>VDFB02086081.1:20872859-20885108 GCA_007258455.2 Sequoia sempervirens
TGAAATTTCATAGTGACAAGTCTGAATCCTCTAAAATCTAAAAAAAAGAGCTATACTAGGACTCATATGCCACAAGTGGCCTATCAGTCCCATTCTTCTTTTTTAGAAAGTCAAGATCTAAATCTATTCTCCTATCTCTGCTCTTTCTTCCAAACTTTGTTTCTAGATCTAAACCTGCTAAAAACCTATAAAATAAAATATTGTATTGATTTTGCTATGGGGGGTTTTCCTTGGTCAAACCCCTAGTTTGGTAGTTAAACCTTGATATAAATAATAGATCTTGAAAGTAAATATGAATGCAAGTCCTAATCTTAAGTGCATCTAAGATTAGGCAATCTAAAATGCAATAAAATCCTATTCTAATGTGCTAGAATAAGATGCATGAAGGAAACATAAAGATGATGAATCACTTTGGGAGATCTCTCATCACCCTAATAAGCCACAATAATGCATGTACCTTCCTTAGGTAGAAAATTATAGAATGATAATGGAGGATGGAATCACTTAGGAAACAAATCATTAGGTTCGGTTCAATGGCTATTTGCATCTCCCCAACCTAGAATCCATCATGATTATCCATAGGAAACCATCATCAATCCTTGACAATGCTAAATCTTGAATTGAAAGTGAGCTTGAAGACCTACAAAAACACTATAATGGTACTCCAAGACTTCAACTTTATTTGCTTCTTGCTCTTGAATGCTTGAAAATCTCTTGTGAAGACTGTTGCTTGAAAACTCTAGAATTGCTAGATTGTAGTTGAAATATTGATTTTAAACCTTAGTTTTATAAGCATCTCATCTAATTTACTATTTATTAAATCCCAAATGTCGACATCAACCAAAAAGTTGAATTAAAAACCTTAATTTCCCACTCAAACCCTAAAAAGGGACCACACGGGACTCATACGCCCAAGGTGGCATATGGGTCTCACCTAGGGGGACTCATATGTCCAAGGTGGCATATGAGTTCCACCCTAGTTTTTTGAGGTGAGAAAATGTCGGGTTGTTAGAAAATTGAATGCATTTGTTTGTTGATTTTGTTAGGATTTAAGGATCCAAAATAAAGGCTCTTAGGGGCCTATTAATGATGATTTAAAGGGTCATGAATGCAAGGGTACGAAAATAGGTCCAAAATAAGGGCAAGTTATCTTCCAAATTAAAATGTTCCTATGAAGCTTAGTAAAAACCTCCAACTAAGAGTTATCTCAAGTATGCCAATTAAGAAAAAACGAGTTCTTTCATAAGGAATATTTTGTGATTTAAGGTATATTTATGACTTCTTTTAATCCATCATCAAGGCATTAATATTTATGCTTAATTGATCATCAAAGCTCTAGAATGACATGGTACCAAGAAATTCTCATTAGGCATTGTTTTTTATTATGTGTTCCTACTAGATGACCATCTTTGAAAGGACTTGGACTATTTACTCTCCTCACCATGAGGTATTCTATCTAGATATGTTGATGTAAGGAACATTTATATTAATAGCATCTAGAAGGATTGGGATTCTATCAATCCCTAGCCTCTCTGGACAAGTAACAATTTCTCTAGTGGCCTCTTAACGAACTAGTAGTCTATTTTGTGGTCTTTGAATGTATCCAATCAAGATCATCCCCTTGCCAAGGCCCCTTGGGTTCATGTTTTGAAATTATTTAATAGAGGAATAAAAAATCTTCAAACCCTCCTTGAAAGAACCACCAAGAATTGTCTATACTAGCCTAAGGCCAAGTTGAAATTCTTGTTATCATATCAAGATTCTAGGAGACCTTCTAGATTGTTACTAATGTTAATTTTGCAATTACATTTTAGGTAAAACTTCATTGTCAATTGATAAACTACAAGAGATCTCTAAAAAATGTGCTCGAGTTTTGCGTATTTGTTTAAAAATTAAATAAATAGAAAAATTATTTGATATATTTTATATTTTTTCTAAAAAGAAACTATATATAAATCTCAAACAATGACACAAGATTCATAAGATGAATTTAAAAAATAATAAATATAAAGTATTTGGTTGATAGGACTATAAATATTTGTGTTTTTTATATATTTAATTGCTTTTAGTAATTACAAATTAGAAGTATATGATTGGACACAAATTTTTTATAGAGATGTTCAATATACTGTAGGTAGTATTGAACAAGATTACTATAATTCTTTCACATTGAATGTAAAGAAAATTGAAATAAAAAATGAGTCCAAATGAATAATTAGAATAATATTTTATAAATAAAGATATGCGATATAGAAATGTCTATATGGATGTAAATTTTGTCACCAACAAAGAACATTTATATGATGAAGTGAGCTATTTATGTATTAAAACTGTGTATTTTTTTTGTATCAATGTTTCGGATCATACTCCATGATCTATCATCAGAATATGCAAGCACAAAAGAGAGAGAGAGAGTGATGATCATAGACTGCAGAAACTTCATGCTTTTAACATTTATATCACTTCCATTTGTTAATTCAGTCATGGTAATAATATAATGATTATTTTCGGACATGAAAGGGTGTTCAATGCATATGCAATGCATCTGTATTAATCATTCTTTCAACAGTTTCTTTATATTTTCTAAGTTCTCAAGACTTTGGTTGCAGCTGAAAATTCTCGTAATGCAACGCATCGCATCTGTAATAATGAATTTGACTGGAATTTTATTTTATCATTTGTTAGTGGGAAGAAATTAGTGACAAGAAAATTATGGGTGCGCCCGAAAAATTCTCAGTGGCTAGTGTTCAAAGTCTACTCAAAAGTGTGGGAAATTCTCAGTGGCTAGTGTTCAAAGTCTACTCAAAAGGGTGTTCAATGTATTCATAGAATTGAAGAGTTTTCTTAATATATACGTTGTAGAAAATATAGTGCGTTGCATTCCTCGAATTTCCAGAGTGTAGAAAATATAGAGTAATGGCGTTCAAAATATATTGAAGTGTGGAAAATTTGCAGAAGTAATTGAATGCCATTTTCTGATTGCCGTGTGAAGAGATTTTTAAGTGAATTCTTTTCGGGCGCACTCAGTAAGTGCTTATCTTTGTATTCGCATCGCATCACATCTGTACTAATCAATTTGAATGGAGTGTCGTGTAAGAATTAGCAGTGGAAAATATCAATGACTGACTAAAATTAATCGATTTTCTACTTTGTTATTTGGAAGAGTGTGGTATACGCCTCTATATTAATCAATTTGAATATGCGTGTCTTCTATACAATAAATTTGACAACTCTTCAACAGAAAAGATTTGATAGTTCTTCAATATGAGAAATTTGACATTTTGGATGAAAATGAAAGCTACTTTTTCTAATATAAAATGAATACAATTTTTAATTTAACGTTTATTAAATTTTTAAGTGTTTAAATTAGTAATTAAAAGTTATATAAATACTTTTTGTTGGTAATAAAATTTATATTTGCAATTTTTTTAATGTATGGTACTTAATATCTTTGTGTATAAGAAAATCATTTTAGATGTTCTTTTGGACTCATTTTTTATTTCAATTTTCTTTACATAATGTGAAAGAATAGTAGCAATTTTGTCCATACTACCTACAGGATCTTGAATATCTCTATAAAGAATTTGTATCCAATCATATACTTCTAATTTAGAATTAGTAAAAGCATCTAAATATATAAAATATATATATAATATTTATAGTTCTACCAACAAAATACTTTATATTTATTATTTTTAGAATTCATCTTATGAATCTTGTGTCAATCTATGAGATTTATATATAGTTTCTTTCCAAATCAAATATTAATTATATAGAAGAGATTGTTTGTCTTTAGTTTTTATTTTTTAAATACACAAAGTTAAAGCACTTTAAAAAAAATCAAGTCTAAAATAACTAGGTTGACAAGTTGCCTAAATACTAGGTCTATAGAAGCTAATTAAAATGTAATTGCAAATTTGGCTTGTTTCTCATTGTGACCATTTTAAGATGTTTATTCAAATGTTGTAGCTATATTGTCAATAGATTTTAAAAATAATTGAGAAAAAGTTCTAAGTACTTTTGCAAATGACAAATGATTCAAATACTTTGTTAAGAAATATAAATATATAAGAAAAATCATCTATGATTCAAATGTGTGTGTTTCCTTATTGATTTTTATATGACAAGGAAAAATCGAATCTAAATACGGTATAGAAAAAAAACATTTAATGAGACTAAACAAGATAAAACACCATCCCTAATCAAAAGATAAATTAAAATATAATAGTTGGTTAGTAAACATAAAAGATAATGGCATATGTGATCAACCAATGCTTAGAAAGAAACCTATATGCGAAAGAAATATTTAACTACTTTAATTTCAAGAAATATATCAATAGTATATAAATGTGAAATACAAAAACATCTTTGTCCAAACCTTGAGTTCTTAAATAATGATTACAATTTTTATAAATTATTTTCCATGTTTAGAGTTATTGGACATCATGATAACATGAATGGATTAAATTTATTGAACATCATTGTATAACATAAAAATTTAAATTTTATTGGTAATTATGGTAACATAAAAGGAGATGTTTGAGATAATGTATAATAATCATTGTAATGTTTGAACTTCTAAACTAATGATTATCTATGTATAAAAAAAAAGTATGCATACTAGAATGTTTATATACTTTCTCAAAAAAAAGAGATATACAAATTATATATAACTGTAATGCTCCAAGCTAACACACTCCAAACAAAATCTAATGGAACAATATTTTTTTGAACACTGACAATAATACCAATAATACAACAATGGCATGTCACACTTCCATAATAATGTGCACACATGTGTCATAATGACACAATGAGAAAGAAAAGAAGAAAACTTCACCATTGCATAAGCAAGGTGGCAACAATGGAAGACTAATCACCAAGATAAATCCACCATGATGAACAAATGAGAGAGAGAGAGAGGGAAACATCTACACAATGATTAGTTACTAAACCATGATCACATTCTCTCAAAACACCGCACTAGGATAAGATGAGAGAAACATCAATCTCCAATCCACATCCAATAAAAATTCACAACTCTAAACACAGAGTAAAACCTTAAGATTCCAGACCAATCCATGCTCAAATTTAAACTTACTGTAAATAATAATCTCATGCAATTGTAATGTTGAGATGTCATTTTCTTAACATCATGTTGGTCATTAATGAACTTAAGATTTGTGTCTATAGGGTGAAAGAGTTCCTACAAAATCTATTGGAAGATGGCCTAGGAAATGACATGAATGTATTAAGTTATCCAATCTTCAACCATGATAATAAATTAGGGTATAACCATTTTTTATTATTTTCTCCTTTAAATATATGTGCTTTAGAATAAAAAAATCATTTCTAGGTGTCATTAATTTTGATCTAGTAGCTACATGGAAATGTTAAATCATTAATGGTATCCTATGTGGTTTTATTCCTTATCACTAGAAACCACTTATAAATCCACACCCAAATGATGAACATTATTTTCAAGTGACATAAACCCTTTTTAAGTGGTCACTACATTAAATCAATTCAATGGGATGCTACACAAAAAACATGGGAGTTTTAGATCATCACAAGTCGAGGGTATGAATACTACATTCCAATTGATAAGTTAGAGTATTGGGTATCAAGGGTTCAATGAAGAAGTCATGTAGATGGAGGGAAACATAAAAAATAGTCCTAGTGAGATGAGAAATTTTTAGAATTTTGGAGATTAGGGTTAGCATGACTCATACCTAGTACCATTTTTAAGACATTTCCACATCTCCAACTTTGATATCTAACATATAAGTGAATTCATTGCATGGTAGAGTTTTGGAGATGCATAAGGAAGAGTACTGAGGTAAAGGAATGAGAGAAAGTATAAATTTGATAAAGTACATGAAGGAATCAATGGGGTTCAAGAGGTGGGAATGGGTATGTGCAGGATCATGATGGGCCAAAAAGTGGGGATATGATGGGTTTTTGTAGGGTATGTGGTTGATGACTTTCTTTTTACCCAAAATTGATGAAACGAAAAGGGTTTTTAAAGGGGATTCTTAACTTTCCACCAATATAAATTATGATTTACTTTGAATTTAATAAATAATTATTATTTGTTTTCTATTTGAATTACAACTAAAGTCCTTATTTATAGGCTAATTGAAAAAAATCTATAGCTTTCAAGCAGTATCACATTTTTTGAATTTGAAACAAGTGTCACATTATATGATTCACATACTATAGGATTAAAAAATATACATGAATTTCATGAAGTTTTGACCAAGTTAGGGTGGTTAGACATACACGTTTTTTTTTTTTAAGTTGTAATAAAAAATTCATAATTAATTATTTACTTGGATAAAAAATACAAAAAAATATGCATCACATTGGGACATGAGTCCTCTACTTATATATAAAATATTATAAAAAAATATTATCATTATATTGTGGTTAGGGTGGTCAGATAGACATCTACTTCTTTTTTTTCTCTAAAATTTAAGTACTACTGCATTGAAATTTCAAATTTTCACCAAATAGATTTTAAAAATAAAAAATAAACCTATTAGTTTAGAAACTCCATTCAATTTGCTACAAAATATATTTTTTACATATTTTTGAAATAATATAGATAACTTATTCAAATTTTTACGTCAAGTTTCCTAACTCTAATTTTTCTGAATTTTTTCCCCCTTTAGGGCCTATTTTTTCCATGATGATCTTGCACATACCCGCATGACAAAAAATAAGTACCTAGGGAACAGAAAGGTCACAAATTTGAATTTGATATAGAATTCTTGGTGAAAAACATTAAGTTAGGAGTTGGGAGTTGGGGATGACATGCAAAGGGTACTTGGGGAAATGAAAATCCAAAAATTTGATAGGGAAATAATGAAAGGCATTATGGGATAAGGAATCCTAAAAGTCTATCTCATATGAATGACTTCAGTGTTCAATGTATACTTTCTAGGATTAGAGGTTAGAGATGTGGAAACGATATCAAGGGAAACACAATTTGAAAATCTAATGCTTAAGATTCTCTAAGGTATGGGGTCATGATTTTTGGGCTCAAGTGGGTAGTATGAAGGTAAGGAATGGGTTGATAGTTCAACAAGAATACTTAGAAGAATTTTATGAGGAAAGTGACTGGGATGTTAGGATTGGGTCGAAAGGTATGCCAAGATAATGAATTTTGAAAACCCAAGAAAGGCAAAGTGTAAGTTAGAGATGACAAGGATGGTGTACTAGGATCGATAAATTCAAATGTTTGAAAATCTAAAAACCTTAAAAACTATTGGAAATGACCCAATAGACCTAACAAACATGTGATTTTTTGGATTTTTACAACCTTTGACACTAGAGGATCACATAGGTGATGACACAATATAGCATTTGGATAAAATTTTGACTCATGGAAAACCTCCTTATACTATCTTAGATTGGTTATATATGGATGGTTATCACAAATCTAATACAATGCAAGGGAACAATAATTTGAGGCCTATAAAGTTAGGCTCTAACATTGGATCTAGTTGGGGACTTGTACCTCTTATAGGAACAATGAGATCCCAACTTATCTCTAGGTCCAGAAAACTAAAAGAGAGACCAAAATAGGACTAGGAAAAAAAACACTTCATCTTGATTGGAACAAGTGTTAAGATTGTAAAAATATAGAACACTTGATATATACAAGACACAAATTTATAGTAACAAAACAATGTGAATCTAAAGAATTGTGAATTAGAAAATTCATCAGCCCTTTGGCCAAGACCTTGAGGTGGTATGCAATATTACCAAACCACTTGGAATTGATGCACAATTTTTCTGATAATTTTTTAATGAATATTTGATTTTTTACTAATTTTCTAAGTGGGCACTTCGTAAAAAGCAGAATTTTGGCCGTGCTCTCCCTCCAAATTTTTGAAAATAATTGATTTTTTTTCTTTTTTTTTTCAAATTTGTAGAATGGGGTGTAGTTTCTAAAAATGTAATTTATTTGAAATTTTGATGAACGGTTAAATTATAACAAAAAACCCACCAAACACTGCTTTTTGGAAAAAATAGACATACAAAAAAAAGAAATTATGGATGAAAGGCTTAACATTGTCAAAAAGTGAAAAATTACATCGTTGGATAGCTAAGAGAGAACCTAGCATTACCCATGTTTTCAATTTTGTCGATATTGAACTAGATGCAATCTTGATGGTGAGCACAGACCCGATTATGTGAAAATTTGTAGAATTTGCAAAAACATGTCTCTAACCTTGTTGGGAATGCCCTCCAAGCCTTTGGGTTGGTATTCCAAGGCAAATACTTTCACTTTTTTCTTTGTTTTTAATGTGAAATAACGCAAGCGCGTTATAACGTGAATGCATTTTTTAAAACTTTTTTTAAAAGTGGCCAGAAAATTGGTACCCAACTTCATGCACCCGCCCATATCTCACTTTTTTTTGCAAAAAAATTTGTGACATGTAGGAAGGCCTCAACAAGCAGGAAGTTTTCATGCTCAAGTCGAGCCAAATCTAGACATTGGATCAAATGAATCTGCTCAAGAATGCATTGTCCTTGAAGATAGGGAGGAGGCACAAGTTCAAACAATGCATGTTGGAGAGGGGTCGGGATCACTTCCTCCTACTGGTATGGATGAGCATATAAAACTAGCTAAGAATGTGAGGAAAAAAATTTCTCATAGAAATTTAGATCAGTTACTTGAAATGGATATGGAGAAACTGAAATATTATGCCAACGAGCCTTATAATAAGAGAAAGAGGTCAATGAATAAATCTGTAAATGGAATGATCAATCATCATTTCAATCATCTTGATACACTTGAAAAAAACCAATTGTTATCATGTTTGCTTCTTTTTGATGAGCTCAAAGATTCATTACAATTGTTGGGTGTACATTCGGCATCAAATAAGAAGAAACGCATGGGATTACAAAATGATATTGTTCAAAATGTTAAAAAGGGTTTAGATACCATTGGGAAAGGATCTCAATTAGTGGATAATGCCACTACAAGAAGGGTGATGTTGGCATCTATTGTACATCAAGATATAGCAAGAAAAAGAAAAATGTTTGTACTTTCAACTGAAATTCGTTATAGTAGAACCACATTGATAAAATATGAGAAAAAGAGAAATTTGTTGGATGATAGTTCAGAAGGAAATTGGGAAATTGTGTGTAGATCTCCCCGTTCTGACAGGATTGAAGATGTTGTTAGGAACTTGATCTCAGGTTTTTGGCATGATCAGACTCATCGATCATCAAATACTAGAGATGTTATGAGACACTAGATTGGACCTAGTATTTATGAAAATCATATCAAACATTGGCTAGGCATAACTCAATTTGAGATGTATATGAAATTTTGTAATGCATATCCTCATATAAAGATTGGGAAAACAATGTTTCAAAGGTTAAAGCCATATTATGTGAAGATAAACAAGTTTTTTGAAACTTGTTGTTGTCGTATCATATTGAATTTGATCTCTACTATCAGGTGTTTCGAAAGATGAGAGAAGAAAGATGTGGGTTTCAAAATGCACCTCCTAAACAGGCAAGTTTGTTCATAAAGTCTATATTATGTGATCATGAAAATGGACTTCAAATAAATTGCATAAAAGGAATTTGTGAGACATGTGGAAATTTGGCTAAATTTCCTTCAAGAATTGAGGATACTGACCTAACAAAGACAGTAAATTGCAAGAGGTAAGTATTATTTTTAGAGAGTTTATTTGTTTCAATTTCTCATAGATTGTTATTTGGATTCTCTTTGATGTAATTTTTCATTGATCAAGTGTGGTTTATTAGTTATTCACATATTTTACTGACATAGGTACAAGTATGTAAAGTTGCAAACAAATTTTGGGAAAGAATCCACAAGGTTGAACTATGTAGAAGAGGAGATTCCCATTGGAAAATTTATGGAAGATTTTCAAAAATTGATACGACCATACATACATCATTCCTTTTTTCCTAAGTGGCAAGTACAACAATTCCAAATATTGAGAGATACTTTCCCACGTGGAACAGTTCTATCAGTAGTTGACTTTGTAGAAAATTACTCCTTTGTACATCAAAAGGAGATTCAATCAGAGTATTACTTTTCAAAGTAGATCACTATTATGGTTCATGTGTGTTATCAACATTCACAATCAGAATTGGATGGTGTTGAGATTACAGATGAAGAACGAGCCATTAAGAAAGAATATCACTTTTATATTAGTGATGATAAACACCATGACACACTTTTTATCCAACATTGCTTTACAATATTTTTTGAGAATTTGAGAAGCAGGGGTGTAAAATTTGAAAATCATTTTGTATGGTTAGATGGATGTGTGGCCCAATTCAAATCTTCACGACCATTCTATGCACTTTGTAGATATCATAAAATCTACAAAATACCACATGTTCAGAGTTTTTTTAAGAGTGGGCATGGAAAGGGTGAGCATGATGGAGTAGGAGCTTGCATCAAACGAGCTTTAAGAAAGAATCAAATGAGTTATCTAGAAGATTGTCTAGACAATGCACATGATGTTGTTGAATGGTCCAAGAAACACTTTGCATCAAATGTGGTTGGCACATTTTCAAGAACAAATCGACACATTCCACCTAGAGTGTTATGGGAGATATTGGGTATGTATAAATTACATTAAATCAAAAATTTGAATTTATTTAAATTTAATATATATATACATACATATTTGTTCACATAAGTTTTTTTTTGTACATATGTATCTAGGTGTGGATAGAAGATCAATGCATGGATGCAAGAGGGTAGAAAAAACAAGATCTTTGCATTATGTTAGGAGTTCAGACAGTCACCATGGATGGATATTAGACACAAAGGATTACTCTTTTTTTTGCACTGAGTGCATTGAGGGAAACTCTAATTATGCATGCAACAATCAAGAACTTGGATATGTTGGTAAATGGGATACAGTGCCACTAGTTGTTTCAGAAACATATGATGAAAATGAGGAAGAAAGATTTGAAGACATCCCTTTGATTTCAATTGATTATGACCATATTTCCAAGATTGGTTAGAAAAGGTACACATGTGTAAGTTTTGATAATTTAAATATTATATATATCTAGTTAATGATCTTTAGAGACATTTTTAATTTTTAGAATATTTTTATGTAAATTTGGTGTCACAGGGAGATGTTTTTCGCGGTCGTAAAGGCACGGAAGCTTGAAAAGAGGAATAAGCTAATAAAATTTTGAAACAAGTGATCGGAATGTCATTTCCCACACAGGGTGAGTTTAATTTAAATTTTTATATACATTGTATTCACATGTGCACATTACATTATAAACATTAAATATATATTGTACAAACCTTGAGCACAAAATTTTTGCACATGTTCATATGTCCTACCTTAGGTTCATGTTTACCATGTAAGTTTTGTTGTAGTGCAAGGGACATATCTAAAACAAGTCAAAGTTGTTCAACATGGGATTCATTTTGTTGACTATCAACCTGATAACAAGGTATATCAATATAGTCACTTAATAATTGCTACCACTCTACATCTTCATGCAGTTCCACATGCACGTGGCCAAAGAAAATGGAGACTAAATAGTGATGATCATCAAAAAATTCTACATGTTATTGAAGAGCGGGTTGAACTAGAATCTTTGACTTAGATTATATCCATGGTTTTCAAGTTCACTTGTAACCCTATACATGTTCAAATGAGAACTTATAGTAACTTGTACATAGTTGTAAATCATTTTGTGTAAATTACAATTATATGTACATATTTGTTCCATGGAAAATTATTAAGTTCAAGAATATTTGATAGCATCATCTCTCACTTTTTTTTGTTGCATGCAAACCCATATATATTCTTTCAATCCTTATTTGAAATGTATCAAAGTTTTTTAAAATCATTTTTCCTAAATTACAATTATATACAACTTATATTTGTTTGATGGAATTCTCAAGTTCAAGAATCTTATATAAACTTATATCAAACTTATATAATTTTTTCCATCGAATTTTTCCATGGGAAACTATGTAAATTTTAAAATTAAGTATTATCTAATTATAAAATTACTGTGCACATATATAAAACATAAATCAATGCAAATAAAAAAATAAACCCTAACCCTTAAAACCTTAACCCTATAACCCTACACCCTTGTACCCCCTACCCTCTATCTCTCTCCCACTCCCCCCTCTCTATCTTGAAAGTCTCTCCCTCCTACCCACTCTCCCTCTCTAGCTCACCTACCCTTAACCCTTAAACACTAGGACCCCCT
>VDFB02086081.1:20885828-20919266 GCA_007258455.2 Sequoia sempervirens
CCCTTTATCTCTCTCCCACTCCCCCCTTCTCTCTCTCAAGTCTCTCCCTCCTACCCCCTCTCCCTCTCTCCCCTCTACCCTTAACCCTTAAACCCTAAACCCTAAACCCTTATATCCCCTACCCTTTATCTCTTTCCCACTCCCCCCTCTCTCTTATTTTCACCCACATCCTCTCAGGCATCAAAATTGCTCATAATTTTACACTTTGAAGCTCGATTTGAGAATGAAAATAGAGGAGATCTCAAAAAACCAACTAGTACCAGTTTTCCCTCAAAATGAGCTATCCAACGAATATAATTTTAATATGTTTTGATTATGTAGACCCTAAATCTGCATTTTGCTCAAAAACAAACAAGTATGAGTATTGTTAAATCAAGCAAATCAAATATAGAATCCATATGAAATATTGAATCATGCCTCATAATGCAATCCAAACAACAAAATATCAACTAAACTAAGTGAAAGCACAAAGAAGCAAGAATCCAACTCTATCTCATATTGGATTGGTGTCACATGTGCTAGTGACCCTTTCCCAATCCTTGATTGATAAGCTTAGATGATGATGATGCAATGGAAATGATGAGCAAAATTAGTTCTCAAGGAGAATAACTTTGCATATGCTTTTTGGATGAAATTGTGGAGGATTTGTTCAAAGATGAAGCTTCTATTTAAGGATCTTCAAAATGCTAAGTGTTGAAGAGGGACCAATGTGGGACTAAGATTGGACCAATGAAAGGACACTTGTCAAATGGTGAGTGGTCAATGGTTGTGCAAGATTTGGGAAGAGTTCCCATGAGAGGGAGAATTTGAATTCAAATTTGCAATAAATTTTGAGAGGGGGACAAGAAAAACAACAATAAATGCCATGTTTGACTTGTCATGTTGAGGGAAAATGAGGTTTTTTTAATAAATCAATAAAATTGATTTATTGTGCAAGTGGAGATATCTAGATAATGCAAGTGGGATGGGATTAACATTTAATCAGGGTTAGATGATGATTATGCTGATTTAATGCTGATTAGATGATTTGACTTTCAAGACTTTGATAATTAATTTATTTAAATCAGAAAATGATGGAATATGATTTAGGATTTGATTTAAATGGATTTTTGATTTATTATTAAAATATTTATGATAATGCTCATTTGATTTTAAATAAATAACCTTAGGCAATGAGATTATTTAAATAAATGGATGAAGGTGATGAATGGATCTAATGCAACATCTAGTTTAGTTGATGAATGAACCTAATCAAATACAGAATGTAAATTTTGCATGTCTACAGATTATATTATCTATTTGTTTTTTAAGTTTTATTAAATATAGGTTTTTCACCGAAAACAAAACTCTGTGTTCTGCACATGTGGAAAAATAGAATATTATCAAAAAATATAAAATTAAAAATATGAGTGCACTAGATATTGGAGTCCTTGATCCAACAAAAATAAAAATAATAATTTTGATACATACAGCAAAAGTTATGTGTTATACGGTCGTGTTATGTTTGAATTGTAATTGATTTGACTTTGAAACTTCATTAAAGAAAAAATATTCAATAAAAAAATATCTAACTAAGTGGAAGCACTAGATATCAGAGTTACAAATCTAAATTTGAAAGAATTAGAATTTTATCTTTCAAGGAAAAAAAGTCATGCATTATACAATGTGCATCACTTTTTAAAAATGTTGTTTTTTGAAAAAAACCAATTTTTGTGGGAGATGGAAAAAGAAGTGCAATCTGATTCCAAAAATTTTGAAAAAAATATTTTTGGAATCTACAGACAAAATGTGACAAGACTCTAGATTGTATCATCTTCAAATTCCTCATGGTTTAACCGCTATAGGTGCTCGAATGTGAAAATTTAGGTAAAAAAATAAAATCAAAGTCCAGTTTGGCCAAAAATTGTAAACCACTATTGTGGGATCACCCGAACTCTTAGAAAGTGATACCAGATTAAGGTATGCTTTTTCTTTGAATGCATTACCATATTCTTTGAAATATTGATAGCACTTATATTAATACACAAGATAGGAATTGGTTCATCATATGAAACTCTAATATCCTTTAAGGTTTGCTTCATCCACAACACTTGTGTGTAGCATGATGCTACAACAGTGTATTTTTCCTTTGTTGTAGCTAATAACATTGAATCCTACTTCTTTCTTAGCCATGACACTAGCCTACTTCTAAGAAAGAAAGAACCACCACTTGTATTTCTCCTATCATCCACACAACCTTCCAAATCTACATCTGTATAAGAACTTAGAGAGAAATCAGTATCCTTTGGATATCATAAACCATGTTTTAGAGTGCCTTTCAAGTATATAAATATAGTGACTCTCCAGGGTCTTCTTGAAATCTAGCCACAAGACAAACTAGATGTATGATATCTAGTCTAGTAGTAGTTAAATATAGTAGTCCTCCAATAATTGATCTATACTTTCTCTAATTAGCTTTAAGAGATTCTTCATTCTTACTCAACTTATAATCAGTAACTGTAGGAGTATATACTAGTTTAGAGTCTTCCATTCTAAACTTTTTCAACATTTCCTTAACATACTTTGATTGTGATATGAAATTTCTTTCCTTTTCTAATATATTTGTAGTCCAATAAAGAAATTCATCTCCCTAAACATAGACATATCAAACTCTTTATGCATCTTTTCTAAAAATCTCTTGCACATACTTTAGTTTCCTCCAAAGATTATATCATCAACATACACAACCACAATCAAAATTTGTTCTTTCTCAAACTTAAAGTAAATATTGCTATCTACAGTACCTTTATTGAGTCCCTATTGCAAAAAGTATGTATCCAATCTTGCATGCAGCTCTAGGAGCTTGCCTGAGTCCATATTTAATGCCTTCTTCAATATGCATACCATATTAATATCTTCTAACAACTGAAAATCTTCTGGTTGTTCAATGTATATCTCTTTTTCTAACTCATTATTGGGTATGTGCAGGATCATCACATTGGAAAAATTAGGCCCTTAAGTGGTGAAAATTTTAGAAAATAAGAGTTAGGAAACTTGATGTAAAAATTTGAATAAGTTATCTATATTATTTCAAAAATATGTAAGAATAGAATATGTAGCAAATTGAATGTAGTTTCGAAACTACTAGGTTTAATTTTTTTTTTTAAATCTATTTGGTGAAAATTTGAAATTTCAATGCAGTTAGTACTTAAATTTTAGGGAAAAAATAAGAGGTAGGTGTTTTTCTGACCACCCTAACCAAAAATAAAATCATAATATTTTTTTATAAGATTTTAGATATAAATAGAGGACTCATGTCTTGATGTGATGCATATTTTTTTGTAATTTTTTTCCAAGTTTATAATTAATTATGAATTTTTTATTAGAACTTTAAAAAAATATAAAAACTTCGTATAATACTGACCACCTTAGTTAAAACTTCATGAAATTCATTTTTTTTATCCTAAAGTACACAAAGCATAGAATGTGATGCATGTTTCAGATTCAAAAAATGTGATATTGTTTGAAAGCTATCGATGTTTTTCAATCAGCCTATCAATTAGGACTTAGTCATAATTCAAATAGAAAATGAATAATAATTATTTATTAAATTCAAAGTAAAGCATAATTTATATTGGTGGAAAGTTGAGAATCTCCTTTAAAAACCCTTTTCATTTCATCAATTTTGGGTAATAAAAAGGTTGCTAGCCAAATACCCATCTTATTGCCACTTTTTGGCCCATCATGATCCTGCACATACCCCATTCAAGAATGTTGACTTCACATCTATCTGATAAAATTTGAAACCCTTATCTGCTACAAAATCCAAAAAATTCCTAATAGCCTCCATCCTTGAAACCAAAAAAAAAATCTCTTTAAAGTCAATTCCTTCTACTTGTGAGTAGCCTTTACACACAAGCCTTGCCTCATTCCTAAAAACTTCTCCATTCTCATTTTTTTATTCTAGAACATCCACTTAGTTCCAATCACATTCTTGTTCACTGGTCTTGGGACAATTTCCCAAGTCTAGTTCTTCTCAATCTGCATCAGTTCTTCTATAGCCTTTATCCAAAATTCATCTTTGCATGCCTCAATCACTATTTTAGGTTCAACTTTGGAAAGTAAACACAAGTTTACTTGTTCTTCTATCATAGTAGCCTTTCTTCTTGTCAATACACCTCTACTTTTGTCACCAATGGTCTAATCTTCAAAATAATTCTTCTAGACATAATTAGGGGTCTGAGGGATCCTTTCCGAAGCTTCTTCCTCTTCAACCTACACTTATTTTTCCTTACCATCATATTTTACTTCTCCTCAGCAAGAGGACTCATTTGATTCATATCCTTCTATGAACATTGAGCTTTTATGTAAGTCTCCATCCACTTTGACACTTGCACTTTCAATAATCCCTTTTAGCCTCATATTTTAGCACTAGTAAGCCTTGCTTTTTGTAGAATATCCAAGGAATATTCCTTCATTAGATCTTGCATCATACTTTCCTATTTTTTCTTCATCTCTTCTGATATAGCACTTGCTTCCAAAAACTTTGAAATATTTTATAGAAGGATTTCTTTCATACCATAACTCATAGGGAGTCTTTGAACTATTTGTCCTTGGTTGCACTCTATTAAGTATGTAGATAGGAGTATGAATTGATTCTCTCCATTATACATCTGGTAGATTTTCTTCCTTCATCATTGTCCTTGCTAGTTATTGAACTATCCTATTCTTCCTTTCCACCACTCCATTCTACTAAGGAGTCCTAGGAGCTAACAAATGTCTCTTTATTCTATAATCTTCACAAAAATTGTTAAACTCATTGGAGGTGAATTCCCCACCTCTTCCAGATATTAAAAATTTGATTTTCATATCCATTTCATTCCCAACCATAGATTTAAATTCCTTAAAATTATCTAGAGCTTCTCATTTTTCTTTAAGAAAAGTTACCCAAGTCATTCTAGAGTAATCATCCATCAATAACATAAAATACCTGACACCTTGAAAACTTCTTGTTCTTGTAGGTCCACAAAGGTCTGTATGCACCAACTCCAAAGGTCTTGTAGTAGAATATTATTTAACATTGAAACTTTCTCGGGTCTGCTTCTCAACCTAAAATTCCTTACAAACTGCCTTTATAGGCTTTATAATCTTTGGTAGATCTCTCACAACTTGAGTAGAGATGATCCTAACTAGGCTATCAAAATTGGTGTGACACATTCTTCTATACCATAACCAACTTTCATTGATTTGAGTCATAAAGCACATACCATTAGCAACCTTAAGTTGATAAACATTTCCATATGTCCTTCGTCCTATAGAAAAAATAATTCCTAGTCTCACAACCACCATCCTAAAAGACAAGATTATATCCTTTACGCTTCATTTTTTCCTACACTTAGAAGATTATATCAGAGACCCTTAACATAAAGAACATCATATGTATTATTCTTTATGTCAAAACTGATTGAACCTTTTCCACATATCTTAGTAGATGTATCATCTCCAAATTTATCAAGTTTAACAAATTAATCTTATCAACTATCATGTGATTTGAGCATCTACTAGATCAATAATCTAGTAGTTTTTGTCCTCTCTAGCATGAAAAGCGGTCACCATAGTTCCATTATGACCTTCTTCTGGAGAAACTTCCTTCTTCATACATTTCTCAGAGTTAATAGAATTAGTTCCAAAATTTAGAGCCATGAACAAGCATTCATCATTCTCATCATCTAGGTAATAAAATTCATCATTAGATATGTTGGCATCTTCTTTAACATAATAACTTATCTTAATTTATTTACCTTTATTCTCCTTAAATTTGTCATTTGAAGCTTTGACTAGACATTTTGAATCATAATGACGTATCTTTCCACAATTGAAACATTAAAGGTAACTCACCTTTGTATTTTCTAGTGCCCTTTTTCTATCTCCTCACAAATTTTTCTTCTAACTCATCAAACTCATCCAAATTAGATTCCTCATTCTTCTCTACTTTTCCAACTTTAAAAGCAGTCTCTTTTCTTGAATCACTTGGACCAAAATCTCTTAAATTAAAAGTATTCAAGGAACCAAAAAACTGATCTCTAGAATAATGATCTAAATTTTGAGCTTCTTCAATAGTAGAAACTTTATGACTATAAGATTTAGGAAGAGTTCTTAATATCTTCTTTAGCACCTCACTTTAGTCTTCAAGTTTTCCAACAAGGCCACTAATGGAATTGAAAACTTCATCCACTCTATGCATGTATCCTGTAATATATTCATCTTCTATCATCCTTAGGATTTCAAACCTAGTCTTAAAATTCTCCATCTTTTCTTGCTTGACCTTATCATCTCCTTCATAGATACTTTCCAGCTTTTTGTAGATTTCACCAGAAGTTTTAAGAATCATAACTTTCACAAGTTTTGAATTAGAAAGTTCACTCAAAAGAGCATACCTTTATTTTCCATTGTTCTCATATGCCTTGATCTCATCGTCATTACTTGGACCATTTGCAGATATTGTATATCTAGTTTCAACAGACTTCAAAATTTCAAACCCTGGAGAAATAGGGAAACCTTCCATCCTAGTTTTCTAGAATGCATAATCTAATCCATCAAACAAAGGAGGCTCCTTCTTGTGCTCCATCTAAGATCTACCTCAAGTGATTACGCTTTCTTCCAAGGAACATTTCTCTAATACCAATTGTTTAATGCACAACAAAATTGAGTGCGTGAGAGAATTAGTTGTATATTAAAACATCAAAACCCTCATTAAAATTTAGATATACATTAATCCTTAAACCCTTATCATGAATTAGAAAAATATAAACATGAGAAATAATAATGTGAGCACATCCAAACACGTGAGAAGACAAGATTTAGGTGGAAAACCCAAGAAGGGAAAAACCATAATGAGGATTAGCTCACAATATAAAGTAATTGCAATACCAAACACATTAGGCTCACTACTAGAGGGATTAGTACTCAAAAGAAAGAAGGGCTCACAGCCAATGGCTCACTACCAAATTAGAAAGAAGATAGAAGATTGTTACAATGAGAAATCCATCTTAGAGAAAAAGATAATATACATCACTATAACTCTGCACCATCAACAACCTCTAGCTCACTGCTATTAGAAATTTAGGTCTTTTGCAAATGTAAACCCTTCTACTCACTTCATTGGATTCATAGGCATTAAGCTCACACTTAAGGTCTACATCTGATTAAATTTTCATCTCAAAACATCTTGGCATCTACACACACTTCTCCAACAATTCACCTTTCCTTTACACCATGTACAACCTTAAAAACATCTTTCAACGTCAGATATGCACCTCAAACATGCAAATTCAAATTAGGTCAACACCAAAACATTCTCATAGTGGAGAGGAATGAAGGTAGACCACATCAAACCTTAACTTGGACCTGAATCCACATATGCATGCCACACCATGCTTCCAAAAACATCGAAGCATATCTACATTTAGTGTAAACACCCAAGGTTGACTTAACCTGTGTCTACACCATTAACATTTAGGTACACACTTCCTCAAATCCAAAGACAACTCATAGATCACTCACAACACTTAAACAAAATCTAGAATTTTCCATCAACACCCTAAAATCCAATAAATCCTTTATAACATCATACAATGAAAGAATATATATACCCATTGTAACTGGGTATGTGCAGGATGATGATGGACCAAAAAGTGGCAATATCATGGGTATGTGTAGGGTATGTGGCTAACAACTTTTTTAACCCAAAATTGATGAAATGAAAATGGTTTTTAAAGGAGTTTCTTACCTTTCCACCAATATAAATTATGGTTTACTTTGAATTTAATAATTAATTATTATTCATTTTCTATTTGAATTACGACTAAAGTCTTTATTGATAGGCTGATTGAAAAACATCTATAGCTTTCAAATGGTATCATATTTTTTGAATCTAAAACATGTCACATTCTATGCTTTGCATACTATATGATTAAAAATTTGAATTTCATGAATTTTGACCAAGTTAAGGTCGACATACAAGTTTTATATTTTTTAAAATTGAAAAATTCATAATTAATTATTTACTTGGAAAAAATTTACAAAAAAATATGCATCACATCGGGACATGATTCCTCTACTTATATCTAAAATATTACAAAAATTATTATCATTTTATTGTGGTTAGGGTGGTCGGAAAGACAACTACTTCTTATTTTTTCCCGAAATCTAAGTACTACTACATTGAAATTTCAAATTTTCACCAAATGGCATTTAAAAAAAAAAAACCTAGGAGTTTCAAAACTACATTCAATTTTCTATTGATTATATTCTTACATATTTTTGAAATAATATAGATAACTTATTCAAATTTTTACGTCGAGTTACCTAACTTTGATTATTGTGAATTTTTTGCCACTTAATGGCCTATTTTTCCATGATCCTACACATACCCAACTCATGAATTCAACCATGTAGAGCACCAAAACAAAAACAACTCAAACATAATATAGATATGAAAAATATAAGAACACTCCCAAATACACAAAACTAGAAACCACAATGCAGAGAAATGTAGAGGAAAACCATTTCTCCCAAAAAAACTGTATTATAGTTCAAACACTGGTGAATAAAAATTCTTCTACCAAATGATCTAGAACATGAAACTCTATATAGAACACCTCAAAACACCTTTGATCAACATATCTGAACCACACATGTAGATCTTCAACCATGAATAAATATAGAGAAAAACATTGAACATCACTTTGCCACACTAAACACTCTTTACCACATTGTTTCCTCTTTTATTCAAATTTTCTCAAAAGCACTTGGAAATCAAGCACCACAAACACCATCTAAACCTCAACAATAATCCTCTTATCATCTCAACCACACAAGAGGTACAATAGAAGGTTTCTTAGTTTTGGAAAAAAATTTAGACTCTTTGATATTTTTTCCCTTTATTAAATTTAGATGAGTAAGTGCATGGGCTAAGGTCTTGTCATCAGGGATTTTAGGTTTGGGTATGTGCAGGATCATCATGGAAAAAATAGGCCCTTAAGTGGCAAAAAATTTAGAAAAATCAGAGTTAGGCAGCTTGACGTAAAAATTTGAATAAGTTATCTATATTATTTCAAAAATATGTAAGAATAGAATCTATAGAAAATTGAATGTAGTTTCTACACTACTAGGTTTGTTTAAAAAAGAAAAAATCTATTTGGTGAAAATTTGAAAAATGCAGTAGTACTTAAATTTCAAAAAAAGAAGTAGGTGTCTGTCTGACCACCCTAACCACAATAAAATGATATATTTTTTTATAAGATTTGAGATTTAAGTAGAGGCATCATGTCCTAATGTGATACATATTTTTTTGTAATTTTTTTCCAAGTAAATAATTAATTATGAATTTTTTATTACAACTTTTAAAAAATATAAAAACTTGTATATTTGACCACCTTAACTTTGTCAAAATTTCATGAAATTCAATTTTTCTTTTTTTAATCCTATATTAAGCGAATCATAGAATGTGACGCATGTTTTGGATTCAAAAAATGTGATACCATTTGAAAGATATAGATGTTTTTCAATTAACCTATCAATTAGGACTTTAGTCGTAATTCAAATAGAAAATGAATAATAATTACTTATTAAATTCAAAGTAAAGCATAATTTATATTAGTAGAAAGTTGAGGATCTCCTTTAAAAAACCTTTTCATTTCATCAATTTTGGGTAAAAAAAAAGTCGTCAGCCACATACCCATCATATTACGACTTTTTGGCCCATCATGATCTTGCACATACCCGTTTGAATTAAAGTTTTGTGTTTTCTTTGAAAACTTGATTTTTGGAAGTCTCAAGTGTCTTTCCCTTCTTTTCCCTAGACTTGGATTTCCCCATACCTACATTCAATTAAGGTTTGTTATTCACAAGATAACTCAAAACCAAATAAGGGTTGACTAACCCTAATTCCAATCACTGTGGACTCATAGGCCTAGAGTTGAACCCTAAGCTCTGATACCAAATATAATGTTCCATTCTTAAATAACACAAAATAAATCAATCATGATAATATGAATAATGAATTCAAGACACAAATTGAAAATCTATATTCTACCATAGCACAACATGTCATTGTAATGAATTTTATTTAATCCCAAATGTCATAATTTTTGGTTACATGGTTTGAATAGGCTATAATCGCCAAGTCATATAAAGTTTACAACAAAGTAGTACAATATACAATAGTCAAAAGCTATAATTCCTTATAATTCCACTTAAATGCTCACCACAATTGGTGGATGAGAACATGGTTTAGGTGCTTTTTCTTGGAATCAAGGAACACTAAGAGGGGGCGTGAATCAGTGTTCTACAAAGTTTAGCTTTATTAAATTGATTTTTAAACCACTTATAGCATTTAACCAAAAGAAATATGCAATCACATAAAGCAATTAACCACAACACCATAACACAAGGATTTTTATGTGGAAACCCTATTAGGGAAAAAACCACAATGGAGATTACTCCACAATATGATGAGTATACTCAAAATAAGTGTTTACAAAGGAATGTACTTGCATTTAGTCACACTTCCTAGAGCTCACTGCTCAAATACAAAAGGCTTACTGCCCAAAAGAAGACTCACTTTCTTCAAAAGAGAACTGGAGTGGATGAGCTATGAGATAGCATCTGCCAATACCTAATTATAGTTCTGGTTAAACACATTTATCACATCCTTCACATTTTGTCTGATGTTTCTCTTGAAACTCTCTCTACTTTAATCTAAATCACAAAACTTTAGTCTACACAAGTGAAAATATGCACAATAGATCTAAAATCCTTTTGAATTTCACATCGCATCTCATTGCATATCAAAATGATATGAACAATTGATTATATATATCTGCAACTAGAAATTAGAACAACTCCATGTCGACTTCAACAAAATATAAAACATTTACAAACTATCAACTCAATCTATAAATAATTATCAATGTGAATCAACCAATGTCAGTTGAAAGATAGCATAGACCCAAAACAACATCTTTGAACATGAAACACCTTAAACAATTATTCCTTGAATATCCTCAACATGGTACAATCACTTTGTCGGCCTTTTTTGTGGAATGTCCTATTTTCTTCACATATTATCAATTTGACTTTCGGTATGAGCAAATACTAAGGTGCAGATAGGATTACTAACTAGGGTTTCCATCAATGACAACACCAGATCACTTATATAGTGTCTCTTGCCAACAATCTCCCCCTTTGGCATTGATGGCAACACTTAGTGAAAAATGACTAAGTGTCAGAATTAGTACCAACATGAATACATTGCAATCCTCAAAACTTCAAAAAATATTTAATCACAACTCCCCCTGAGATGAATATGAAATTTTTCACTATCCCACACTCCCCCTTTGACATCAATGGAAAATACAGGAATCCACATACCAAAAATCATACAAAATTTCTATGAACATACTGTACAAACATGCTTTTCTAACTTACATGAATTTGAATATGTCTACAAATTTTTCTTCAATGGGCTTAAGCTAGTGTCCCAACCTTTTTTGAGGCTCTCCAAAATATTCATGTGACCACATAACAAGTAGATTTGCATCTCTGTTTAACTCTAGGTTTGTTGAATCATTGACAACCATAGCATCATGTGCTTCCTTCAATGCACTAAGCATTGTCTCCATTTTAGGACCAATTAGACCTCTGAGCTCACATACCCTCTCAACAATTTTGTCTTTTTCATGCTTCAAAATTTTAATTTTTTCAAGTATGGATATGACTTGACCTTCTTTCTTACCCACATAAACGGTTAGAGGATCAAAGGCTTGAGAAATATCTGCTAACTATTTCTCATATTCCTTAATTTTCTTTTCAGTGACCTCAGTGAATTTTGACAAGGATAAGCATGACATATAGATATTTCCACCCTCAGATAATGCACCTTGAATGCTCTTTTCATAGGTAGCTAATAATTATTTATCATTAGAAATCATACTCTTCAATGTACTAAACCTATTTGCATCAAATTTTTTTTGGACCTTATCCTCTGCTGACTTTTCAAGAGACTCAAAGTTAGTACTTACAGAGTTGAAAAGTTTCTTCAGTTGACTAGAGGGAGAATCAAATGAATCTTTGACATGTGTGGGAATGATCTTCTCCAAGATATCAGATGAAAGACTTAGCATCTCACTGTCCTCAATATGAGATTTCAATATCTCCTCCCTTGCCTTGGTCTAAGAAAATGTTGTTACCTTTAGCTTCTGAATAGGAGATAGAGTGGCCAAGTTGATAGGACCTTCAAGAAATTTAGGGTCAAACTCCTCCTATTGTTCTTCTAAAAACTTCTTTACTACCTTTGCAGTGTCTCTTTCTTCCATAGCAATATCCCTTGCCTCAACCTTCTTTTCTTCAATCACAGATTCTTGCTTGGCTATGGGAATCTTTGTTTCTTCAACTGACATAACTTTAGGGGCTTTAGTCTCCATGGGAATTTTAGTATATTGCATATCTAGAGGATTTTGAGTGTCCTCAAATGTTTCTTCTTTCACTTCTTTATCATTAGCCCAAACATCTTGACTATTATATCTCTTCTTCAACATAACCGCCTTAAGAATTTTCTCAGTGTCTTTTCTACTTCTTTAGTCTACCGGATCATAAGCTTATTCACCCTTATTTTTCTCTTAAAATATTTTCTAGCATCAATGAGAATTTTCTTCATTTCTTCTATTGACATTACCAGACACATATCAGAAAGTATGCATTCTCATTCATTCCTCTTTAGTTCTTGCATTTACTCTCCTCATTTCCAAGACTACATATAACCCTTTAGGTAACTTTGACATTATTTCTATGAGAGTCATATTGAAAATATTCAGATATTTTATTGTTGCTTCTTCGAGAGTTCTTTGATCAACATTATCAAAAGTGTCATACCATTGAGAAAGTGGTTTGATATTACCATCCTTAATTAAGGATTTTTCCACTTCCTCTACAGTCATACCTAATTTATCATTTTTCACCTTTTTCTTAGCTTTTCCTTCACTAAAGGGCTTGTCCTTAGAGACTTTTGATGCCTTAGTGCCCTTATGCTTGATTTCTCTTACCTCTTCATCTAATTCAATTTCTTCATCATCTTCAACAACAACATAAAATCTTGTGATTTTTCCTCTTTCCTTCTCTTCGGGATGTCTTGACTTGAGCTTTTATTGGGCTTGATTTCTTTATTGGAATGGATGAGAGTGTAGAGCTCCTTGTAGATCTAGATATGGAAGAGGATTTTGTTGGACTATTTGACTCAATTCTAATAGGATCCCCTTCTTTAGCTTGATCTCTTTTCTTCCTCGCTTCCCTCACTACTTCAATTGATATGTCGATGCTTTCTGCAAAAGCTTTAACTTCCTTTCTCACCCTTTAGACTATCATAGGCTTCTTCAGTTTTGCATGCACTTGCATATTCTTCTCTTCAAAGGTACCAAACCTTTCTTCTATCATATCTCGAGGTTTACGCAACAAGTGTTAAACATACAACTCCAAAATGTGTTCTTCAACCTCATATCCCATAGGTATTATCCAAACTGTTCTAGGTTCTGCTGCTTCCATCAAACATTGATCAATGTCAATCATGAAGCAAAAAGTGTCCTTATATTTTTCCACAATAGATGTAGGAATCCTTTCCCTGGCTTGCATTTCATTCTAGAAGCTTTTGAAGTAACCCCAGATAGCAGTTTTCCTTGCTTTGCTATCACCGATTCCATATAAAATGTCTCTAATTTGAACAACCACTGGTCTATCACCTTCCCATTACACTTTACCAACTCTTGAAACATCATTCATGATGTAGAAAAATAGGCATAGTAAAAAATTTCCATACTTGAAAGAGTTCTTCTTGTTCTTCTTGATTTTTCCAAGATTCTCAATTAATTGGCTCTAGAGTAACTCACATAAGTCATATTTTGTATTTTCCTTAACCATTTGATAAGCTGCATAGATTGCAATATTGGATATAGAGTTATCCCGGCTAGAGTGATAGATTTAATACCCAATAACCATAGAAGAAAACTTTACATCTAATTCAATGATGTCATTAATTATCATGGCTCTTTTATCAAAAACAAAACCGGTTGCCTCAGTGACTATCTGGTTCTTCACATATTTCAATGTGGGAAATCCACCAAATGAATTCAAACCAGTAACAATGCTTATAGCTTCTCTTGTGATCTTCAAGGGCTGATTTAACCACATGAACTTGGCATGCATTCAACTTAGTATGTACCGAGCCCATTCATTTTTGTTGAATATGGGAAACTTCATAATCTGTGTGAACTTATTCTCCTCCAAAGACTTAAATTCGGGCCTTACACAAAGATCTTCTCCCATAATGTGATTTTTGTATAGATTTAACAATTGCAAGCTTCCTAATTCCTCAACATTTGCATGAACATATGCCCTAATATCTTCAATGTGCAAAACGCCATATGGAATAGAAGAAAATGCACCTAATGGTTCTGTCTCAATGGATTTGAATGGGTACCACTTGAATTTTGGGCAGGGTCTATCCTTAATATCAACCACTAATAGAGTTTCCATTTAAAAAATTTTTAATTCACAAGTTTTGCAAATAAATACCTTTCGCTAGATTAAGGTTTGTTTGCCAAATCACCTTTAGACTTGTATCTCGCCAAAATTTTCTTGCAGAGCTCTTACACCTTCTTCTTCTTCTCAAAACACAATGTGACAAATGAGGAATAGAAGTAACCTTTTATCATTTGCACACCTAAATTTTTATCACAATACATTATTTTTCCCTAGGTCTTCTTTACACCTTTTTTCCATAGTCTTGTGAAAGAAAATTCTTCTACGAACCTTCAATTTTGCATAAATTTCATCCAAAAGTGTTCCTAAAGCATCTGTACATTAGTAATACAATCGCTATAATTTACCACATTCTATACCACCAACTACCAATAGGGAGTAAAATATTTTCTTGAGCTCCCCCTAGGCCAGAGGCCTTAAATTAATTCTCGAAGGAATTTCTAGCACTAGATCCTGGTGTGGACTCATTTCCTACATCAGAATTACTCTTCTTCACCCATGTCTTCTTTATTTGATTCTTGATCTCATTTGTAGTAAATTTTCCTTTTCCCTTATCATCTTTCTGCATATTTTTCCCTTTGTTTACCAAACCCTTTTTTCTTCTTTAGAATCTTACAATGTGACCAAATTTGTTACAATTATAGCACATGAAATTTCTTTGTCTAGACTAGTTATTCCATTTATTTTCTCTTGATCTGCACTGGTTAGCAATATGGCCAAATCTATTCCAGGCATAACATCTGATATTTCTATTTGAAAAGTTGTTTTTCATATTTTTGCATTCAATTAAATTATGACCATACTTATTACAATTGAAACACTGACCAGGGAATGATGGACCACTTTGATTTATTCTACTTCTACATTGAGCAACTGTATGACCAAATTTAATGCAAAAAAAATAGTATCCATTGAACTTTTGAGCATTAGGTTGTCTTACCAGATAATTTCTAGCTTTGTTCATCTGATTTACTAGCATAAGTTTCCTTTGACAAGATCTAGAGCTTTCTCCTTTCTCATATCCAAGACCTCGCTTGTCACCTTCAATATTCTAACTCTGAATCAATTCATCAAGCTTAGCTGAGCTAGTCTTAAACTTCTCCCTGTATTCATTTGCAGTAGCAAGTTCATCCATGAGAATAACAATCCATCTTTCAATCTCTTCTTCATTGTTTCAGGATTGTTGCAATTCAAGTGCCAATTGAATGAGTCCATCATTAATTCTGCTGCATTCCTCAAATTTTTCTTTCAAGGACTGAATAAGATTCTCTTCATTCTTATTTTTCTCTTCAATCTCCTTGGTCATCCTCATCACAATAGATTCCATCTCATGCTTTAGGACAACATTACCTTTGGTGAGCTTTTCACATTCTTCTATCTTTTCCTTCAAGGCTTGACTTAGATTCTCATCTTCCATTCTTTTACTCTCTTTCTGCTTGAGCTAATCACATATATCCTTTCTATTTTCCTTGGATTTATTGATTTTATCTTTCAATGATTGAATGAATTTCTCAGCATTCATGAGGCTTTCTTGCAATTCCAAGACTTTAGATTTGGATTGATCAAGATCATCTAGTGCAACCAATTTTTTTTTATGAAGACTGTTGGAATCCATTGAATCACCTTCCCAGATCTTCCCCAAACTATTAAACTTCTTATGAGGAACTAGGATCGGATACCAATTGTTGGAATCAAGGAACACTGAGAGGGGGGGTGAATCAGTGTTTTGCAAATTTTAGCTTTATTAAATTAATCTTTAAACCACTTGTAGCATTGAAGCAAAAGAAAGATGCAAGCATATAAAGGAATCAACCACAACACCATAACACAAAGAATTTTATGTGGAAATACTATTAGGGAAAAAAACACGGTGGAGATTAATCCAAAATATGATGAGTATACTCAAAATAAGTGTTTACAAAGGAATGCACTTGCATTCAGGCACACTTCCTAGAGCTCACTGCTCAAATACAAAAGACTTACTACCCAAAAGAAGACTGACTATCTTACAAAAGAGAACTAGAGTGGATGAACTATGAGATAGCATCTTCTAATGCCTAATTATGGTTCCAGTTAAGTACATTTATCACATCCTTCACATTCTGTTTGATTCTACTCTTGAAACTTTTTCTGCTTTAATCCAAATCACCAATCTTTATTCTACGCAAGTGAAATTGTACACAATCGATCTAAAATCCTTTTGAATTTCGCATCGCATCTCATTGCATAACAAAATGATATGAAAAATTGATTATATATATCGGCAACTAGAAATTAGAACAACTCCATATCGGCTTCAACAAAATATAAAGCATTTACAAACTGTCGACTCAATCCATAAATAATTACCAATGTGAATTAACCAATGTCGGCCGAAAGATAGCATAGACCAAAAACATATTTGAACATGAAACACCTTAAACAATTATTCCTCAAATATTCGCAACATGCTACAATCACCTTGTTGGGCTTTTTTGTCGGATGTCTTATTTTCTTCACATATATCATAAATCTAACTTCCAGTATGAGAAAATACTGAGGTGCAGATAGGATTACTGACTAGGGTGGCCATCAATGACAACACTAGATGAATTTTGTAGTGTCTCTTTCCAACACTTTTTCCACCCAACCATGAAGTTACACTTCCCCTTAATTATTCCTAACACGAAGAATACTTGGCCTTGCACATAATACTTAGAAAAATAAATCAATATGCAACATGAAATCTAGTGCATTTCTAACATAACTACATGCATTTCTATCCATAATGAGAAAATACAAGATAAATTTTAGGAAATGGTAGAGTTACATCATAAAATTAGTCCATTCAATATTATGGGATACAAAATCTTGGCCAATCGTATGCTATATTCAACAACAAAATGATAGATTTTGGAAAAAGAAAAAGCCTATACCTTTTGTTATTCCACTTTTGGCACCCATCTTGGAAGGAAACATTCTACATACATAAGGAAACAACCTTCCCTTCTAAACATTTAGTTTGCAAACATACAATCTAGTATATAATAGGTTACCCTAGCCAACCTTCTTATGATAGTAAATCAAAGATTCTACAAGAACAATCTCCGTATGAATCACTAGGCAATCCTTGAAATCAAACAAATTCTTGCATAGTAAACTTAACCATATTTATTGTATTTAGTACATTATGCAACATAAATTCAGTTATTTTATCATGACCTATATTCAAGAATTAAATGAAATGTTCATGGACATGCATTGTCACACCCTATTTCATAGTTATTGAGTTACTTTCATCTTCATGAGTAAATATGATGATAAATGCAAATTGTGACTTCAATATGTTTACTAGGTGAAAGAAATATTGAAATATTGATTAAGATGATATTGATTTTGAAGGAATGAATATATTTTATATTGATGAAATGTGGTGAAAGAATATGTATTACAATGTGACTATTTCAATTCTTTCTCGATGCAAATATTTTATGATGCAAATAGATTTAATGGGAATGGATAACTACCTATGTAATGTATTAAGCTAGATGCAAGAACATATTCAATCCCTTAGATATGCAAGTGGGAGTATCACTCAGGAGAGGAGCTTGGTCTAGTAACCCTTAATGAGCCTAACTAAGCTTTCACATAATCACTTCTTGTTTGGTCAAGTCAAGTCAATAGCTTGGGAAATGATATGTTACCTTTAGTCATGTTTGTGCATGAGTTAGAAGAGGTTATGATCTTGTCTGTGAATAATCTTGATTTGGCTTATGTGGTTTCAAGTCTCTTTGTTATATGAGAGTTCTTCTTTATAGTTTATATTTAATTAATGAGATATATACATAGAATGCATATATATATGTATGTATATAAGTACATGTGTATGATAAACTCATACACATGAGTAAATACATGGATGAGTATACACAGATAAATGTATCTACACATTCTCATTGATGGATTACCCATATGCATGAGAATATTGATTGGAAAAAGGTGACATATATGTGTGTCTGTGTGTGTATGTATGTATATGTATATATATGTATATATATATATACATATATATATGTATGTATATACATATATAGATGTATGTATGTATATGTATATATATGTATATATATGTATATATACATACATATATATGTATGTATGTATATGTATATATATATGTATATACATATATATATATATATGTATATACATATATATATATATGTATATACATATATATATGTATATACATATATATATGTATATACATATATACATGTATATACATATATATACATATACATGTATATACATATATATACATATACATGTATATATATTTTTAGGTGTTAATTAAGCTAGCTAACATTCTAACCATTGGAAGAGTAGGTCTTAAGGAAACATCATTTTATTCCATTATTGACTAATGAGTGATAAACATCCATTTCGCTATAACTCGATCTGTCAGAACTACAATAACTATACTCTGTTACAACCCTTGAAGTTCACACGTCGATAAGGTGTTTTGTAATATTAACACTGACCTTAATACCCATGCTATTAGTTAAAATGATAATAATAGCGTATTCAAATCGTTCAATTATGGCTTTCACATTTATATTACCATTATTTGTTAAAACAAAACTTTACTTATATGAATGTTTAAATTAATTCCTCGCTACTTCCATATTTAACTAACATGATACTAATATTATAACTCAATCCAATCAACAACTAGTTACATGTATTATCATTTTCTATGAAACCCCAAAAGTGTTGATATTGGAACATATGATAATATTACTTGGTTCCATGACAACACCAATGCCCCTAATATTATCCTTTTAATAAATTGTTAACACCATAAATACTCCCTTCTATTGATTATTAATAAAAGGCGTTTTTACATGAAACAACCCTATTCTATGCTTAGGATAATAAAAAGAGTTGCAGGAGTAAATTATTGATCTTTATTCAAGTAATAATTTCTCCTCCAAGATATTTATACTTTGAATGATTGTTCCAAAAATTACCTCCTTCTTGCATTATCAAACTATTGATGAACACTTACATAATATGGTTGATCCTCCAGTCCAAAGATTAATATTATTAATACTGCTAATACTAGTTACTTTGTACCATATGATTATTTAAAAAAAAATAGATCACATTGTTTAAACAACTAATAATATATATATATATATATATATATATATATATATATATATATATATATATATATATATATATATATCTTTCAAATAGCATTATTATTGTCATTGTGGGTATAAGGGTAATATCAATAAATTTCTAAATTTAGAATAATAAAAAATATTGTTATTGAAACTAAATTAATTACAATAATATTATTAAACCTATTATAACATTTAAGTTAATTTCATTCTAGCATTTCATAAACACTATTAAGTCTACAAATCACACAATATTATTGCTTGTATTTAGAAAATTACTTTTATAATGATAACTAATTAGTTGTTTGTATGCCTATATTTTAGGAGGAGCATGCCTATAGTGTAGGAATAACATGCCTATATTCTAGCTTAATAGAAGACACATATTTGATACAATGAAGATGTATTTGAAAATTTTCAATATATAAATTAGATATTTACAGTCATTTTTAAAAAAATTACATGATTAATTATTGTAATGTAAATTTTAGAAATATATCATAAATTTAACTTATATAATTTCCCAAACATATCAATAAATATGTTTATAAATATAATTTATATTGATATTTTTATATTCAAATAAATTTATTTGTAAAATAAATTTTATTTTATTTTAATTATGTAAAAAAAAATTACTAAACTATTTATTAACATGGTAATTAAATATCTCAAGTAACTTAACGTTAATATTTATGTAAAAAAAAATTACTAAACTATTTACTAACTCATTTTTGTTAATTGCAGAGTGTGACCGAGCCATATGATTAGTCAGCTCTGGTTGCAGCGTAGCAAGAATACATCACCAACTTTGAATATCTCTCCAATGGGTATTTTGCCTGACGACCCATGCGTGCTAGATATTCTTAACCAACTATCATAATTTCTCCTAACTCAACTTGCATGATAATGGACATTTATTTATTACTGGTAGTGCAACATTAAATGGTGGCAACTTTACTACTTATGGAAGGGACATGTTGAGATGGACAAGGAATTGCAGACATCACCGTGAATAGCATGTTAATAGTATTCTTGACAACAGTGCGGTCGTTGAACAATATATGAGAAGTGACCAGCATCGTAAATTTTCAACCGACCATGTTAATTGCATTCGTACCATTTATCCGATCACCTTTACCTCGGTTCACTTTCCAAGAAGCTGCAACAAGATTGGGGAAAATCGACTTCCTGGAAGATGTGACAAGAATGAAGCGAAGTATTTATTTATTTTGTATGGTATGAATGAATGAATGAGGGATTTTAATGTCGTCCATGAGACCAAAAATTCTAAGGGACCGAGAACCACAAAACTATAGAGTCTCCAAAATCTTTTCAATGCTAGATCTTCTACTGTGAATTTTGATCAGAAAACTAGCAGTGTTGATGATTCTTCCTTCGTCAAATAGCTCGTGCAGGTTGTTGATCTTCAAGTTGCCTTCATATTGACTACGGATATCCTCATAAGTTGTGCACTCCATGATAAAATGCCATTCGGTCTCAACCACCCCTTTGCTACAAAACATGCAAAATCTATCCTCCCAAGCTTCCTTAGGTATAGTCTACCTTCCGGTTTCACACCTCAAATGATGCGACTAGGTCCTCAATTGAGTGATTAGCAGTCATGCCTTACCCTTAATAGCAACTCCTAAATAAGTTTTATCTCCATGCTCCCAAGTTGGGTTAAACACTTTGACATAGTAATCTTTCTTTCGCCCAATCTACTTTGTCCACATGGAAACCAAGAACTTTTTTGTGACATACTTTTTAATTTCTTCATTGGTGTTAGGGAAATCATGCAAGTTGATGTCCCACTTTCTCAACCAATTGTTATTTTGTTTCATCCATGTTTTCTTCCTACGGCCTAAAACCTCCTTCACAACCGCTTTGGGCCAACGATGGCTATCCATGTTCTCCACCTTCTTTAAATAATTTAGCAAGTGAGATATAGCTGACGCCTCCAAAGGAAAGGTTCCTGATTCAGCCAAGATAATTTCATAAGGGACCATGGTTTTGACTTTGAGGTTGCAAGTGATCATGTGCATTTGGATTCTTTCTAGCTGTCTCCATCTGTACTTTGACATACTGCTGCCCCAGACTTCTTAGCCATAGAGGACCACCGGTGTGCCCAGCAAACCAAAGAGAGTTTTCCTGGTCTTCCAATCCCAAAGCTCAGCTGTTAGGCTTCAATTTATTTTGTCAAACCCCAAAACTAGAGGAAACTTTTCAACTTAGGTAGCCAATCACTTGGGCAGGTACTAGGCACAGGCAACTCCTCCAAAATTTGTCTTCTCCTCTTTTCTTGTTCTCTAAAGACTTTGGTAATTTCTTTTGCCTTTCAATAGCATAAAATGGCTTGGGGTAGAAATCTAGTATTCAACTCTATGATGAAGGTCAGTTAGAAGTAGCGATCAGTCTCATGTCCAATCAACATAAGCAGACATCAAGGAGGACCATAAAATCACCTTCGAAAGAGAGGTCCCCAGCATTAACAATGATTAAGGTTTATAGCATATATTACAAATTTGTTGCTAGCACAAGATTTCAATGGTCACATTCTAGATCTCCACTATGCTAGACAGTGGAGAACGATAGTTTTAGAACTCATCTATTTTATGAATTGTAGACCATTTTCCTACTTTAAAGTTTAAACATATGCATTTTTTAATGAAGTACAAATTGTAGAAGAATATGATTTAAATTCATCAAAGCCGAATGTGCAGATTTAGTCATCCCAACATTTGGTTTCTATTGTAAATTGATTTTTTTTAAATTTTTTTTTAGATTTATGTTATGTAATATCAATAGGTTTGGATAGAATGATGAGCGTTTCTTGAAGCACTAGCTTAGAATGGATTTATTTATTTTATTTTATTTCTTTTACTACGAGATGATATATATATTTTTTGTTAAGTGCATGGAGCCTAATGTTATTCATTTACTGATATTTGTACTTTTTAATTTATCCATATATAATCGATCTAAATGGAGGTGGGTTTCGTGGAGTAGCTACAAAAAATACCTACTCAACAGACCCGCCAACTTTGATCTTTTTGTTACAACAGAACACCATATTGAATTCCTAAAAAAATTATTTGGGGGAGAAGGATTAGCGTTGTATGTTTTTAATAGTGATATACATCAAGCCACCTGCAAATTCATATCGCATAGTTCAAGGAAAGGAAAGCAATGTTATTACTTGTAACCAATGTGGTTATAAGAGGGATTGACATTCCACTATCAGATTATTTGGTCAATTATGATTTCCCTCCAAAACCTAAGATGTGCCTGTGTTGAAGGACATACATATATGGTTGCGGGATTAAAATTTCCCTTCATACCTAACTAAAATCTAGCTTCTCTTTGCAAAGCCTAAATATGCTAGTCGACTCACATTATTCCTCTTGAAGAAATACTTATCCTTATTAATTAGAATAACCTATTCTTCATTACTTAAACCTTCTTTGTTTACCTCTATATCCACTTTTTTTGTTCCTTGAATCTGCATGAATATACTTCTGTATTGCTTTTACATTTATCTTGAATCAATGGAATAAATATTTATTCTTTTGATATATATTAAAATGCAACCATTTTCCATAAAATTTCCATATCCAAATTGGTACATAAAATTATACCTAAGATTAAGCCCTCTCTTTCCATTGTTTGAATCTACAATAGAACATTAGCTTTCGAATTTACAACAATAGCTAATAATCAGCTGAAATACACACATGTAAGTAAGGATTTCCCTTTGCATTTCGCTTTCATGTTACAACAATCCCAATCTTTCCATATTACAATAAAATTAAAGAAATACCTTGGACAGACAATTGACTAGGGCTTGCTCTCCACCCTACCGTAATGGCATCATGGAGCCTCGTGGGCTCTAGCCATACCCCCGAGCAAGAAATATGTCAACCCCAAGATGATAAATGGGGTTTTCTCAATATTTCTTTTTTTGAAGGAAAGAAAATAGCACAATATTCTTATTGCATACATATAAACTATTCACTCACCATATTCAACAAGATCCACACAAACATATCACACTCTTACAAAAACTAAACAAGGGAAGATGGAGTTAACAACACTTATCTCTCTTTTTTGTATGTGTTGGACTTTAGCTCTGTTATCCTTCTTTCCTCTCCAACCAAGACACCTTGATACCTATCTTTCCAAAGAGGTGGACTCCTCTCCTCTTCTCATTCTCTCTATCATATCTACTTAAGTTCTCCAACAGGAGAAGTGGGTAGCACCCTACTCATTCTTCCTCTCCAACTATATAGGTGTTTCAACTTGTAACCTTTTAGATGGGGAGGTGTGGAGTGTACCTCCCTTATTCAGTGAGAGTCTTTTCTCATTAAAGAGGCAACATGCACTTGGACAACCCCAAATCTTTTCACCCCCCATCCTCTCCTCAAAATTCGTCACTCTTGATTATGAGGACTTTTGAGGAGTCAAATCATGTCCTTGGGACCCTATTGCATGCCCACTTGACCCCTACCACTATGGTATAGACCCTAGGGGGTTTATTTTTGTATCCCAACCAAAGAAATTGACCAACAATCCTCCTTAAAGACCCACTTAAAGATCCATCCGATTTTCACACTTGGATAAGGGTTCCCAACCCCTAACCCACATAATTAAATATTCTCACAAACCAAAATAAATTATACCTTTAATATCAACCCTCACCACTTAATCTATCAACATATTAACTTTAAATCCTCAAGAAGATGTCTTTTGATTTTCTCTCGATGGTCTTCCCTTCTCATGCTAACACCGTTACCTTCCTGCACATTACCAACATGATCATAAGTAACATTGTATATCACATTAATCTATTAGCTGAATATTATAAACTTTAACCATATAATAATCCATGTAAATTTCAATCTACATTCCATAGTATATTAGTGTATTCCACCTTCATGGTAGTGACAATAGAACATAATGTCAGAATGAAATTACAAGGATTTTTCTGAAAGATCACCTTATTTATCATCCACAATATATCTAAGCATCAATTTAAGAAAATAATATCACAAATTAGGTTTAGCATTAATCACATGTGAAATGGGGTCTTACAGTATGTATATGTGTATATATATATGTGTGTATATATATATATATATGTATATATATATATATATATATGTATGTATGTATATGTATATATATATATATACATTTTGGGTATATATGTCAATCTATGGGTTTGCATATTTGTGTGTTTAAATATTGAGGCAATGATATTTATATGCATTGTTATTATTTAGATTATGTAAATATGTGTATATGTATTCAAATATTGAATAATGCATTTTATAATCATATATGTTGAGATATATATACATTAACATATATACATATGTATATATATCATGTTGCATATATGTATCTATATGTCTATAATATATATATATATAAATACCATTTTGAATATGTGTTGGAAATAATTATTGAGAGCATAATATATAGCGGAACATATATCATGTACTATATAGTGCAACGTATTGAGGATAGCGCATATATAAATGACATTGCATTAACATAGAGCATGGAAATAAAAGAGATCTAAGTTTGTAAAATACAATCCAAAGACTTAGTCAAAACTGAAAGTGCAGATTAGATATTAAACGTGCAAATCATATTTAGACTTGTTCTTCCAAACAAGAAACAAAGGAATAGGGCTTGTGGGTTTATGTGGAACCAAATTATGAATTTTTCTTGCATTTAGAAATCTATTATGTATTTCTTAGCCAACACACACAACAAATTATTATTATAGGAAAAAGTCAAAAGAGAAGTTGGCTATGTGGATTCAACTTGTGAAGCTTTAGCCTTGCATTTCCAAGTAAACAACTTTGTTGTCATATAGAGAAAGTAGTTGGTTGATCATATGCATTTAGTCATCATTTTAAATTTTCCACCTTTAATCCTCTTAGTTGAGTCAATCCTCTGAGTGTGAGAAGTGGCATGAATGTGAACTTTTTTATAGCAATGGAGTGATCAAGTTTTTATAATTAGAGGAGCATTCTCCATCTTGTGATATATGCATTGAGCATTCTTATTTTCTAATTTTCTGAGAGTTATTCAATTGCATTTCCAAGTTGAGTGTTTTGTCATAGTTTGAGAGAGAATTTAGAGAGGTTGATTATACGCTTAAGAAATAATTTTTCAAAGGAAGATAGAGGATAGTGAGAGACTAATTATAGAGGAGTTGTAAACTGATTATGAGAAGGCTAAGCTAGGAATCCAAAATTTTCAATTAGAGCTTTCTAAATACAGGCATGCTAGTTTCTATTCTATTATATTTTTATGTTGAAAGGATTGTAAGATTTTATGTCTTATTCAAAAATAATTGAGTTGAAAGATATTTTAATCGCTTTATCATGAATTTGATTATATTCTTCTTTGGATAAATACAAAATATGCTTGATGAGTCTAGTTGTTTGTGAACCTCATTATTGGGTTATATACATATACCTTATATATTGGATTATGAGTGTCTACATTCTACTAGATACTATATTAAGCTAGGGTTATATAGATATTGATTGGCTTGTGAATATTATATTGCATTGAAGTGCTTTATTTGGTTATAATTCTAAGTAAACCTTTGTGGACAATAAGATTAGTAATACAACAAAAAAGGTGGCATTATAGAAATTTCATCATTATTAGGTTACGATGTTATGCAAACCTTGATTGATAATATTTACTTGATTGATTAATCATGTCTCCTTGAAGTAGGAAGAGATGCTTTCCCTAGGGATAGGGTATAAACTTGATGGCTACATCATTATTCAACAATAGGGTTGGAAAAATGTGTTTTATGATTATGTTATTTTCTTATTTTGATTAAGGGTCTATTCCTATTCATGAAATTCTAGAAGGAGACTCAGGGTATGTGCAGGATCATGGTATGCCAAACAAGCCCTTAAGTGGCAATGAAAATTCAGAACAATTAGAGTTAGGCAACTTGATGTAAAAATTTGAATAAGTTATCTATATTATTTCAAAAACATGTAAGAATAGATTCGTGGGGAAATTGAATGTAGTTTCTAAACTACTAGGTTTATTTTTAAAAAACAAAATCTATTTGGTGAAAATTTAAAATTTTAATGCAGATATTACTTAAATTTCAGGGAAAAATTAGTAGGTGTTTATTGACCACCTAACCATAATAAAATGATAATATTTTTATGAGATTTTATATGTAAGTAGAGGACTCATGGATGTGACGCATATATTTTTGTAATTTTTCCATGTAGATAATTAATTATGAATTTTTTATTACAACATTTTAAAATATAAAAACTTCATTGTCTGACCACCTTAACTTGGTCAAAATTTCATGAAATTCAATTTTTTTTTTTAATCCTATAGTATGCAAAGCATAGAATGTGACGCATGTTTTGGATTCAAAAAATATGATACCGTTTGAAAGTTATAAATGTTTTACAATCAGCCTATCAATCAGGACTTTTGTCATAATTATAGTAGAAAATAAATAATAATAATCTATTAAATTCAAAATAAAACATAATTTATAGATAGAAGAGATAGGATGGCGTTTGCGTGCTCTGCAAGCCGAGCTAGGGCGACCGTGCCCTAGCTCGTTCTCTGTGTGTTGCTTGCTTCTGCGTTGTGGGGGGGGTTTTTTGAAGCTATCGGGGCTGTGGTGGTGGGGTTTTTTTCTTTTCTGGAGGCCTTCTTGCTACTGTTTGGGTGGCTTGTGGGTGGAAGGGTTTTGATCCTGCCCTTGGGGTCTTTTCTTTTTTCCATTTCTTGCTAAAGTGTCCTGGGGGTTTGCATGCCTGCTGGGGATCTTGTTTTTTGCTATGCCGGGTGGGGAAACATCTGGGGTTAGCCCCAAATTGGATTTCCGTTCAGCATTTGGTTCGAAGCCTTCGGCGCATGGAGTGAATGTTTTTGATAATACGCTGTTTTCTTCAGAGATGGAGATGAATGATCTAGGATCGGTTAATGGTTCCTGAATTACGAAGATTAATGGGTGTTTGGAAAGATGCAAAGAGCGACCGAAGCTGATTATCCCGATGGAAATGCTTGCAGATGATATTGAATACTATTCAAGGCACTCTTTTTATTGCAAGTTCATGGGTTTGAGAGTCTCGCTGCATTTTTTGGAATCCTGGGCTCAACGGACTTGGATGCCGGAGGGGGAGATGGAGATTAGGCTCCTTGCGAACAACTTTTTTATGGTCTCTTTTGATTGCATGGCAGATCGGAATAAGGTCTTCGAGGGTGGCCCCTATTTTTATAACCAGGTGGGTTTGTTTATCAAGCCATGGCATGCTGGCTTCAACCCGACTGAGGCAATACCGAGTCGGATTCCAGTTTGGGTTCGGTTGCCGTGGTTTCCAGTTGAGTGTTGGCGGGATGACGTGTTGCATTTGGTGGCTTCAATGCTCGGTAAACCTATTGGGTCTTCACAACAGACGCAGTATAAAAAGGTAATGACTTTTGCTCGTATCTGTGTAGAAATTGATTTAAGCAAGCCACTGCCAGATTCTGTTGAAGTGAGTGCTGGATCATATACTTGGGTTCAACAGCTAGATTACGAAACCCTACCTTTTCGGTGTCGTCTTTGTCATGAATATGGTCACTTGCAGCGTAGGTGCCCTAGGGCTAAGCCTGTGGGGCCCCAACCTTCTCAGCCTTCTCGTAATCCTCCTAGGACTGATAATGGTAAGGAGCCTATTCCGGGTGATGGTAATGGAGATGATGGTTATGTCCCTGTTAAGGCTCGCAATAGGAATCGGGGCCAGAAGCGGACCTTGAGGGAGAGGCAGGATGATGAAACTTTTAATAGGTTTGAGGTGCTGGATGATCTCAGCCAGGAGGAAGTGAATCTGGGGTTGCTGAACTTGGATCAGGGAACTTTGGGTACAGGACAGGATGGGCCACCATTGGAGGCCATGCAGGATGTGCAGGAGATTGGGGTTGGGCAGATGGATACGGATCAACAATTGATTGTCCAGACTGAACAAGAATCTTCTATTGGAGCTTTGAAGAGTGGTGGAGGTGGCTCCCCATTGCCCCTGAAAGGTGGCAAGGATGTGGGGAAGAGCTCTTTGGCCTCCTCTCATTTAGGTATTCAGCAAAATGAACTGAAGAAAGGGGTTGGTGACAGGACTTCCAAGCTGGGAAGGAAAAAGGATATGGAGAAGATTAAATTAACTGGGGAAACTTTGGTGGAGTCAGGGTCAGTCAAGACTCTTGATTCACATTTTTCATGCCCCCAGAAATGATTGTTCTCTCATGGAATGTAAGGGGCTTGAACAGTGGCCCTCGACAAAAAGCTGTTCGTGATTTGGTTAGGAATCATTCTCCGGATGTTCTTTTTCTTCAGGAGACTAAATTATCTGTAGATAATATGTTGGCCATGGCTCCTAAGCTGTGGAAATATGGTGAATGCCAGTGTGTGGGGGCTCTTGGTGCTTCTGGAGGGGTGGCTTGCTTTTGGAACCCTCGGAAGATTTTCCCCCTATGGTGGATGTCCTCTAGATCCTCTATATCCCTTGTCGCCTCTTGGTATGAGACTGGTGAGTGTATTCTCCTCTCTAATGTGTATGCTCCTGTTGAGTTTCTGGGTAAACAACTTCTATGGTCCCATCTTCGTTTTTTTCGTAGCTTAGCTCCTTACCATCAGTGGGTTATGGCTGGCGATTTTAATGCTATTGTGGAATTGTCTGAGAAAAGAGGTGGAATTCCTAGGTTGGAGCCTTCTGCTCTGTTATTCAGAGATAGCATTTCTGAATTAAATCTTATTGATGTTCTACCTAGTAATGGTCGCTTCACTTGGAATACTAGGAGAATTGGTGAGAGTTGTGTTGCTGAGAGGCTAGATCGTTTCTTGGTTTCCTGTTATTGGGTTGGAAACTTATGGTCCACTCGATCTGAAATTCTTGATTGGAGAGGTTCTGATCATTGGCCATTAAGCTTAGTATTATCTCTGCACGGGGGCCTCGGTCTCCCTCATTCAAGTTCCAGCTTATGTGGTTACGGGATCCCACTCTTCATGATTATGTGGCTGAGTGGTGGCGGATTGGTAGACCAACTTTTGGTACGGCAATGTACACATTCTCCAAGCTTCTTCGGTTTGTCAAATATCAGCTTAAAAGGTGGAATCGGCGATGTTTTGGTAATATCTTTCATGCTAAGGTTGCCGCACAAGAGGAGTTGAATAATATTACGCGGTTGATTCGTGAGAATGGGGCCTCTGAGGATCTTCTAAGGGAGGAGGCTAAGACTTTGAAAGTGGTTGAGGAATTTGAATTGCGGGAAGAAATCTATTGGAAGCAAAAGGCTCGGGTTGAATGGTTACAGGAAGGTGATAAAAACACTGCCTTCTTCTTCAATTCTGTGAAGGATAGGAGGCATGGTAATTCCATTCCTTTTCTGGTGAATGATAGGGGTGAACGTCTTGCCTCATTTCAAGAAATCTCTGCTGAGGCATCTCAGTATTTTGCTACTTTATTTAGGGAGGATTCACAAGGGGGCTCTGTTGAGGAAGCACAGGTTCTTTCTTGTATTCCTCAGTTGGTCTCCAGGGAGGCGAATGAGTATTTGATGAAAGATATCTCTCTTGATGGGCTGGAGGGGATTGTGTTTCAGATGAAGAAGGGTAAAGCTCCTGGTCCCGATGGTTTCCCGATTGAATTTTTTCAGGAATTCTGGGATATCATAAAGTTGGATCGTCTGGCTGTTGTCCTTGAGTCCCAAAGGAATAAACAGATGCTTCGTGCTCTGAACTCCACCTTCCTTGCTCTCATACCCAAGTGTGAAGGGGCTGATAGGTTATCTCAGTGCCGGCCTATCTCTCTTTGCAATGTGGCTTATAAAATCATCTCAAAGTTATTGGCTGAGAGACTGAAGAAGTGGCCTAAAGTGTTGATTTCGGAGGAACAGAGTGGATTTGTGGCAGGTCGGCAGATTCTTGATGGGGTTGTCATTGCTACGGAGACCATCCACTCCATGGACAACTCCCATGAGAAGGCTATGTTCATTAAGCTAGATATGGCTAAGGCTTATGACAGGGTTAGATGGTCTTTTTTGCAGAAGATCCTTGTTGCTTTTGGTTTTGGTGAGGAGTGGATCCAATGGGTCATGAGTTGTGTCACGTCTGTTTCCTTCTCAGTTTTGATAAATGGAGATCATTCTAAACTTTTTGGTGCCTCTAGGGGTTTGCGCCAAGGGGATCCTCTTTCTCCGTATCTTTTTCTGCTTCTTGTGGAAGGCCTTGGTCGTTTGTTGAAAAGAAGGGTGGAGCTTGGCATCATTCAAGGTTGGCGTTGGGGTGGAGACTTGCCTCCGCAATCTCATTTGCAGTTTGTTGATGATACTGCCCTGATGGGGATGGCTACTGTTAGGGAAGCTACTAACTTGAGGCAGGTGTTGGACATATATCTTGTTGCTTGAGGACAATTGATTAATGAGGAGAAGTCTTCCATATTCTTCTTCAACACGCCGAGCCCCATACAGAGAAGAATTGCTAATATCTTAAGGTTTCAGCTAGGGGTTCTCCCTTTGACTTATCTGGGTTTCCCAATTTCTGTTCGCCATCTTCCCAAGGGTTCTTGGCAGAATATTATTGATAAGCTCCGTGCAAAAGTTAATCATTGGACCCACAGATGGTTGTCTTTTGCGAGGCGGGTTCAACTTCTCAAGTCGGTGGTGCAGGCTCTCCCTACCTACAGATGTATGCTTCAGGTGGCTCTGATGGGTTTTCTGAGGGAGTTGGATTCTCTTGAAAGGCAGTTCTTATGGGCGGGAAGTTTGGCTTCTTCCAAGTGGAGCCTGGTTAGGTGGGATGTTGTGTGCAGCCCAAAGCAATTTGGTGGTCTTGGTCTTCGACAGTCTGCATTATCTGGAGTGGCTGTGGCTACTAAGCTATTTTGGAGATGGTGTGTGGAACAGGATCAGCCGTGGGCCAGGATATTAGCTCATAAGTATTTCCCGGGGATTCCACGGCAGGATCTTCCTCGTTACCCTCTTGAGGGGAAAGGTTCAGTGATTTGGAATACTCTTCAGAAGGGTGCAAAGCTTATTAAGGAAGGTTTATTTTGGATTTGTAGACGAGGAACTGAGGCTCTCTTCTGGTCGGATTCTTGGGATGGATTCCCTCCACTTACTTCTCGGTTCCCCAATCTACTTCCTTTGTGCCAAAGATTTCTCGAGGCTGGCTGGGCTAGGGTGAGTGACTTCAAGTCTGTTGCTTCTTTTGGTCAGTTGGAGGTAGCTCATTGGAAGGATCCCGCAGAGTGGCCAGATTTGGGACTTGCGGAAGAAAGTGATGAGCTTCACAAGATTCTTCATAGTAGGAGTTGTAGTTCTCTTCTGGAAGAAGATATTCTTGCTTGGACCCATAATCCTAAGGGGGTTTACTCTGTTGCTTCTGGTTATCAGGTGTTATTGGCTCAGAAGCTAACTGGGGCGGAGGTTCATTGGTGGAAAAGGGTGTGGAATAAACTCTCGTGGCCTAAATGCAATTGCTTTGTTTGGACTTTGGCTTGGAATAGGTGCTTGACCTGGGATAACATTCGTAAACGAGGATTTCAAGGACCTTCAATTTGTGTTTTGTGTGGGGGAGCGGAAGAGGATTCTTCACATTTGTTCTTTCGGTGCCCCTTTGTTGTGCAGCTTTGGCATTGGTGGTGGGAGGTGTGGAAGCTTCCCTGTATTCATGCGTGCTCTTTGGTTGAATTCTGGGATAGTATGGGAAGACCTCCTTCTATGGCTTCCTTTTTGCAGGAAGTTTGGTTCGTGGGCCCTACCTTTCTACTTTGGCAGATTTGGTTGGAGCGGAACCGCATAATTTTTCGTGATCAGAAGTTGGTGGGTCAGAAAGTTTGGATGCGTATGCTTGGAATGGTGCAGGAGTCTGTTTTAGCTAAATGTGATGTGGTTTTCCCCTTGGAGAGAGGTGATGCTGAGTTGGTGGCCAGACTAGGTCTTCACGAAATTCATTCATCTTTTGTCAGTTCTAGGAACTGTAGGCATGGGAAAAAGAGGGTCCAACGGGTTGGAAGGTGGTTACCTCCTCCCAATGGATTTTTAAAGATCAATACTGATGGTTCTTCTAGGGGAAATCCTAGGCCTGCTAGAATTTGTGGGGTTGGCAGGGACTCAGCTGGTTCGGTGATTTTTCTATTCTCTATACATGAGGGGGTGAAGACTGTTAACTTCATGGAGGGTCTAGCAATTCTTCATGCTATTGAGAGGGCCCTTGCTTTAGGATGGAGAAAGGTTATATGTGAAGCTGATTCACAGATTTTGATTAATCTCTTGAATGAGCGAAAGATATCTGATATAAATTGGCAGTTGACTTCGGTGGTTCAACGGATTCTTCAAGTTAGTTCTCGGATGGAGGAGGCATCCTTTGTTCACATCCCAAGGGAGTGGAATCGCGCTGCTGACTTCTTGGCCAAATGGGCCTCTGAGCAAGATAGTGGTTGGAAGGTTGAGGATTGGGATCAAGTTACCCCTGAGCTGCATCTGGATTTAGACCAGTTCTTGGAAGAGGATAGGAGGATACATGGGGATAGTTGATTTTGTTTTATGTTGTGGGGTTTTCGCCTTGTTTTCTGGGACTGGGTCCCATGGTTATTATTGTAATGCTCTTTTCTGATTTCTAATAAAGTTTTTACCCCTTTGTTTTTAAAAA
>VDFB02086081.1:20919366-20931866 GCA_007258455.2 Sequoia sempervirens
CATTGCAAACATTCAGATTTCATCAAAATCCATGCTAAACTCAATTTTTTCATAAAAAATCTATCAAAACCACCCAACTATTTAGGTCGAACCTTTACTGGGAGAGTTATCAAATCAATTATAGGGAAGCCGTGAGCTTTTAATCATGCTTTTTATTGTTCATAATCATCTGCATAAAGTTCATGTACATACAATATCTCTTTTTTGATCATATTCACTATGTACATGGGATCAATGAATATTCCCCTTTTCGGGTTTCTGCAAACTTGATATAAAGAAGACCATCGAGTGTGGTTATAGAAGAATCAATATATGTAAAAGAAATGTCAAACAAAATATTGGTTTTTCCTTTATGATTTTGAATATTAGTAATGTTTATAAAGATGGAAAAATCATTATCATCTTCTTCATTATCATTGTATTGAACAAAGTTTGTTGAATGAATTGGCAATGGGCTTGTAAATATTTGTAAGTATTGATTAGGTGAAAAAACCAATTTATTTCCTTTGTCATTAATAGGTCATCCAACTGGATTTGATTAGAATGAGGTCTTGCACTTGGTTATAAATATGCCTTGTCTATGCTATTGCTTACCATTATGCTTTGATAGATCTTTTCCAAGCATCCATAACTTGTTCATAAGCACCTGTTTTAGGGTTTTAGCCATAGCAGCAAGGCAGTGAACTGTTTGATAAAATGCTTTGGTAGACATGTATGAAAAATGTGGTAGCATCGACAACTGTCACCATTTGATATTTATGCAGTTGTAGTATGTTTTGTGCAATGTAATCAGATATGAATATAACCAACAAAAATCTATTTTCTATAATTCATGGATTGAACTCTGTATTTTATTTTCTCTCAATGTCTGTATGCTATGGAAATGCCATTACATTTTTAAAAAAAGTAGTTTCTTACTATTTTTCTTCAATTTTTTATGGTTTTTTGTAAATCTACCAAAAAACCCTAGTTTTTCTACCAAAAAACAATATTTTGAAAAAAATCAACTAAAAATAAACAAATCTAATTGAAATTTTGATAAAAAATAAAGAACTTTACCTGTTAAAGATGGACTCCAAATCGGATATCGGATTTCGCTCTCCATTGTGTGCCCGCCGCCGATGAGCCGAAAACAAATGAGAATGACTGTTGGTTGTGGGCCTTTTTTTATATATATATATACTTAACAAAATCGGATATCTGATTCCCAGAACTAAGTTTCCCTTTGTCTGGATCGGAATGAGTGTTTCGGAATGAGTGTTTTTTATATACTTCAACAAAATCAGATATCCGATCCAAATCGGATATCCGATTTGGATAGGATATCCGATTCCTAAAACTAAGTTTTCCCTCTGCCTCGGTAGTCACCCCAGCTCCAAAAAGTCAACTCACCATTTTCGCGTTTTTGAGTCGTAGAAACATGTATTTTTTTCTCCATTGCCACTTTTTGGCATACCATGATCCTGCACATGCCCCTCACATACCCACAACCTAAAGCCATGATGAGTAGACAACTTGTAGGTAGAGAAGAACAAACCCTTCTTAGGCTATTGTCCTACATATGTTATACACATGTAGTAAACATGAAATATTTGTGATATATTAAAAGAGAGGTTTTTATGATGGTCACTTGATTGTTACATTAATTTTTTTGGAAGCCCTAGGTTAGGAATAAAATATTTTGTAGGGTTGTTGGTTTAATTATTGATTGAAGAAAATATGTCGGGATTAAGCTATATGATCTAGTTGATCATTTGATTGTTGATTATACTTTTTATTGGATTAAATTTATTGTTGATACCATACTTTTGAATGAGTCATTTATTGATAGGATTATTCTTTTGATTGAGGATATTTATTGATGAGATTATACTTTTGATGAAAATCATTTATTGTTAAGATATACTCTTGAATGGTGTACTATAGAAAAAAGGAAATTTTCTTGATTTGGGAATAAATGATGATAAATTGGACTTAATGATGCCTTGATCTAGTTTTTTGAGGCATTTTTCACATCCACATTAGGTATTTGACTACTAAAAACTAAATAAAATGCATTTACTAATGTCTTGTAAAGGTGTTGCAAAGTGTTGTAAAAGACTTTCACACTTTTCTAGACTTTTATTAAGCATCTAAGTCTAATGGACCTATTTTCCCCTTAACTCAACATTGTAAAATATATTTAATGGCATCCTAATGTTAATCTAGAAGACTTGTAAACTAATTTTGAATTTAATCTGGTGTTGTAATGTGTCTTACACATTCACATTAGCTTTTGTACCTTTCTAGGCTATGTGGACCCTATTTTAATGATGTAAAGTTTATTTAATCACACTTTCACATTTAAATTTGTGTCCTCAGCCCTAATTATCCTTTACACCATAATTAATAGGAACCTATGACCCCATATTTTGCATCTTGAGGCTTAATTTGATCAAATATCTAATAAATTCGCCATATAAACCTGATTTCCTTATTTCTTGACATTCCAACTAGCAAAAGAGCCCCCATGGGACCCATTAACCATTAGGATAAATTAGTCCATCAAGGTGGGACCCATTCACCCTTGATGGCAAATGATTCCCATTAAATAAGCTATTTTCAAGGTTTTAGCAAGAAAAATTAGGTTTTAAGTTTAATTTTTCTTCATGTCGGCCTTGGGGATCAAATTAACGAGAAAATTCTAAGGTGGATTTTTTTATAAATACAAGCTTATAAACCCTAATTCATCATTCATTTACAACTCATTCATTATTCATTCATCATTCTTTATCTCTTTCAAGTCAAGCAAGCTAGGGTTTTAACATTTCAAGTTATCAAGATAGCTTTTTCAAACACTCAAGGGCAGAATATTCATCTATTGTTGCAGCAAAACAAGATCTATCATCATGGAAAGTCTCTAATTCCATTATTTCATGCTTCATTACATTGTTTCTTCATTTTGGTTTAATTACCTAAAAAGGGGTTTGACCAAGGAAAACCCCCATGCCCTAACATTCAACATTTCTTTCTCTTTCCTTGTGTGTTTGCAGATTTAGGTATTGTGGAGGATTGAATTTTTTTAAGGATAAGTTGTGAAGTTTTTTAAGGTATCTGATTGTTTATTAAGTCAAAATCTACACAAAAAGCCACCTACAGTGCCAGAAATCAGACTTTCAAAGGCGAACACCTGTCAAGAGCTAAAGTGTTGATCGAGGGCTTCTATTTTCACTTTTGGATTTTTAGAAATTAAAAAGTGTACTCATTCACCATTAGTGGTTAATGAGTCCCACTACTAGGCCTGAAAATTATTTTCTATAGTTTTGGATACCCATTTGTCCGAAATGAGCCCCCACACAATTTTCCAAATCTAGGACTAATTCGCCTAGAATGGAGAATGAGTCCCAGTAGGCCAAATTTTTAGGATTAGCAAATTTTCAAGTCTTCAATCCAATCTTCAAAAAAATTCCAGGTGCATGCTTTCTATTTTTCTTTCCTATTCTAATTTACTTGCATTTCTATTCATCTTTCTAGGTGTTTTTGCATACTACACTATGTTTTCAAACATCTTCCATTTCCTTAGTTTTCATTCATTAGTCAATATCTTTTATCAATTCTTTGCATTTACATAATTCCATTTATACATATTTCAATTTTTACTTGTGCTAGTCTTGAGTGAGCCATCAAGGTTTTTGGTATACCTCTTTCCTTTTAGGTGCAAAAGCCTAGAAGTGCAAGAGAGCCCCTATTCCAAAAATCTATGGTTCATTTTGGTGAAACTAATTTTTGAATACTTTCTTGTCTGATTTGGAGTCCATCTTCATCCTAGAATTATCTTGCATTTCATTTTTCATTAGTTAAGTTGCATTCTAGGGTTTCAAATTTTACATTAGTGAAAGTGCACATAGGTTGCATTTTTGCATATCAAATCATTGAAAATCATCTAAAATTTGTATTTGCATTTATTCTTCAAGTCATACAGCATAAAAAGCATCCACACCACTTGAAAATTTCTATTTTTTTTAAAAAAACCCTTACTGGGACTCATTCGCCATTCTAGGCGAATTAGTCCCAGTCTAGATTTTTCACTATTTGTTAAAACATCAGAAACCTCAATTATGTGCTTCCTAAGCCTCTTGGTAATATATACTATAAGTTTGGAAATTTTTAGTAATATTTGTTTTATGCATTTAGGTCAACAACATAGATTTAGGGTAGTCATTTTTGAAATCATTTCAATTACAAGCATCATTAGATCTGAAAATGCTCACATTTCTAAAATTTTGCATAACATAGATAAAAGTACTTTTCACTTTTGCATACACAATGTTTCTTTTCATAAAAATTTGCATAAGTTTGATAAAAGTGCTTTTCATTCTTAGATATACATTGTTTCAATTTTTAAAGCTTTGCATATATTGGATAAAAAAAATTTGCATCTTTGGATATACATTGTTTACATTGTTGAAAAATTGCATGAAATGGTTACAAGTGCTTTTCATTTTTGTTCAAATAGTGTTAGTGTCTTACATATCTATACATACTAAGAAAAATTTCCTATCCCCTCTCTATGATAATGTTTTAGTGAAATATAATACAACCTTGGAAATTCCTAGCAATCATATTTGTTCTTCTCCTAATATCTCTCCTCTCAGTGACAAACATATTTTGGTAGAAGAACCAATCAATGAGCATTTTGAGAATCCTAGTTGTTTTTCTCCTCTTACTTCTCTTGGTGGACAAGACATTCATGAACAAGATAACACAACCATAGTTAACCATGACAATAACATTTTTCCTTCTCCTAGTCTCTCTCATAGTTGTGAAGAAGATATTTCAATCAATGAAAGTCATGAAAATATTAGTTGTCTCCCTTCACCTAGAGAAACCCTTATTAAGAAAGACACTTCAGCCATTGATCTTTCCCTTATTTATGATAAAGTCATTTTGGAAGAATCAACCCTCGAATGTCAAGAAAATTTGGTTTGTAGTTCTTCTCAAAACTCTCCTCCTAGGGAGGATATCATGGTACAAGAAAAAGATAACATTGATAGTAACACAGTTGAAGAACATGTTGAGGTGACATTAGAATCTTCTTCACTAAGGTACATCAATATTATTCAACCTCAACTCATCCTTTACCCCCCTTCACACAAAAATCCAACTCAAAATAAAACTGAAATCATCCTATACCCACCTAAGAACAATGTTTCACTGCAACCAAGTTACAATACCATTGCTCATAAATATAACAATAGAAATAATCCACAACTACTGCAACCAACCCCAATACCCTAACCTTTGCCTAATCCTATCCTACCTAAACTTATCCTATCAAGTCCTCCTCGTAGATAGGGTATGATCTTGTTGAACTTGAACTAAAGAATAATCCTGCTAAGATATCATTTTGGGACCTTATTCAAGCTTCCCCTCACTACCACAACATGATTCAAATAGCCTTACAACAATTTGCTATCCCTTCTAATGCAAAACCGAATAACATAGCGGCCCTCATTCAAGGAATAAATGCTGACTTTTTTTCCACCAAAGTGAGCTCCCTCCTTTGGAAGTGCAAAAACAAAATGAAGCCTTCATAATAATATCTCAATATAAAAGAATAGGGATAAAGCAAACCCTTGTCGACAATGGCTCCACTCTTAATGTGTGTAGTGTAAACCTTTTGGACAAGCTTAGAGTGGATAAATCAAGAATTCAACTTGATTCCTTATCTATCAAGGGATTTGACAATATAGGAAACCAACCTCTCGGTGTGATTACTTTTCCTATTACAGTTGGAAAGGCCACATTGGAAATACTGATCCATATTATGCCTCATGGACTTTCATATAATCTTCTTTTAGGAAAACTGTGGATTCATGCAATGAATGGGGTGCCTTCTACTCTTCATCGTAAAATGAAGTACATCTACAATAACAAAGTGTACACACTTGAAGTTGAACCTAACCCTGGCAGTTGTTTACACATTGAGAAAAGCAAGGAAAATCGGGCTTGAACACATTAATGTTCACCAACTACACAAGCAGAACTTGTTCAACAAAAAGCCACAAAACAACATATTAAACAAGTCACAAAGCTATTAGAAGATGATTGGAGTTCCTTAGATTTTGAACATATATTTATGGGAAAGTACAAGATCATAAACAAAGATTCAAATAAGGGACACAAAAAATTAGTAATGTCAACACAAAACTTGGAAGATCCTTCGAAAGCATCCACCTCAACCACTTTAGAACAAAATACAACCGGTTACACAAAAAAAATTGATGAACTTAATAACAAGAAACCACTAGATCCAAAAGCAATAAAAAATATTTATGGAAAATGTTATGAACTTATGAAACAACTTGGATATAGTGGAAAAGGATGTGGTGCTAGAGAACAAGGTATACATGTCCCCATCGAACCTAACACACAAGAAACAACTCATGGTATTCGTTATTGTCCTTTAATAGAAATCGCCAAGCCTTCACTCAATGCCAACACTCTCACACAAAATTCTTCTAATTCAACTTTAACTATAAAGAATCCTGAACTAATAAACACTAGTTGTCTTGATTGTTCTTCTTTGCAAGCAATCAAACAAACAAACACATCCTCACTTAATGTCAATGTCATCTTGCAAAAAACTAAATTGAATTCATTAGATTTTACACCCTCCTATAAAGGAGAGAACAAAATCACACCATCTAACAAGTCTTGCATAGGTATTACAACTCATACTAAGCAAGATGTATCTTTGTCACAAACTAGAGGAACATCTTCAACCATCAATCAAGAGGGTATCTTGTTGAGACTCCTCCAAGATCACTTGTTATGCTTTCCCCTGAGAACTCAAAAGAAATTTTATTACAAAAATTCATTTTGTGCCTATCATAGAGTTCACGACCATTCAAATAATGAATGTAAGGCTTTGAGTAGTAAAATCCAACATCTTTAGGAGTCTGATGCTCTTCCTTATGTGGGGGCACCTCATTCCTCTAATTGATACTAATTTTCACTCTAGCATGCATTTCATTAATCATTTTGGCTCACTCTTATCCTACACTAAGTGGGGGCAAAGGGTTAGTTAGCCTTGTTCTCATATGCCACTTATTGTAGCCTCCTTTGGCTAGCTATTAACCTTTCATGAACATATTAGAGCAAGCTTGAGATGTGGATGACATACCTTAAGTTGGCTCGCACGTGACATACTACCTTTTTCATGACATAGCTTATTGGAAACATATGACTTGGCATACGGATTTTTGAGTAAGCTCTCATGTCTTCTTATTCTACTTTAAAGAAATTTCTCATAGTAATGGTGTTAGCAATCACTTTAAAGTGGGGGCATACATTGACACTCACATTTCATTATGTGATTTTATTTTTCTTGCAATTTCCTCTCTTGGAAACATTAGGTACAATGTTACCCAGGATGAGACCTTGCACTTGTCCTCTCTTGGAAACAAGATGAGACCATTTGCACTTTTCCTCTATTGGAGACATTAAGCATGATGTTCCCTAAGATGAGACCTTGCATGAACTAATAAAAATCCCTTTGAACAAACCTTACACCATTTTTCATTTACAATGTTCATTTTTTGCGTGGTTCTTTATTAAAGTTATCAAGAGGTATAAATTTGGTATGGTTGAGCGAGAAGCCCATTATAAGGTATGACTTTCCCCATATAAACTTGCATGTGTGTGAGTGTATACTAACCAGGAGTGTATGTTTCTCACCTTTTAGGACTTCTCACTTGGTGGATAGCCAAGAGTTTCGTCGCCTCAGAGTGAGTAAGAAATTTTGGACAAATAGCCTAGATCTGATCCACAACATGTTGGATAAATGGTCAAATCTTGATCCACCTTTTTAATTTCCTTCTAATTATTGCCATTGCATGATAGCATGTCTCATTTTGTTGCACCTTGTGTGTGTCTTTTTGTTCTTATGTTGGTTTAACTTAGGATCTTGGATTATGGGGGATTGACTGCTTACTCAATCTTTGTTATCCTAAACAATCTGTATTGGTACACTTGGATCTCTCTTGAATGTCTATTTTAGTGTGAATTTGAAGCAAGTTCATCCTCTCACTAAAGTGGGGGCTAAATGTAACATAGAAAAAAGGAAACTTGCTTGATTTGGGAATAATTGATGATAAATTGGATTTAATGACACCTTGATCTAGTGTTGTGAGGTGTTTTTCACATCCACATTAGGTCTTGGACCCATGAAAACTAAATAAAATGCATTTATTGATGTCTTGTAAGGTGTTGTAAAACACTTTCACACTTTTCTAGACTTTGTTTAAGCATCAAATTCTAATGGACCTATTTTCCCCTTAATTCAACATTGTAAAATATATTTAATGGAATCCTATTGTTAATCTAGAAGGCTTTTAAAGTAATTTTGACTTTAATATAGTGTTGTAATGTGTCTTACATATTCACATTGGATGTTGTGCCTTTCTAGGCTATGTGGACCCTATTTTAATGATGTAAAGTGTATTTAATCACACTTTCACAATGAAATTTGTGTCCTTAGCCCTAATTATCCTTTACATCATCATTAATAGGCCCCTATGACCCCATATTGTGCATCTCGAGGCTTAATTTGATCAAATATCTAATAAAATCACCATATAAACCTGATTTCCTTATTTCCCGACATTTTAACTAGAAAAAGAGCCCATGTGGGACCCATTCACCATTAGGGGTGAATTTTCCCCATCTAGGTGGATCCATTCACCCTTGATGGTGAATGAGTCCCATTGGAGCTATTTTTGGGGTTTGAGTGAGAAAAATTAGGTTTTAAGTTTAATTTTTCTTCATGTCAGCCTTGGGGATCAAATTAATGGGAAAATTAGGAGGATTTCCTATAAATACAAGCTTCTAAACCCTAATTCATCATTCATTCACAACTCATTCATTATTCATTCATCATTCTTTGTCTCTTTCAAGTCAAGCAAGCTAGGGTTTTAACATTTCAAGTTATCAAGATAGCTTTTACAAACACTCAAGGGAAAAATCTTCATCTATTGCTGGAGAAAATCAAGATCTATCATCGTGGAAAGTGTCTAATTCCATTATTTCTTGCTTCATTACATTATTTCTTCATTTTGGTTTAATTACCTAAAAAGAGGTTTGATAAAGGCAAACTCCCATGCCCTAACATTCAACATTTCCTTCTCTTTCCTTCAGTGTTTGCGTATTTAGGTATCTTGGAGGCTTGGAAATTATTGAAGGATAAGTTGTAAAGTTTTGACATCTCCTTTTTGATGAAGTAAAAATATACACAAAAATTCACCTACAGTGTCAGAAATCAAATTTTTAGAGGTGAACACCTGTCAGGAGCTAAAGTATAGAACGAGCGCTTCTATTTCCATTTTTGGATTTTCAAAAATTTAGAAGTGGACTTATTCACCATTAGTGGTGAATGAGTCCCACTACCATGCCTGAAATTTTTTTTCTATAGTTTTGGATACCCATTTGTCCAAAACAAGCCTTGATGCAATTTTTCAGATCTAGGACTAATTCACCCAAAATGGCGAATGAGTCCTAGTAGGCCAAATTTTTAGGATCCACAACGTTTCAAGTCTTCAATCCAATCTTCAACACATTTACAAGTGCATTCTTTCTATTTTTCTTTCTTGTTCTATTTACTTGCATTTCTATTCATCTTTCTAGGTGTTTTTGTATACTACACTGTGTTTTCAAACATCATGCATTTCCTTCGTTTTCATTCATTTGTCAATAGATTTTATTAGTTTTTTGCATTTAGATCATTAAATTTAGACATAGTTCAATTTTACTTGTGTTAGTCTTGAGTTATCTATCAAGGTTTTTGTTATACCTCTCTCCTTTTAGGTGCAAAACCTTAGAAGTGCAAGATAGCCCCTATTACAAAAATCTATGGTTCAAATGGAGATATTTATTGTTGATATTATACTTTTGTAAATAGATTCATTTAATGTTATGTCATTAGGAAATACCCATATGGTTAATTAGGTCATTCTTGGGGTTGGAATAATCAATGGGAAAGGGTGCAACTTAGTTATACAAGGTGTTATGACGTCACTTACTTCCTAACATTATCTATTAATAGGATAATCATGTGGTTAAGGTTACTCCATGGTGAAATGGGATAGCCTATGCATAGGATATGAATGGTCAATACAAATCGAGCTAGGAAAGTGGGTGAGCATGTGGCGTCCACTCTAAATTATGGGTGATGAATACTTTGGCCAAAGTAGTGTAAGTTGTCATTGTTTACATTGTCAATTCACTATGATTTGGGTTTACATGCTAGGAAAGGAATGTCATATAGTAGGTTGTATCCATTGTGTGATAGATCTATATATGTAGGACACAACACCAAGTTTAGGGAAGGTCATTATTATTATGAGGTTACAAAACCAATCTATTCATCGAAGGGAGGGCCATCTTACTAGTTAGGTAGATGTGTGGGGGACCGCAATAAGTCCATGGTTGGTGGAAAAGTACTTGAGTGATGCTTATCGTCATCAGTAGGAAACCAAGATTTGATGGACGGCACCTAGACCATTCGTATAGCTTGTGAAATTAATCTCATGGAAGATGTGCAAGTATTCATGTATCTATTTCTATGGAAAATTGTAAAGGTGAAATGTAATCATGAAATTATGTAATATGAAATCAATACTTTGGAAAGTTGTAATACTTTGTTCTAATGCAATGGGAAAGTTTGGAATGATGTTTATTTCACACAGTGTGCATATTATTCTTATATATGAAAATAAAAATTTTATTGCTAAGTGTTGGCATCATATTTTATTTACTTGAGGTTAAAAACATAGTAAAATTTTTGGGTAGAACTATGGGAATTTTACATGCATCAACATACCAGTATACTTATTTCCTTTATTCTTCCTATACGGAATGAATCTTACATTATTCAAATAAATAAAATAAGTTGTTAAAGAAGGTATACCACATGTGCAAGTATATACATAATTAGTTTATGTATATACACATATATGGCCTTCAATTACAGTATTATAGTATGTGTATACGTTCTTTAATTTAACATAAAATAACCATATTTCACATAGAATATTATGTTTCCATTTCAATACAATGTGCAGAAAGAAGACATTATTTTTAACTAGAAAACCCATTTCCTTTTTAAGAAACTTTTGATCCAATCAGAGGAGTCTAAGGATTTCATAGGTATTACTTAGTTTCAAAAAAATTCTTCAGAAATTTCACAAATGTTTACACAAAAAATTAAGAATGTTCTTTTAATTCATTTAATACATTCTTTCCCTTTAAATAATTATGTTTATTCATTATTCTAGAGATCTAGTCATTTGTTTGAAAATAATTTAATAAAGAATCCTTTGGATTCTAACATTCAAGCTAAATTACAATGATTATTCAAAATATTTTGATTTAGGCCCCTAATCGAGTTGTTGAGTCATGGAGGCTGGAGAATCCTAAGACGTGTTATTTTGGATTCTCTCCATTTTCATTTGACGAATGTGGTTGTTTGTTCTGGAAACACCCCATTATTGGTTTACACTACTAAACACCAATGGTGAGAACAACACTTTACATGCCCTTCACTTTATCGAAAGATTATGGAAATGTTATAATAAAATGGGTCAAACCCTCAAGCAACACATAGGGTCAACATGTACTGGCACGTCTTAGTCTACATAGATTTAATAGAACATGCACACAAGTGGGAAGGTATACTTTCAAGAAGAATGTAAGTAACCATTATCGCATAACAATAATTCTATTGTCATATGATGGGAATGGTCTATAGGCCACCACTCTCTATCAAATTGCATAAACCTCAAAAAAATTACCTCCATCGTGGTGGACCTTAAGTTGGGTAGCATCAACTTTGAAGCCAAGTAGAAGTGCTAAGATCTTGTGACAATAGGTAAACTTTGAAGGAAATAAAATGAGTCAACCAACAACATATTGTGTGCCTTCTCACTATGAAGGAAGAGACAAGCTATCGCTCATGACTGTGGTTTCCATCCTTGTGGTTATCCACAAGTGGAATTGGCTCTATGATGGCCAAATACATTCCTCAACCTTGGAATATCGATACATGCACTGGTTCTAAGTTAAATGAAATGGGTCACTTTTGAGTTCAAAAGAAATTACACGGGTGACAAACATTGTTAAGAAGAAACCACAACTTGGTGGTAGCCAATACATGGTGTAGAGATGGGCTTTCGGCTATAAGACAAATCAGCTTACTAAATACACATAAGATTACATAGAAAATCCTCTACATATGGAGAGGAGATGTGATAACCAGGGGATTCAAGTTTTTCCTATAATCACATTAATGAAACAAATGAAGTCTAAGAGTAAATGAATACATTTAGAATGCATAAAGATATTCATTTTAGGAAGGACTATAAGAGGTGACATGGATTGTTAGTAAACATGTCTTAGCATTGCTAACATAAAAATAAAAGCCTCTAAATGACAATGCAATGAAAATAGAATGACATAGCAATGGG
>VDFB02086081.1:20934366-20946194 GCA_007258455.2 Sequoia sempervirens
TATTAAATACATGTAAGAAAAATTTTAGATGTGACATAGAAGCATAGACTCATTTGAAGCAAAAAATGTTCTCCAAATTAGATGTAAAATTATTATACATTTTTATAGGTGAATATTCTATCATATTGAAAGAAAAGTTATATGAATGTCTATGTACTTGCAAACGTAGGTACCTTATATAAATTATGCAAAGGATAACTTAGAAAGAACCATATGGAAGTTAGAGATTAGTTGAATGGTTCGTAGTTGAATTATTAGAAGTTAAATACCATATTATGTTGACTTATTATTGGACATTACTATGAACATAAGATTGTATATGATATTTAATCTCAATAATAACTAGATTGGTTATGGAATCCTTGAAGGATAGAGATTTACTAGGCATAACACAATGTAAAGAAGTAATCTTCAAATCAAGTTTAAATACTATATTATTTTACATATCGACATATTGAAAGTGTTTTAGATTGAGACTAGGTGTATCCAGTTGGTGACATGGTGTCACTAGTATTAACTAATTATGCATGAACTAGGAGAGTTGTTACTCCCATGATAAAAGAAATAACTTAAATAAGAGGCATTTTCCAATCCTAGGATTGTTACAAGTACATAAAAAGATATTCAACAGATTGGGTCAAACCTAACTAATTAGTTAAATTATTATTTATGTGTTATCACTTTTGAATGAACTCTTGTTTATGATATTTAAACCTTGGGGTCAAACCAAGTGAAGAGTTATTCATAGGTCAGTAGATTTTCCAAGTTGAGTAAGGGTGTAGGTGAACATATGACACTGCTTCATAAAAAGTGGATTTATTATATATATAAAAACTTTGGCCAAAGTAAGTGTAGAAGTTGTTGCATACACTTTGTTGGTTCACTGTGTGGAAGGATTGCATAGCTAGTCAAGAGTGCCATGCATAGTTGGTGGAAATCCATAGTTGTATGACCATATTAGTTATGTGCCTCTAGACACAACACCATATTTAGGTACACATTTCTAGAGTTTCCATACCAAAATCTTCTTTGAAGGGTAGGGTCACTTCCAATTAGGAAGGTGTGCAGGGGACTGCTATGTTTGTGGTTGGAGGAAAATCATTGGGGTGATGCTCTCCCTCTCAAAGATGACAACCAAGACTTTTGGAATAGAAGAAGTGTGATCTAGATGAGGAAACGTTGGCCTTCAACTCTTGTAAGTTAGGAATTCATATATAAACATGACCATAGATCAATTGTAATGTGTATTTGAAAAGATGATTTTCATTTTCTTGGAATTATGTAATGTTATTTCATTTATCCAATGCAATGTGGAAAATATTTATGTAGTGTACAATTATGTTATTGAAAAGGAAAAAATTCATTTCCATATTTTTAGAAACTTGCGTTATTCAATTTTTGAGCTAAAATTGAGGTGAAAACTATTGAGTAAACATTGGGTATGTTACAATATTTATTAGTCTTTTAAATGGTGTGCTATTACAACTTGTTGGTTACTCCAACTGATTCCTTGGTTTCCTCTAAAGATTAGCCAATTATTATGCTCAAGGATACTAGGATGGTGGCCAACAAATAAGAAACTCACCCTTAATTATATAAATTTCTTTTGCACTTTAGGCTTTGCTAGAACCTAGGTGGGTTCCACTTTATGGTATCATTTAAAAGATAGATTCATTGACAAAAAATGATGTGTAGAAGAATATTTCCCATACATTGTGACAAGGATTTGAGAAATATAACATGAAAACATTCATGATCCTTCTAAACTTTTATATCTTGGTATGAGAAGTTAAAATAATGAAAAATAATTTATGATACTTTGCTATAGACTTGTAAAATTTTAAACTATTTTGGAAATGGGAACTACACAAGCCTGACCAGGGCCTATCATTGAGCTATGTAATCATATCTCATGCATTTTCTGTTATAGTGCTTAAACATATCTTGATGGTCAACTGAAATATTATCACCTTGTAATAATAAGACCTACAAAATCCTATAATGAAACCTTTCTTAATAATCCATTTGAGACTATAATACTCCCATTACTCTTAGGAAAGCATTTACAACATCTCTTCAACAAACAACAAACCATAAGAATAATTCAAAGTAGAAAATGTGGTTGAAGAATTTCCATAATCCTTGACTATTTCATTCAAAGAGCACTACATTCAAAAGTTGAAAATAGTTACGTATTAATATGTATTCATATATTCTACAATTCAAGATATAATAACACTGTCATGTAATGACTTATAGACATAGACCTTCATCTATAATAGACCCAAAAAAAATCTCTTTACAAAGCTTCTCCCCAAATCCTTTAGAACTTTTTTATTATAAATGATTGGAAGTAACATTTTAAGAAGAGAGAAAACCCATATTTTCCCTAAATGTGACTTGGAAAATTTTCCTTGATCTACAAGAAACTGGCATAAGAGAATATGCCTTTGCATTTATTTATAATCTGAAATGAGTTTTCCCATTTCACCATTTACATTACCATGCACACTTTTAATTGCATGTAAAAACCTCTTTACTGAACATTTCATTTTGTAGGTGAAAGTTATTAACCCCAAACATTTACCCATTTTATTGGTAAGTGAAAATGATACATTTGACCAAACATTTTTACATCAGAGCAGCTCAAGTTACTTCTGTAGTTAATTTAGACATTTTGTCAAAAGACATTAATGACAACATTTATTTATGTCTTTTCTTGCACCCAACTCATTTACACTGACACTTTCACTCTTGTGAATTGAGCATTTCACATTATCTGTCTGAAGCATGTGTATTTCATGTGAGGTATTTGCAATTGTGGCTAAATATGAACAATCTCAACAAGCCATTTGAGAACTTGCCTTGGTCGTTTTTACAGACTACTGGGTCTTCTGCTTGAAATTTTGGATATTTTCCACACATTCTCTGGATATAGATGAATGCTTTTAGATAATGGTGAAGTGTTTTTCAATGTGTAGGTCGTGGAAATATATGTTAGCTCATTTTAGAGCTGGTTAGCAGTCAAAAATGCATGAAAATTTGTCAAAACCAGTGCCCATGCATGACAAAAGTTGCAGGCCACTTTCTAGAACCTAAAGCAGCAAATTTCAACCTTTAGATGGCTCAAAAATCACCCTAAATCACCCTAAATTCCAATCATGTGATGTTGCACAAAGTTTCCACGTGGAGATAAATTAAAACAACATATGACTACCTATCTTATTGCTCACTTAGACCAATGAATAAACATTACTTAAACCTCCAATATTGCAAGTGAAAATGGTTTTAAAGGAACCACGTTCTCCGTGAAAAGGTAAATCCACTAGACAAAGTTTGAATTAGAATTAGAATTAAAATGTGAATTCACACGAGGAGCTTTGAGGAATAATTTTTTTCTTTTTTTAAATAATTATTTTCACCCACTTTCATTTATTTAAACATAAAAAAATTGTTTCAAATATTTGCACAATTAAAAATTGTGAAATTGGCAACTTTTAAATAACTTCACAAGCGAAAGACAAGATTGACATTGGAAATACATATGACATTCAAGGGCTGTAAAAATTTACAAAGCCATTATATTTGGTTTTGCTCCTCATCATGTCTTAGAATTCACACAAAAAAACCAAATTCTATGGGCTCATTTGTAATTGGGGCCACTTGATATGTCATTTAACTTTTTTTTTTTTCTTTTGACCTTAAAACTTCTCCAATCATGACAAAACTAAAATTGGAAACTGCTAGCGACATATAAACATATGAAAAATCATCAAAATAGAGAAATTTGTACCTTTTTACGATGCCTTATGGACCTACTAAAAAAATCTAAACTATTAAAATTGATATCAAAACTCATCTAGGAGCTACAAAATCAGGTTTGCGTGCTCCAGGAGAACTATAAAAACTTTTTTCCATTGAGATTCTAAAGAGAAGCTTTATATTGTGAAATTTTGATTCTAGTAGCTTTATGTTAGCTTTCTATCGCAAGGCCTAAAAATTAGGTCTAAATGTGAGATTGAAGGTCATTGTGCATTGAAAATGAAGAAAATTTCAAGGTTCCAAAAATGGCTCTTGTTTGGGGACATATACTATAACAAATTATGACAAGATTCCAAAAAATCTCTGAGATGTGAACCAAGTGCCTTGAATTGGACAACTCTATAAACTACTCTACTACAATGTATTGACTTCACTTATATCAAACATTACTTGGTAGCCCTAGGCCCCCCAAGAAAAAGAAATAATACTTCCCTCTATCAAATACTATGTTCTCTAATGACTACTCAAGGTTTGATTTGAAAATACTTTCATAACCTACCTATTCACTGCCATTGCTATTGATACTTTTCACCATATATTTGAATATACAATTATTAAATTTCTCCATTCTTATCTAAACTTTGACAATATGAATCAACTAAAATACATCACGATATGAGACATGTATGTTGTGCTGATCACAAATATTATATCTCATAGCATCACAATGCTTCATTTAATGTAGGCATTCATTGTGCATTGTCAAATGCTTATTAGATTATATAGATAAATAAAAGTTTTCAATCCATCAAATAGTTGAAATCATGAATCTTAACCTCATCTTGTACTTCCAAATTGAACTCAAAATAGTCATAAACATTATGTTCAATCAACATATTAGCATGCATTTTTTTAGGTTTGTTAAAATCATAATTTAACTGCGAGTCTAAGAAATCAAACTGGTATAAACCAAAGACAAATGACACACCAACTAAATGATCGATTGGAACTTGTTCCATATCTTACAAGCAACCTTTAGGTTTGCTACAAAAATCATTCATATATAGAAACCTCTTTTATTTGAGTTGCATCATACTAACATACTCCATATAAGCATTAAAAATTAGTCATGCCATAATATGTCCTAGCAGCCTACAAGCAAAATTTACTTGCATCAACAATATCTTTGTCAACAATCAAATCATGAATTTCAAAAGAATCATTACTTTTGTATAGACTTCCCATATGTTGAAAAACTTTTAGAATTAATGTTTAATTAAAATATATAATTTATCATTTGAATCATCATATAGTTCACTATGGAATGCCTCAAGAGAAAGTGTAGTGTTGCAAATTGTCACCATTGACAATTTCACACTATCTTAGCACCCTATTTTTTATATATAATTAATTAAATTAATAATTTGATCATTTTGGGTCCATATTTGGGAAAATACATTTAATTCCCAAACATCCATAGAATTTTGAGCAAAAGATCCTCAAACACAGGTGTTGGGCACCCTAGTCCAAAGATGTGCTTTTTAATTGTTACAAACTTTTGAGTTTTGACCTTTGGTGATTTAAAAATGATCCTAGTTCAACCTATATCCAAAAAGATCAAAAAAAATTCCCTCTCATTTAGACATCTACACCATAGAATAAACTATGAGAAATTATTAAATGTGCAAATTGTGAAGATACAAGCAATCTATTCTCTATACATGTGTTGAATACCCAAGATACTGAGAGAGGGGGTGAATTAGTATCTTCATAGACTTCTTGAACAAATACCATCCAATTACTCCAATGCATATAACAGTAAAAATATCTAGAAGCATTAATAGAGCATGAAAGAACACAACACATGAACACCGAGATTTTTACATGGAAAACCCAAGATGGGAAAAACCACGGTGAGGATTAGCTCACAATATAGCATAACATGTCATAAGATGTTACAAAGGGTGGCTCATTGCTAGGACTCACTATCTAAAATGCGAGGCTCACTACCTACAAAATATATCATGACAAAATAGCTTACAACCAGAAAATGAACTGATAAAGTTACACCTAACAAGTGTTGATTTAGTTCTTTTGATGCTTAGTAAACTGACTTTACACACTTCATCATCTTTCCATACTTGAATACCTTCACACATTTCACATTCTCAATTCACCAATAATATCAAAACTATCCAATATATATATCTGGCATATCCACAAGTATCAATTAGGTCTACCTAATTAGATGTATCCTTATTTACCAAAATGATCAACTATCAGCTTCAAGCATGTAGAAAACCTTTCCCGGAACAATTCAAGCATGTAGCATGCTACAACATGTGGGCATAGGCCTAAGATAGGTTGCACATACATCTACAACACAAAATTAATCCATCATAACATCAATTACTTATTAGGTTGGCCAGGGATATACCTAATAACAAGAATGCAACAATAGAGTAATGTCAATTCGCCATACGAGCACCTATGCACATGAGATTTTGAATTTACAAGCTTCCATCATTCAAAAATGATTTCCCAAAACCACAAGCAATGATAATTATCAGTGGAGGATTGCAAACCAGAATACCGGAGGATAGTAACTACATACCGGTTCAGGCAACTAGATCAAACTTGAACTTAAACTTGCAGTTGCAACTCATATAACATGGTGACATCAATGACAACACAAAAGCTACATAATAAGATATTCTTCTTCATTCTTCCAACAATCTCCCTCTTTTTCATTGATGGAAACATGTGCCAAAATAATTTACAAACCTCCTATTTACAACACACTCTCCCCTTTTCTCTCCATAAAATTATTTCCTTTTCTCTCCCCCTTTGACATAAAGGACAAAGGATGGTCAAAAAACATGAAAAATGGAAAAAATTACTCGAAGAATGGCGGGCCTTGAAGCTCCTTAAGAATACCTTGCCAAGTTGTCTTATCATTCTCCCAACTCTTCTTAACAGATATCAACATTTTGTTCAGACACTCTAATACCATCAAACTTCTACATCATCTAGAGTACTTGGAGTTAGATTTATCCTTTCTAACTTCTCTGCATTAACCAAGGTATTGGAAACCAGAGTGTACTCCTTTATCACAAGGTCACCAAGCTGACTAAATCTTCTAATGATTTCTTCCTTCTACTTCTGTAGAATGAATATAATTTCTCTATGGACAGAGATAGCATTCCAAGTTGACCTATCTTTTTCTTTAGATGCACTGTAAGTACTAGAAACAACTATTAATTGGGACTCATGGAGTCCATGAGATATTTATGCTCTGTGTGGCATTTGGTCACCTTATGTAGTAAGAAAATACAGTATTTTCTTTAGACTCACAATCTTGCACAATTTCCAGACTCTTTTTCGCATTGGTGTGTGCCAGAGCACACTTACTATGAAGTTTCAAAAGCATTTTCTTTGTAAAGTTCTCCTCAATCTCTTGCCTTGTCTTCTCACCAAGTCTGGAGGCATACTCCATAAAGGAGTCCAATAGAAGTTTCAAATTTTCTACCAGAGTGAGATATGTAGCTATTGATGTACCAGGGATAGCCTCTTACAAAGCTTTAAGGGCATCATCAATAAGCTTTGTCACCTTCTTATGTGTTTCCAAAATTTCTCTTCTTCCAAATGCTTGTAATGCATCCCATAACACCAAATTATGAACAAGAGAAATCTTATTCAAGTCCACACTACCTTGAATCATGGGGAGTTGTAGAAGTTCCAGAGGAATCACTAGATGGAACCTGATCTACTTGGATAAAAATCCTTTCAAAACATCATCACCAGAGGAGGATTCTCTAGAGGACCTTTGAGAATCTACAACCTACCTTTGATCTTCTTTATTATTCCTATAAGAATCCCCATTTCTCCTTCTTCCTCTACATTTTCTTTTTCCTCTTCCTTTTTCTTCTTCTACTTCTCTTCTTCTTCTTTTTCATCTTTGTTTCCTTCTTCATTCACTTCACCTTCATCTTTATCTTTTTCACCTTCATCTTTCTCCTTTTCTTCTTCAGTATGCTTCAAAGGGACAACATGATGCTTCTCTGGTTTAGCTTCTTCCTCATTTTGTTTCTCTATCTCTAGAGGATCATTTGAAACAGTTGTATCTAGAAGGATATTTGTACCATTTGTTTCTAGAGGAATTTTTGTATCACCTGTACTAGAAGGAATGTCTTCCTTATCTTCTACAAAAACATCTTCTCTTGATTTGGGTACAAAACTAGATGGAAGTGTGCCAAATATGCCATAGTTCTCAACCATACCCCTAATTGCTTTTGTAGTTTTTTCCTTATTTTCTTTATCTACTTCTTGTCCTTTGTCATCAAAGTGTTCACTCTTTTCTTCATTCAGAACATCTTTGAACATATCCTTTTCAAGGCTTCCAAATCAGTTGGGGTCAAAAAAGACCCAATTTTTTCAAGTGCCTCTTTTCTTATCTTCTCTTCCAATTCAATAGCCTCTAATCTCCTTTTCATAAGTGCTTCCCATAATTTCTTGGGCACATTGTTCTTAACATCATCCCAACTAATGTCCAAAGTAATGACATACTGAATTTAGCAAAAATTAAAGTTTTCTTGTCTCTCTACCTAATTGAGTTTAAGATTTTGTTGTAGGAATCAACATATCTTCAAAATGTATCAAGGTATTAACTAATGCCTCTAATCTAAAAGGGGAACCAGGTATTACTAGAGAGTCCTTTTGTTCTTATTGGTTTAGAGAAGCTTCTTTTGACACTTATGCTTTCTTTGATTCTAGTTTGGTATGTACATGAATACAAAAACCCTATTCTTCATCTTCTTAAGAGGAAAATACATAATGAAATCTTTTAGAACCAACACTAGGTTCCTATGAAGCACCTTCACCAAAGGAAATGCTTCCTCTCTTCTTTCTTACTAATTTTGTTGTAGGCTCTTCTTCCTCTTCTTCTTGATCTTTAGTTATGTTGAGGTTCTTTTCCCTAGTTGTCTTTTCCTTAGCTCTCTTAGTTGCTACCACCAGAGGAGTTTCTTTCCTTTTCCTAGATTTTGTAGAGGGTCTTTAAGGAACTGAGTCTTTTCCTTTACCAGAAACACTAGACTCAACCATCACTGTAGGAGCTGCAGATGATTTTGAAGGAGTGGTCCTACCGAATCTCCTTGGTCCTAATGATTCTCTAGCCACTTATTCTCCCATGGCTCTTCCTTGTCTAATCTCTTCATCAATGAACCCAACCTTTCTGAGCATTTCAATTACATTCTTTCTCATCACAGGTTTTCTATGCTTCAAATGAACTTCCAAGGTTTTTTATGCATAAGTGCCAACTCTTGGTTTACTAGTATCTTTAGGACTTTTCAACAGAACTTGTGCATAACCTTCAGCTTCATTCTTTGTAATCTCATAACCCAGTAGTTGAATCCATACAATCTAGGTTTTAACTAGCTTAATCATGCACTCATCAGAGGAGACATGAAATATGATATCATCTTTATATTTTTCAACAATATTCTTTGGGATCCTTTCTCTTTCATTCATGTTGCTCTTGAATATAGCAAAAAATGTTGTTAGAGCATTTTTTAGACTCTTCAAATCACCCAAACTGTGCATATAGTCAAAAATTTGATGTGCAACTGATCTGGATATGTCCCACATCACCACATCATCTCTTCTTTGAAGTCTTATAAGAAAGTAGAATAGTAGAAAAACAATCAGGGATCCAAACTTGAAGGCATATTTCTTCTCCCTGTTCATCTTCAAGTTCTCAAACAATTGTTGTCGAAGTTCACACAAGTCATAATTTGCACCATTAGCTTCCATGTCATAACCAGTGAAAATATTTGTAGCAGATACAAAATTTTCCCTGTTCGTGAAGTAGATCTTGTGTCTATCCATTATAGATGCATAATTCATAGTAGGATTGGTAATAGGATTTGTAGCAAGGGCCCTTCTATCAAATGTAGCACTAGTGAGTTCCATCACCACTTCATTCTTCACATATTTCATCACTAGTACTGGTCTGGTATCACAGAGTCCGGTAATAACCTTAATCACTTCTTTAGATATAAGGTGAGGTCTTTTAGTCCACAAGAATTTATCATGAATTCTACTAAGGGTTGGTTTAAAATAATTGTCATAAAGTGTGGAACAAAAAATAGGAAAACGATTCCACCAATCCAACTTCGTCAAAACTAGATTTGAATATTTTGGCTTTACCAAGAAATCATCCCTAGTGAGTTCATTTTGCGACATGTCTATCAATTTTCTATGATTATACTCCTTAGTCTTAAAACAAATGTACATTCTAGTGTCTTCGGTGGGCATGACATCGTAAGGAATAGATGAGAAGGTGCCTAGAGGGTCATCTTCAAAACCCTTCATGGAATACTTCTTATAGGATAGTCTAGGTCTTTCTGATACATTTACAACTACATGAGAGGAAATTTCTCCACAAATCAAGCTCAAATGATTTCAAAAATATAATTCACACAAACCCACAACAACATAGGATAATAAAATCTCTATTTCCTTCTCAAAAACCAAAACTGGGGTTTGCATAGCTCACTTTCCAAATCACCTGAAGATTTCTCCAAATCACTCTCCACTTTATTCAAATGCATCAGTGATCAAAATTTCTTACAAATTCACTTTGTAAATCAATGATATTCCCTAATTCACACTAAATGTGGTAGATTTCAAAAAGTTGATAAAACTCTTCTTCACTACACAAAAATACCTTAATTTTCTCCACAAATGATCATGCCTATAGCTTCTCTTCTGGTTCCTTTTGCATAAGGGGCAGGTGCATGAAGATGGGTAGAAAATTTGTGGCCAATTTACTTTTTCATCCTAAAATAGAGAAAATGCAAGCACATTATAGTAAAATACGCATGTGTTATGGCTTGGTAATGACTGAGCCTAGGATTGGTCATTACCAAGCCATAACGTGCATTATGCTTTAAATTTCAAAAAACACATGCATTTTGAGTTTAAAAAATGTTTATTTTTTGAAATCAAAAAAACATTTCCAAAATGCGAGCACGATATAACACACTCACATTTTGGTCTAAATTGAAATTTTTTCTTCTCTTTTTCTTGTCTCTTTCACCTTGTTATCTTTGAGGGAAACTATATACATGAAATACACATTTAAGTATAAGTCTTGGAGATTCCTGAAGCAAGATATAGTGTGTGTGCATTATAACGCGCTCATGTTATATCTTATTTTTGATGTGGCTTTAGTGTTTTGTGAATGCATTGACAAAACGCGAGCATGTTATAATGCGCTCACATTTTGATCTATATCAAATTTATTTTTCTTCTCTTTTTTTTCTTTCTCCTCATTATCTTTGAGGGAAACTATATACATGAAATAAATATTTAAGTATAAGTTTACATTTACATATGTACATTTAATTTCTTATAGTTTAAGTTATATTTCATTTATATAGGTAAAATGTTTGAGAGTGGTTTTGAATCTCTAGGAGTTATAATGCAAATTCTAGTTTTTGGAAGATCTTAAAAATTTCAGACTTAGTCAAATTTCAGTAATCAACAAGTTGTATTATTTCTATTTATCTCAACTATATGTATAAGTTGACATTTACATATGGAAATTTACTTTCTTTTACTTTAAGTTATATTTCATGTATATAGGTAGGATATTTGAGAGTGGTTTCAGATCTCTAGGAGTTATAATCTAAATTCTAGTTTTTGGAAGATCTTAAAATTTTAGATTGTTAAATTTCAGTAATCAACATGTCAAATTTCAGTAATTAGGAGGCCAAATTTTAGTATTCAACAAGTTGTATCATCTTTCTATCTAACTCTCTCCTCTCTACTCTCTATCTCTCCACTCCCTCTCTCTCCCTTCCTCTCTCCCCTCTATCTCTCACACACACCCCTCTATCTCCTCCCTACATCTTCCTCCCTCCCTCCCCTCTCTACTTCCCTCTATCTCTCTACATCTCCTTCCCTCTCTACTTATCTTTATGTCCCCTCTCTCTCTTTACCTACCTCTCTCTCCATCACTTTGTATCTCACCTATGTCTCCTTCTCTACCTCTTTTCCTCTCT
>VDFB02086081.1:20946294-21002098 GCA_007258455.2 Sequoia sempervirens
TAATTTCAATTCACTATACGAGCACCTATTCACATGATATTCTAAATTTACAAGCTTCCATCATCCAAAATTTTTTTCCCAAAACTACAAGAAATGATAATCATCAGTGGAGGATTGCGGACCAAAATACCAAAGGATAGTAACTACATACCAGTTCAGGCTACTAGATCAAACTTGAACTTAAACTTTTAGTTGTAACTCATATAACATGGTGACATCAATGACAACATAAAAGCTACATAATGAGATATTCTTCTTCATTCTTCCAACAACATGTATGTTACAACAATTTATTTTTCTTATGTGGACTAACCTCTTGCAAGTATTCAAAGAAATTCATGAATTGTTCATCAACTCTTTGTGGTAACTTATTATGTGACACCACTTTGATAGGGGTTTCATGCCTAAGGTAACTTTATCAATTGTCATTTATTTATTACAGTCATATATTATTTACTTTACCTCTCCTTGATCTATGGAACATGATTTATAACATCATCATTTGTTGTTGTGGAGGTGGAAAAATCAAAATTGGGGTTTGACTTAGGAAAGACCCTATACAGCATAACCTTTTCCCCCTTTCCATGTGTCCAGGCTAGATCCAAAACTTCCTTTAGATCATGTTACATAAGAGTAGAGAGAAGACTATGAAAGGTTCCTAGAAGTTAAGAAATTTATAAAATACCTAGACTAAGGTGCCCAACGTCCCCTGTCCTTATATTTCAAGCTCATATTTTCATCATAAATTCCTCCTTGTTTACACGTCTAAGATATGTGTTTGTTTTTGTAATTTTCTAATTTCATCTATATTATCATTTGTATTTTGAGATCTAGGGTTTATGTCAATTAGGTTAATCAAATCACAAGTCAGATTTTCCCTCTTTGCAACAAAGGAACCTTGAACCAAAGAAGATTTTCTTTCCTTTTAGGTAGCTAGCCAATCATTAAACCCTAGTTGGTTTGTTTCCAATGTTAAGTCCAAAAGGAAAAGATATATCTAAGTTGATTCACTTGTTGGATCTTTGATCTCTTTTCCACTTAATAGAAGGCACATGCAGTTCAAAATATTTATCTACATCAAAATTTTAATAGTAATTTTTCACAACATGATCATTTTTGCAATGGATATCACATTCAACATTTCTTTCTGAAATTTCAATATGAAGCTATAAATTTATCCCAGCATCAACATTCACAAAATTAACATGATCAACTAATTATAGATAAAATTTATAATCTAGATTTTCATTACAACGTAAAGGGTATGTGCAGGATCATTATGGAAAAAATAGGCCCTTAAGTGGCAAAAAAATTAGAAAATTTTGAGTTAGGTAACTTGACATAAAAATTTGAATAAGTTATCTATATTATTTCAAAAATATGTAAGAATAGAATATGTCGCAAATAGAATGTTGTTCTAAACTATTTAGTTTTTTTTTTTAAATCTATTTGGTGAAAATTTGAAATTTTAATGTAGTAGTACTTAAATTTTAGGGAAAAAATAAGAAGTAGGTGTCGGTCTAACCACCCTAAGAACAATAAAATGATAATATTTTTTTATAATATTTTAGATATAAGTAGAGGACTCATGTCCCGATGTGATGCATATTTTTTTGTAATTTTTTCCAAGTAAATAATTAATGAATTGCTTATTACAACTTTAAAAAAATATAAAAACTCATATGTCTTACCACCTTAACTTGGTTAAAACTTCATGATTTCTTTTTTTTTATCCTATAGTATGCAAAGCAAAGAATGTGATGCATGTTTCAGATTCAAAAAATGTGATATTATTTGAAAGCTATAGATTTTTTCAATCATCCTATCAATCAGGACTTTAGTTGTAATTCAAATAGAAAATGAATAATAATTATTTATTAAATTCAAAGTAAATAATAATTTATATTGGTGGAAAACTTAGAATCTCCTTTAAAAATCCTTTTTGTTTCACCAATTTTTGGTTAAAAAAAAGTCGTCAGCCACATACCCTATGCATACCCATCATATCACCACTTTTTGGCCCATCATGTTCCTACACATAACCTAAATATTTTTCATTCATAAATGAACACTTGTCTTCATTAAAATTATCATTAATGCATTTTTTATCCAAGGAAAATAATTCCATTTCCACTTCATGGAGGTAACCATAATTAGTAGAGAAAAGATCATATTCATAGTCAACATGATTAGCAAGATAAACACAACTTCTATCACTTAAACTATGCTTATAATCCTCAGACCAAATGTATAAAAATTTATCTTCATTAGTATCATCATTGAGCTCTAATTTCATCTTTGTATCACTCTTCTCATTAGAAAAATCACTTATCATGCAAGCTAATCCACTATATTGAATATTTGAACACTCTTTTATTTCTTCATTGATTGAGCCCATGCATTTATTTTATTTATCTATACCTTGCATTTGAATCATCATGACTGTAATATTTATCTACACACCTTTCATCCATGGGAAAATCATAAACTCAATCTTCACTATTGCAAGATGTATCTTCAAATTCTATTATTATTCTCATCCACATATGTCATTTCACTCTTTTTCTCGCACTTAGCATTGTGATCACTATCATCATTAGTTGAGGAAATAATGTTTTCTATATAGTTTTATTTTATCTTGTCAAGGAGAAAAATCCATTCATGTATTTGATCAAACTTAAAAGGTATCAACTCTTTATTAGTACTACTTAGACTCAAGGCTCAAAATATTCACAAAGCAATCAATGCACATTGAGTCTTCAGGTCATAACTAGGGATTGCAAACAAAATATTCATAAACTTTGAATGGAAATCATATGGGAATTTTCCTTCATATCTTTTTATGTCAAATTATAGTGCCTGGGATAGTAACACATGATCAAAATTACACAAAATTCTCACATTCTTCTTGAAGCTCATTATGATTCAAATGACACATTAATATATTAACTAGAACAAGAAAAATTTTGCGATTTTGAGATTCATTATTATTTTATAATCTACACTTATCATTTGCATATGATGTACTAGAATGACCAATACTTTGAGACATATTTCCTTTCATGATTGAATATTTCATATTATTTTAAATGTCTCTAACAGTTGTGTGTGCTTGATGAAGTGTTGTAGGATCATTATCCCTTAGGAGGAAACTCATATCTTCATCAAATGAACTAAGATATATGAACAAACACATTGCATATTTTGTTTTGATAATTTTTGGAATGTATTTTACTATCTTTGCAAACCTTAGGTTAAAAACTTGAAATAATTAATCTTCATCTTTCTAAATATTAATGAGTGTATTGATCAATACACTTGCATTGATTCTCTCACCAAATTCATCAATAAATGCTAATTTTAATTCTTTCCATGAAGCAATAGGCTACAATGGCAGGTCTAAAAACCAGTCCCTAACATATTTTTTAGGGAATAAACAAAAAAATCATGACAACATCCTTTGATTCAATCTCATAATCTCCCATCAAATCAATGAATATCTATAAATTTTTACTTTATGATTCAAAGCTACCACCATTGAACTTTGGAAAATTCTCTCTAACTCCATTAGGAATGGGACTTGCATAGTCTTGAATACCATTGAAATCAAGTGGCCTATATCTTCTAATAGAGAACACCTTTCTCTAAAGACATGAATGATGCTATTTTGAACTATGCATCATAAAATTTGAACTTGTAGAGGGAAAACTATAGTGACAATACATATACAAATAAACTTTCAATGAAAGCCCATTTCTATTACAATAATTTTTTGACAACCTTAGTTTTCAATTTGACAAGCTCTCATTATCATAAATCATAACTCCTCATCTCTCCAATGTCTAGAGATCATTTCTTATTACCAAATTAACAAATGAAATGATCTTACCCTTTGATATTTGCACAAGGTTTACAAGTCTATAAAGACAACATAAACTCTTACAACATGTGCAACTACATAACTCAATATGTATTTTTATCTACATTGCATATTTCATCAACACATCCATATCATAAAAAAATATGAATGTATCTTATATTCATCTTAGTTCTCTTTCTGCCAATGTAAATTCATGTTCAACAATGAAAATAATACCTCTCACATAAGATTTTCACAAATGATTTGCAACATGTTTGATTCATTTTTCTTTGAAAATGGAATAAGGAAGAACCAAATACCTAGAAATTATTGTAGCATTCAAGTATTTCATTACTTTGATTGGAATTTTATAAATCTATTCAACCTCCTTTAATAAATAGGAAACATTATTCAACAAATGATTAGGTTCAATCACAGAGTCCCCACCTCTCCAAAGAGGACAAATCTTCAAGCAACTAGAATTTCATCAAAGATTAAAAAATTTCCAAGTTCATTCCACTAGTAGAGTAGCATCAATTCATAAAATCTTAGATTCTACAACAATTTCTTTCTCCAAGTATGAAGGTATTCAAATCATTTAACTCTTCCAAATGAATAACTTTATAATTTTCCCTAGTATAGTTGTCAATCTATCAATTACTATAATTGATTCCTTGGTTTCCTTTATATATTAGCCAATTCTTATAGTAAAGGATACTGGGAGGTTGGCCAATAAACAAGAAACTCACCTTTAAGATAAATTTATTTTGTACTTTAGGCTATACTTACCTAGGTGGGTTCCCCTTTACAGTATCATTTAAAAGATATATACCTTGACAAAAGAATGATTCCTAGAAAATAATTCCCCATACATTATGACAAGGATTTGAGAATATAAAATGAAAACATTCATAATTCTTATAAAATTTCAGATCTTGATATGAGAAGTTAAAATAATTAAAAAAAATTATGACTTGGCTATAGATTTGTAAAATTTTAGAGTAGTCTAGAAGTGGGAACTAAAAGATCTTGACTAGTGCCTATCATTGGGCTACATAATCATATATCATGCATTTTAGATCATAATTATTAAACATATCTTGATGGTTAGATGAAATATTGTCACCTTGTGATAATAAGACCTACAAAATCCTACAATGCAACCATTCTTAATACTCCATTTGAAACTATAATACTCTCATTATCACCTTGTGATAATAATACCTACAAAATCCCACAATGCAACCATTCTTAATACTCCATTTGAAACTCTAATAATCCCATTAATCTTAGTAAAGCATTTACACCATCTCTTGAATAGACCACAAACCATAAGAATAATTCAAAGCAAAAAATGTGGTTGACTAATTTTCATAATCCTTGATTATTTCATTGAAAGAGCACTACATTCTGAAGTTGAAGATAGTTACATAGTAGTATGTATTCATATATACTACAATTCAAAATACAGTATCATGTAATGAATTATAAACACAAACCACCTGAAAATGGTCTCCCCTCTACAAAGCTTCTCCCCAAATCCTCTAAAAAAAAAATTCCATAAATAATTGGAAGTCACATTTTAAGAAGAGAGAAAATATTTTCCTCTTGATTTGCAACAAACTGGTCAATAAGAGAATATGCCTTTCCATTTTTTTTTTCATTCTCTTTTATTTGCAAATTAAAACTAGTTTTTTTTTTAATTTCACCATTTACATTCCCATGCACAATTTAACTACATGTAAAAGCCACTATGCTGAACTCATTTCAGTTTGCAAGGGAAAAAGTATTAACCTCAAATAATTACCCATTTTACTGGTAAGTAAAAATGATACATTTCATCAAACATTTAAATTACATCAGAGCACCTCAAATTACTTTTGTAGTTAATTGAGGCCTAATTTTGTAAAACACATTACTGATAATCATTTATCTATGTCTTTGCTTGCAACCAACTCATTTACACTGACACTTTCACTCTTGTGAACTAAGAATTTCACATTATTTGTGTGAGCATCTTTTTAAATCTGCAAATACTAACATCTCAAACATGGGTTAGTACTTCACAAATCTACCAAAATAGCTCCTATGAAATACCTTGTAGATGTTTCCAAATGCAATACATGACCAAATGAAACTAAAAACATTATGAAAACAACAATTACCTATTCCATAGTGGATTGGTGTCACATGTGCTAGTGACCCTTTCCCAATCCTTGATCAAAGCTTAAGATGAAAATGCTATGAAGATGGTGGAGTGATGATGATCAAAATCGGTTCTCCAATGGAGAGTGACTTTGCATGAGTGATTGTGGAGTTGATATGCTCAAATTGTGGAGTGGAAAAAATCAATTCTCAAATGAAGAGAGTGACTTTGCATAAAGATTGTGAAGGATTTGCTCAAAGATGAAGCATCTATTTAAGGATTTTCAAAATGCTAAGTGTTGAAGAGGGACCAATGTGGGACTAAGATTGGAAAAATGAAAGGACACTTGTCAAGTGGTGATTGGTTGATGTATGTGCAAGATTTGGGAAGAGTGCCCCTGAGAGGGAGAATTTGAATTCAAATTTTGCAATAAATTTAGAGATGATGAGCAAGATGAGTTCTCAAATTAAGAGAGTAACCTTGCATAAAAGTTGTGGATGTATCAATGAGGATTAAGCCTTCTTTTATAGATTTTCTTGAAGAGAGATTGGTCAAGATGGTGAATGTGGGACTAAAGATCCTCCAATGAGAATAGGCTACTTGTCAAGTGGTGATTGGTTGATGTATGTGCAAGATTTGGGAAGAGTTCCTGTAACACCCCTCCTTTTTGTACTCTGATAATCAGGCAATGTTTTCCTATGTTATGCTTCGATCATGTTAACATGTGAATTAATGATGCTTTATGCTTTGATTATGTTAATAATGTTAGCTTTGTCAGTTAGTGATATTGTATTGGTGAAGGGGACGGGGTTGTATCACTCGCTTGCGAGTGCCCTATGATTCTGAGATTTCCTCTTCACAGTGTGTCTGATCATATTATGTAAATATGCACGTTCGACATGCTCTTGGTTGCAGGTTGGCAGGTACATGACATCGACTCCACCTGGTTTCCAGGTCTGAGCGTGTCCATTGATCAACGAAAATTAATTGGGAGATAGTAGCTAGGTTTTCCGAACCAAGTCGTCACCCTAGTCGTAGCATGTTGTTGGGTCGTCATTGGGGTCAGTTGTTTTATCTTGGGCAGTTCCCTTTGGGTGTTTATTTAATTTCAAGTTAAAGTTTATTTAATGGCTTGCGTAGTCTAATTAATGACTAAATGTGTTTAGTTGCAAGCTAAAAGTGATTAAATAGCTTTTGGAAATTATAAATAATGAATGTTTTGTCTTTTGGAGATGTTGGAAAATTAGTGTTTAGTTAATTAATTTAATTGAATTAATAAAATAATCTAATTTCGAATTAGACTTATTTTATTGATAATTTGAATTAATTGTGAGAATTAATTAAATTATCCCTTTTGAATTGAAAGTGTAAAAGATTTAATTCTTTTGTTAAATGTAAAGTGCAAAAATATTTGGATTCAAATTGGAAATAGAAAATGGGTTAAAGTTATTAAAAATTCAAATAATTCTTATGCAAGACTTTGGGGTAGAAAAGATATTTTCAGAATTAGTTGACTATTTTGGAAAGATATTTGTGTTTGAAATTGAAATTGAAATTGAAATTGGAATGAAATGTTGATTTGAATGTGAGTTCAATTTAATTTGGATTGAGTTAGAATTTGGATTTGAATTTGAATTAGGGAAGTTCGGAAAAAGGTTATATTTTATTTTAGGGTTTTCTTTTCAACCTCCATGGATTCTTGGTTTGGAAAATCTTGGGTGGAGAGGCTTGGAGGAGGCTAGGATGGTGGAGTTGAAAGGGTGCTTGAAATCTCCATGGCTAAAGCTTGCAATTTTGGAGGAAACACAAGGTTCCATCATTCCTTCCTCCATCTCTTTTGCTCATTTTGAATGTTTGAAAATATAGTGATTAGATTCAATCAAGATTCTTGGAAAAGCTTTTAAAATTGGTAAATGGTAGATAGTTTTGGTTTTGAAACCTAGCAAGAAATTTAAACCATGTCATGGAAAGGAAATCCAAGAAAACTCAATGTTTAATCTAGTTTTGAAAACCCATTTGCTTATTTTGAAATAAGTTTTATTTTGAATTGGAGGTTTGGATTATTGTTTCAATTTGAATATGAAATCAAATTTTGGGGTATGGGTATTGTGAATACCACCATATATTTTGGTATATGAAAATACCCACAAATATACATTCATATATTTGTTATTTTTTTAGAAATTTTAGATTTCTGGTAAAATTCTTTTAAAAGTTTTTTGTTTTCGGGTCTGGTAAAAATGCAGGTTTTAATTTATTTAAAAATTGTTTTTTTTGGGTGGTTGGGGAGGTCAACCCCCACCACCGCCGCCACCGCGGCCATCGCCGCCCGCAGGGGAGGCGACGACTGTGTGAACACACAGCCACCGCCGCCCGCAGGGGGGGTGGGCTGTGTGTTCCCACACAGCCACCGCCGCCCACGAGAGGCGATGCTGTGTGCAAAGTACACAGCCACTGCCGCTCGGCGGGAGGCAGGGGCTGTGTGCCCTACGCCGACCCTTTTCCAAGGTCGGCGTAAATCCGAAAGGGTTTTGTTTTTTATTTATTAAAATTTAAATTTGTAATGACTATTATTTTATATTATATTTTGTATAATATTTATAATATTTAGTATTATATATTATATAAAATATAATATACTTAATATATATTAAATTAAATGAAATTTGGTATAAGTTGAATGTATTTTATTCTATGGTTAAATCATAAGTTTTTTTCTTTGAAATGATTAATTAAAAGGTATTTTATTTTATATGTTAATCATATGGTTTTTTTTAAGATGAGTAATTAGAATTTATATAAGTTATTTGATATATTTTGTAATTAATGGAATTCTTCATTTTATATTTTTTAAAATAAAAGTTGGCTAAATTGAGTACCTTTGTGCATGAAGGTATATTAATACTTTGAATATTTGTTTGTAAATAATCATGTCATCATGCTTTGATATTTAATTGTATGGATTTCGCCATGGTATGGTATTTAATAGACGCGTTAAGTGGAGTCATAATTCAAATATATTAAGATGGTTATCGTTATGCTTTTAGAGGTAAGAGTGGAGTTTGAAAATCTAACGTCTTATTTGAAATATCAATTTTAGTTGGTTGAATGTTCTTTGTTGCAAAATGGATTAAGTGATTTAATTTAAATGTTATTTATTAAAATACCTTGAGTTTGATTATGTTAGTGAAAATTAGAGAGAACGATTGATTTAAATCTTAACCAGATAACTGTGTTATTAACATGCTTTAAGGTTACAAAATTTAGAGTAAAAGATATGTTTCTTTATATAATTCAATGTTGTGAAAAGAAATGGGATCAATCGATTGGATAAATGCAAGTCACGAAATCTGTGTTTGAATGGATTTAAGAAATCCGAACATTAGTTTACCGTTGTGTCTGAAATGTTTTCAATGTTAATGGTTCACCTTCGATGTTGTGAAATGAGAGTGAATGTGTTTGTGAATCTTCCTGATATGGGCTCATTTATTGTTATGGGTGGTTTACGTGAGTTTATATGATTGTTGGCTTTAAGTCGTTTCGTGTTGATCATGTAAGTCTTCCAGCAGTGTTTCTTGAGATAATGTTGTGTCTCTTATGTTTTGCTTTGGCTTTATTGGATTATGTGTAAGTAAGCTCAAGTGGTTACCTGGTTCTTTGAACGGGTTGTGTGAACTTGTGATTCATGGTTGAGTCGAGTTTCAGTTGTTATGTGGGTTTCTTTATGTAGCCAACCTTGTGTTAGCCTTGGGTAGTGCACGTTTTGGTTTCAGTTTTGGACATCCGTAGGGATGTGTTTCCTGTTGAGGTGTTTGGTTATTTGTGTTATATGTTAGTGCATTGTCTACCCTTGGCATGTGGTTGAGTTATGTGTTGTCTATAGGGGAGTGGCTTTCAAACAAGCGCCGGGCCCAAAGTGGTCCCAGGATAACTCGTTTGAGAGTTAGTTAATTAAGTGAAAATTAAAATAACTTACTAGGGAGAGAGTAGCTTTGAATATTAATAAGATAATTTAGCCTCGCTCATTGGCTCAAGGGCTTGTACGAGACTTGAGATGAGTCGGGAAGGCCTGGAATGGCAAGATCGTTATCTCGTCTTTACGAGAGATAATCGATTCCGCTCTGGTGTGCATGTGGGGCCGGAAGTCGGTTGAGGTTTCCAGGATATCCCTAGAGGGGGGGGCCGGGACCTAGGAAGACTTTCCAGGAGATCCCATGCAGCCTTTGCGATGACACTCCTCCTATGACAGCAGTCGGTATGGTGTTGTACCATGAGTTTATTTTGTACAGTGATGGTACTCGATTTTGTACTCTGGAAGCATTGTAACCCTTGTGTTAAGTGATGTGGGTTTTGTCCTTGTTTCAGTTCAGTGTATGTGTTATCCTGTGTCTAGTGGTAGATGGTCTTGGGTAGGATTTCCTGGTTACTATCTCCTAGCACGGAGGGAGTGGGGCCTTTGGGTTCCACGTGGTCGGGTGGCGTGCATCTTTCCGTTGGTTCTTCTTCATGTTCGTGAGTTCGTGATTTCCAGCTGGAGAACTCGTGGGAATCAGTGGCTTCTCATGCCTCGTTCTTTTAGTTCTTATTGTATTTTAATTACCCCTCATTTGTATCGAGGTGGAATTTGTAATTGTAATTATGAGTGTTGGACTTACCTCATTCGGGGAATGAGTGATGTAACCTTATTTTTTAATGTTAAATTGGAATCTTGAGGTATTTAATTATCCTTGTTGTAATTTATCTTGAATGGAATGTACGTTGTTTCATTTCCTTAAGTGATTAATGTTTCAGTTATGTTAATGTTAGTTGATGTTGGGTTTTTAAGTAATCTTTGTCTCGTGGCCTTAGAGGTTGTTGGCAATATGTATTCACCTTGCATGTTATGGGTACTTAAACAACAAAAAAAAATTGGTACGTTTAAGTAGTGAATTGCAACTTCCTCTAGGGTTGCATGGCGGGGCATTACAGTTCCCATGAGAGGGAGAATTTGAATTCAAATTTTGCAATAAATTTAGAGAGGGGGGACAAGAAAATGAGCAATAAATGTTATGTTGGAGGGACAAATCAACTTGTCATGTTGAGGGAAAATGAGGGTTTTTTAATAAATCAATAAAATTGATTTATTTGTGCAAGTGGAGATATCTAGAGAATGCAAGTGGGATGGGATTAACATTTAATCATGGTTAGATTAAATTAATGAAGATTAGGCTGATTTGACCTTTTAGGACTTAAATACTTGATTTATTTAATTCAGAAAAGGATGAAGTATGATTTGGATTTGAATTAAATAAAGTCCTGATTTATTTAATTAAATGGATGATGCAAGATGAAGGTTGAATGATTTATGAGAGATGAAATGGTATTATTTGATTAAACCTTTGGATTGACCTGATTTACTGAATGAATGGATTTTTTGTGTTTGATCAATTCAATGAGCAGATGAATATGCATAATGCTAATTTGACGTGTCTACAATTTGTTTGGAGCATGCATATTTCATGTCACATATTTTCAATTCTTTCTAAATATGAGCAACCTCAGTAAACCATTTGAAAACTTTCTATTGGGAAAATAAACCCAACTAAAGTGGGAAAAGAATGAAAACAAACACAACAACCCAAAGGAGACAAGACAAGGAGGAAGAAATATATGTTTTATTTCATTCATTCACAAAAATATTACATTAAAAAAGTAAAAAAAAACTCAGAGCTATGGCTCTGTATTCCCTCCATACAAAAATATGTGCATATTCTGGTGCACTAGAGCTTTTTGTGTGTTGCTATGTGCTAGAGATATTTCAAAGCACTGGAGCACTACTTTTTATCAATGTCTTACTTGACTTTTCCAAAAACTGGTGCTCATATTTAAATTCACCTACCAAAATTAATTTTCTGCTGGAAATCATTTACTGGCCAACATATGTCAGACATGACTAGGGGGAATAATACAAAGTGGATATCACCTAACTAGGAATTTAATGCATTTTCTCGTTACAACTCAGGATTAAATATTCCAACACTATCCTTAATCTTGATCCCTTCTACTCTTCATCAAGGTTCAAAAATTCTAGTGCAAAACTTTTAGAGCAAAGTTTATAGTGCAAAAGCTCATGTTTTTCATCACTCTATGAAACTTCCAGATCAATAGACCAAAATTTCTAGAGAACCGATGCAAATTTTTGAGCAAACCTGTTTGCACTTGTTCTGCATTTTGGAACTGTCTTCTAAAGTTCCAACACATCGACACTTTTTTGAGTTTTCCAGAACTAAAGTTTTAGTGCATCTTCACTTTCTGTGTTTTTCAAAACTAAAGTTCTAGTGCATTCCTGCATACCAATCCTATCTTTTAGGCATTCAAAGGATTCTTTTGACAATTCCTTTGTAAAAATATTAGTGAGTTGTTGCTTAGATCTGTAGTATTGAAGTTAAATCTCTCCATGATCCACCAACTCTCTTATGAAATGGTAGCATATTTCGATGTGCTTGCTTCAACCATGAAAGATGGGATTCTTAGTCAATGCAATAGAAGATACATTGTCACAAAATATGGTTGTACCATTTTCTTGTTGCTCATTCAAATCTATGGATTCTTCTATGCCAAATAGCTTAGACATGTTGCATTTGCTTCTATGTACTCTACTTATTCTATGGAGAGTGAAACTATGGGTTGCTTCTTTGATGCCCATGATATTTCTCCTAAACCCATGTGGAACACATATCCCGATGTTCTCTTCTTGTCATCTACATTTCCTGCCCAATCACTGTCTGTGTAACCAACCAACTAAAACTCATTAGAGGAAATATACATAATTCCATATCCTTTCATGCCATTGACATACCTTAGAATTATTCTTCCTACTTTCTAGTGTGTGTCCTTAGGTTGCTCCATGAACCTAGAAATTAGGCTTACCGCATCCATTAAATTAGGTCTTTTTGCTTTCAAATACACGAGGCTTCCAATCATGCTCTTATAGAGGGTTGGGTTAACATTACTATTGTTGTCCTCTTTGCTTAATTTTAGACTTGTAGTTGTTGGGGCTAGGGCTGGTTTGTTGTCCAACATTATAAATCTCTTCAAGATTTGTTTGGCATAACTTGTTTGTGAAATAAAGATTCCATGATCTATTTATTGGACCTCTATTCCTAGGAAATAGTTTAGCAAACCTAGGTCTGTCATTTAAAACTCATTTTTCATTGCCTCCTTGAAATCAACAAAAAAAAGATTACTACTCCCTATGAAAATTAAATCTACATAAAAAACAGCAATAAAAATCTCACCATTGGTTTCCTTGATGTAGAGTGTGGGCTCACTAATGCTTTTTTTGAAGCCATTGCTCAGAAGGTACGAAACAATTCTATTGTACCATGCCCATGGTGCTTGTATTAGCCCATAAAGAGCTTTCTGGAGCCTATAGACCTTGTCTTCTTGTCCTGAAACTTTGTAGCTAGGTGGTTGCTCCACATACACCTCTTCTTTCAACACTCCATTCAAGAAGGCTAATTTCATGTCCATTTGTGCTAGGATGCAATTGCTAGGACTACCCACACTATTTCCAGCCTTGCAACTAGTGCATATGTTTCATCATAGTTTCTTCGAGGCTATTTTTTGTATCCCTTAACAACCAACCTTGCTTTATGCCTCTCAACTTTATCATCATCAGTACGTTTGGTCTTATAGACCCACTTAACACCAATGACTAATTTCTCTTTGGGTAAATTAGTGAGATCCCATGTCTTGTTTCTCACTATAGTGTCCAACTCTTCATCCATGGCCTTACACAATTTTTATTCTTTCATGGCTTCTTCAAAATACATTGGATCACTATAAGAAAACATAGAAAAATTTGAATTCTCATCAAAATCATCATACCTTACACTGTCATAAATTTCCCTCCTGCTTCTAGTCTTTTGTGGCATCAATGATGCAAGCATAGGGTCATAATTTCTAGAGTTTCTTGACTAATGGACTCATGAAGAAGACTGTTGTTGTCAACTTTTGGAGCAACTTCCCTACTAAATTTTTTTTGGCACATTTTCTCTGCTAGAAATTTTTGGAGTTGCTACTACTATTTTTTGAACTGTTACCTTGCTGTAAAGTTTTAGCACATCTACCTTCTACAACTTTTTCATCCTCAAAGGGTATTGAAATAGAAATACCTATCTTTCTATCCACTGTTCCATCCCATGACTCATTTTCAATGAATTCAACATCCCTACTGATAACCACTTTCTTGGTGATGGGATTGTACAATATATAGACTTTGAATTCTTCACTATAGCCTATGAAAATGCATTTTCCACCTTTGTCATCAAATTTCTACCTTTTCTCTTTTGGCATGAATGCATATGCCACACATCAAAATATTCTCAAATGCTCAACACTCCATTTACATTTTGTCCATGCTTCTTGTGGAATCTTATCATGAACGGCCTTTGTGAGGCACCTATTCAAAATGTAGACTGTTGTTGCTACAACATCACCCCGATCTTCATTAGATGAACCTTTTTCCTTCAGCATGCTCGCTTCCATCTCCATGATGGTTCTATTCTTCCTTTTAGCCACTCCATTTTGTTGTGGAGTATATTGAGTTGTGAGTTGTCTCTTAATACTTTGAGACTTGAAAAATTTCATTAACCCTTGAGAGATATACTCTCCCCCTCTATCTGTTCTAAGGACTTTGATATAGTTTCCACTTTGCTTTTTATCCAAGGCCTTAAAATCCTTGAACTTCTCTGATTTTTTTCTTCAAAAATAACACCCAAATTTTTCTACTATAATCATTTATGAGTGTCATGAAATAAACATTTCCACCTAGAGTTTGGGTCTTCATGGGACCAGAAATCTGAATGCCCTAGGTCTAATGGTGCTCTAGCTCTCCTAGAATGCCTTGATTGAAAGGGTTTCCTATGTTGTTTACCTAGAATGCAAGCTTCACACTTTCCATTTGGCTCTACAATTGTTGGTAGGCCCCTAACCATATCTTTTTTAGGTAAAAGATTTAAACTAGAATAAATTAGATGTCCATACCTCAATTTCCAAAGTTTGGATGGGTCTTGGATGATTGTTTTGAAGGTTGAATGTTGCAAGCCTTTTGACTATGCTGATATTTTCATTTTGAGGGGAAACATTCAATTCTTTATCATTTGAACCGCTACCATAACTCTCTTGCTTCCATCTCTATCCTAGATGATGCATTCCCCTTTCTCCATTAGCACTCTATAACCATTTTGGACCATCTGTCGAATGCTCAAGAGATTTTGTTCCATTCCTAGAGCATAGAAGACATCATGGATTTGTCTTTCTTCACCATGATTGGTTTGTAGGCACACTATGCCTTTTCCCATGATTGAAACCTTCTCATTGTTCCCCACTTTGATTTTAGACTTACTGTTGTGGTCTATGGAGGAAAATAAATTTATGTTATGGGTATGTGCCTGATCATCATGGAAGAAATAGGCCCTTAAGTGGCAAAAAAATTAGAAAAATTAGAGTTAAGAAACTTGAGGTAAAATTTTGAATAAGTTATCTATATTATTTCAAAAATATATAAGAATATAATTTGTAGCAAATTGAATGTAGTTTCTAAACTATTAAGTTTTTTTTTAAAAACAAAGAAATCTATTTGGTGAAAATTTTAAATTTCAATGTAGGAGTACTTAAATTTCAGCAAAAAAATAAGTAGGTGTCTATCTGACCACCCTAACCACAATAAAATGATAACATTTTTTTATAATATTTTATATTTAAATAGAGGACTCATTTCCCAATATGATGCATATTTTTTTGTAATTTTTTTCCAAGTAAATAATTAATTATGATTTTTTTATTATAACTTTAAAAAAATATAAAAAAACTCGTATGTCTGACCACCTTAACTTGGTCAAAAATTCATGATATTCAATTTTTATTTTTTTTAATCCTATAGTATACAAAGCATAGAATGTGACGCATGTTTTGGATTCAAAAAATGTGATATCGTTTGAAAGATATAGATGTTTTTCAATTAATCTATCAATCAAGACTTTAGTCATAATTTGAATAGAAAATGAATAATAATTACCTATTAAATTCAAAGTAGAGCATAATTTATATTGGTGGAAAGCTGAAAATATCCTTTAAAAACCCTTTTCATTTCATCAACTTTGGGTAAAAAAAATTCATCAGCCACATACCCACCATATTGCCACTTTTTGGCCCATCATGATCCTGCTCATACCTTACCACTCATGTGGTTGCTATAGCCACTATCCAAATACCAAACTTCAACGTTTCCCTATTCTACAAGATTGCATGAAATGAACACTTGTGACTAATTTTCATTTTCATCCTTATTCTTATTTGCCACATTTTCATTTTGACTCCCTTGGACATGTTGTTTCTTCCTACATTCACCAGCATAGTGGCCATACTTGTCACAGTAGTAACACTGCATATTGCTCTTATCATTCCTCTTATTTGAGTTGTTATTGTTCTTTGTGTTTTGGAAGTATGATTGGGAGGTGTTGGCCTCCTCTTGATTGTTTGAGCCTCCTCTTCAAGAGTTGCTTCTTCCTCTACCCCTTTGACCTCTTCCTCTATCATTTCTTCCTCTTCCCCCACCTCTCATATTTTCTTGAGCTTTGAAATCTTGCTCCTAGGAATAATTTCTGGACCTATTTAGGAATTGCTCATGGGTTTTAAGTGAACCCATTAACTCATTAACTGATAATGTTGAGAGGTCCTTTTCCTCTTCTATGGTAGTAACCACTGGGTCAAATTTTGTGGGTAAGCTTCTAAGGATATTCTCCACAATATTTTGCTCTTCCATGGTTTCTCCATTTATCCTCAACTGGTTAATCAAGGTGGAAGAACTTTTATGCAAATCTAAAATGGACTCATTGTCCTTCATCTGCATAGTCTCAAATTTTCTCCTTTGTAGCTGGAGTTTCACTAACCTGACTTTCTCAGTCCCTTTATAGGTGGTTTTAAGTATTTCCCATGCTTCTTTTGCATAACTAGTTATTGCTATTCAAGGAAAAATAGCCTTTGTCAAGGCTACCTCAATCAAACTAAGGGCTTTAGCATAATTTTTCCTTGTCTCCTTCAATTGATTCTTTTGAGCATTTCTCAATGTTGTAAACTCATTTGGGTCAGTCATGTTTGTGAACCCATTTGCTACTAACTCCCATAAATCATTTGCTACTAAAATTGTTTTCATTTTCTTTTCCTAGATGTTATATTTTTTACCATAAAATATATGTGGTTGCTACCAACTTCTATTATCTCCTCCAACCATTTTGCTAAATGGGGGAAAATACAAATATCCAGATAAAATCTAAGGCTCTTCTTCACTTCCCATAAAACTAGGGTTCTATCATTGCACGCCTAGGAACAAAGCTAGGGCTTTAAAAAATGAATGGCAAGAAAAACCGTGGCTCTAATACCAATCTATTGGGAAAAGAAACCCAACTAAAGTGGGAAAAGAATGAAAAAAAACACAACCCAAAGGAGACAAGACAAGGAGGAAAAAATATATGTTCTATTTCATTCATTCACAAAAATATTGCATTCAAAAATTACAGACAAAACTCAGAGCTATGGCTCTTTATTCCCTTCATACAAAAACTATGCGTATTTTGGTGCACTGGAGCTTTCTCTGTACTACTGTGTTGGAGATATTCCAAAACACTGGAGCACTAGTTTCTATCAATGTCTTCTGCTACGGAAAGTTCTCTTGAACATTCCCTATTCTATTATGTTTTGTTGAGCATTCCTCCTTTTTTTGCTACTGCAAAAACTTACTATATCCTTCTATAGAAAAACATTATATTCTTCATTTTTTCTTACTTTCATTTTCCCAAAATTGGTGCTCATATTCAAATTCACCTACCAAAATTAATTTTCTGCTAGAAAGCATTTATTGGCCAGCATATTCAAACACAACAACTAGGGGGAACGATCCAAAGTGGATCTCACCTAACTGGGAATTTAAATCATTTTTCCATTGTTGTGCAAGATTAAATATTTCATGATGCAAGATCAAAGGAAGAAAACAACTCACACAATCTCACTTCTCAAAAATCAAAAACCTTCTTAGTTTATTTACACATTTCAAGTTCATTTTACCCTTCATAATCATTGTAACAACTCACAAAAACTGAGATCCAACCAATAATCCACTTGTTGATTCTACAAACACCTTAAGCAACATTCAATTGGTTGACCCAAACCATTACATCAACTTAACCACTCACAAAATAGGACTCCCAAGAATAGCCCGCCCTAATAAGCTTTTAGGCCTACAATGTTCATTCACTCTTACTCATGAAACCATAAAGATTCTATTGATTCATAACTTGGTTCAAAGGAATAAAGAACACTCTAGTTAATTACTCTTAAAATGATTTCCTTTGCCTTCAAGATGAAAAATTAAGAACTATGCAAGTATTGTACCAAATAAGACTATCCCCCAACTGTCAATAACATGATAGTCAATAACCCAAAGGTTTCCAATTTATCAATTCTCCAAACTATGACAAGAATGGGCTCTCAATACATCTACAAACCTTTTAAAAGCACTATCATTTAAGATCAAACACCAAAATCATCATGGAGCACTATCAAACTATGATTGTCCTCAATCAACATTAGGTTCTTTTAGACCACACCAACACCCAAGTATACAAAATCAAGACCATATCACCTTTCTAACATTACAAAAAAATGAAAATAGGTCTGCACAATACTGTTAGATAATTCCCAAACCTTTATCCATGAATTTTCAACAACTTTACATTCAAACCACCCATTTCTAACTCCACATTATGACTATCATAATAGGATAGTATATATAAATGTATTCATCAATTTTTAAATCACCAAACCCAAAATTTAAATGATTCACAATACCCTTAACACCACTGAGACACAATATCACCCAAGTAAATCTCAAAAATCACAAACATAATTCATAGATCCACACTATATCCTTTAAATTTTACAATTTATAGGGCTAGGGAATCATGGCAATTTCCCTAGACCTCATCCTCACACCCTGATTCTTGGGAATCTTTCAAACTACACAACAAACTTTTATTTCACCAAAAAATAGCAAATTCCACCATCTGGAAAAGGAGAAAACAAATTTTATTTACACTCTACTTACCCTAACAAAGGGTTTTGACTGTTTATAGGAAAATTCAAATAACTTACTTAAAAACTGATGAATGTTCATGAAACAAAAATTATTAGGAAGGTGATTGACTATATTCTCACTCACAACCATCCATACATGCCTCCTTGGCCATATAGGGCCATAAACTTGCTGAAAACAATAATTTTCTTTGAAAATATGCATAAAACAAATATTTTATTCATTCCACTTCTTATCTTCAATAACCCTCACCTCCAAAAATGATTTACAAGGCCTTTATAAAGGCATTCAACTATCTTTTAACCTTCAACCTAACTACCAATTCTTAAACTAAAAATAAGAACTTTCAACATCCAAGTTACAACTTTTTTGTAATTTTGCACTTTTGAAAGGCAACATTTTACATTTTTGCAATTTGCCACAAACCAAAAAAAATTGAACCCTCCTAATGACCTTTAATGACCTATAAATGCACAAGGTGACTCTTTTAGCCTTATTATAAAGTAAAGATATCAAAATTTCTCAATTTTCCAAAATGGGAACATGGTTTTACAAAGGTGCTCCTGCACCAAACTCCTAGCCAATTTAAAAAAAATCCAAGTCCACTTGGATTTGCAGTTGTCAAGAGGTCTTCAATTCTCTGTATGCTCTGCCACCTTAAAATGCTTCTTATCACCTTCATCTTTACTTTAGGTTTAAACCTGTCTGTGTAAATTAGTTTTCTATCTTGCTCAGCAACTAAAATCATATTCATTACTCCTTATTTCATCTCAATATCAAGCTTCTCCTTTTGTCCCATAACCTGTAAGTTTTTTCTTGTCCACAAGATTAACAAAAAAAAGAAATAAGATATTGATGCTAACACATTAGCTCCATCATTCCTCAATTCCTTGTAGATCTATAAGGCCAACTCATCTATAATCAGTCCTTTAATCAGCTCAATGGCTTCAACCTTTGAAATTGGGTCTTTTATCTCTAGTACCCCCTCACCTTCTTGCTTTGGAATATCTGCAACAACTTCTTCAACTATAAACTCTTTTTCAACATTTTCAAAGACTTCATCTTCTTTCACCTTCATGTTCCTTCTCTTTTTTATTATCTTCTTTATAGGCCATGAAATTCTCTTCTTGTTTACCTTCAAGTGCCAACTTGTCAATTGCTTCATCATCTGATCTATCCTCATCCTAGATTCCTGGAACTCTTTATCAAATTTCTTTAACTCTTGCCTCAACTCAAAAATTTCTCTATCCATATTTTCTTGTCTCTTTCTCTTCTTTCTCTCTTCCTCTTCTTGCAAATTCCTTTTTAACACTTCCATCTTTCCTAGATGGCCTCAGAAAGTCTCTCCTTGCTCTCAACTCTCAACTTTACTCAACTTTCTCTCTGCCTTTTAATGGTAGCAACCAAGTTCTTTCTGACCTGTAACCAACCAAACCACAAGCCACAAAACTAAACACAAACTCACCATCCCAAATATTTCTTGCGCTTTGATACCATTTTGATGCAAGATTAGAGGAAGAAAACAACTCACATAATCTCATTTATCAAAACTCAAAAACCTTCTTAGTTTTTTTACTCATTTCAAGTTCATTTTACCCTTCATAATCCTTGTAACAACTCACAAAAATTGAGATCCAGGCAATAATCCAGTTGTTGATTCTATAAACACCTTAAGAAACATCCAATTGGTTGACCCAAACCATTACATCAACTTAACCACTCACAAAATAGGACTCCCAAGAATAGCCTGCCCTGATAAGCTTTTAGGCCTACAATGTTCATTCACTCTTACTCATGCAACCTTAAAGATTCTCTTGATTCATAAATTGGTTCAAAGGCATGCAAAACACTATAGTTAATTACTTTTAAAATTATTTCCTTTCCCTTCAAGATGAAAAAATAATAACTATGCAAGTATTGTACCAAATAAGATTGTCCCCCAATTGTCAATAACATGACAACCAATAACCCAAAGGTTTCCAATTTATCAATTATGCAAACTCTAACAAGAATGGGCTCTTAATACATCTACAAACTTTTCAAAAGTAATATCATTCAAGATCAAATGCCAAAATAATCATGAAGCACTGTCAAACTATGACTGTCCTAAATAACCATTAGGTTCTTTTAGACCACACCAACACCAAAGTATACAAACTCAATCCCATATCATCTTTCTAAAATTACAAACAAATGAAAATAGGTTTGCACAATACTGGTAGACAATTCCCAAACCTTTATCCATGAAGTTTCAACAACCTTGTATTCAAACCACCCAGTTTTGACTCCACATTATGACTATCATAACAAGAAATTATATATAAATGTATTCACAAGTTTTTAAATCACCAAACCAAAGCTTTAAATGATTCACAATACCCTTAAAACCATTGAGACACAATATCACCAAAGTAAATCTTAAAAATCACAAACATAATTCATAGATCCACACCATGTCCTTCAAATTTTACAATTTACAAGGCTAGGGCATCATGGCAACTTCCCTAAACCTCATCCTCACACCCTACTTCTTGGGAATCTTTTAAAGTACAGAAAAAAATAATAATTTCACCAAAAATTAGCAAATTCCACCATCTGGAAAAGGAGAAAACCAGTTTTATTTACACTCTACTTACCTTAACAAAGGGTTTTGACAGTTTATAGGAAAATTCAAAGAACTTAAGAACTAATCAATTTGCATGAAATAAAAATGATTAGGAAGGTTATTGACTATATTATCACTTACAACCATCCATACATGCCTCCTTAGCCGTACAAGGCCGTACACTTTCTGAAAACAGTAATTTTTTGTGAAAATATGCATAAAACAAAGATTGTATTCATTCCACTTCTTATCTTCAATCACCCTCACCTCCAAAAATGATTTACAAGGAATTTATAAAGGAATTCAACTGTCTTTTAACCTTCCAACTAACTACCAACACCTAAACTAAAAATAAGACCTTTCAACTTCCAAGTTACAACTTTTGATTGTAATTTTGCACTTTTAAAAGGAAACATTTTACTTTTTTGCAATTTCCCACAAACCAAAAAAATGTGAACCCTCCTAATGACTTTTAGTGACCTATAAATGCACAAGGTTACTCTTTTAACCTTATTAAAAAGTAAATATATCAAAATTGCTCAATTTTCCAAAATGGGAACATGGTTTTACAAAGGTACTCCTGTACCATTCCAACACTTTCCTCATTCCCTTTTGCAAACTACTAGATCTTTCTCTTGACATTTTGACACTTTTTCACAAATTATTTGGCTATAGATGAAAATTTTTAAAGAACGATGAAGTGGTTTTTAATGTGTATCTTGTGAAAATAGATGTTGGGTCATTTTAGAGCTTCCTGGTATTTAGAAAATGCATGAAACATTGGCAAAACCACTTCCTAGTCATGAGAAAAGTTGCAGGATACTTTTTGGAAGCTAAGGAAACAAATTTAAACCCATAGATGGCTCAAAAAATTACCCTAAATCTTCCTCACATGAATAACCACCATTTCCATGTTATTTTCAATTTATCGTAGGTTAAAATAATGAAAGAACTACCCAAAAAATAGAGACATACTGCTATTTTTGGAGGAGGTAATAGCTAAATGCCTTTATGCTATGATGAAGGAAAAAATCAAACTTAGCACCAACATTTTCATCACATGGTTTTACCTGATCACATATTTGTTTTGGTTTCTTCTTCCATCATGTAATGTGCTAATGTTGTTGATGGAATTATCACAAAATAAAAGAAAAGAAAAGATTGTAGAAACTAAAAAAAATTGTAAGACTAAAATAAACAAACAAGAAAACACAATATTTTTATAGTGGTTCACTAACTAGTTACATCCACTTTCAGTAGGGGAAACTCTTTTATTAATCTCTATTTTTACAACACATCAACACACAACAACAACAACAACAATCAACATTCCATACATCATCACCTGAAACCATATTCATTTACTTCAAGAACCATTTGAATGAAAGGGCCTTCAAGAAGGAAGGTGAAAGGGAACAAGAGTAATAGACAAGAAATCATTGGGCTTCAAATACCTAAAAATATCCCACTTGAAGACCAATGACTACTACAACATACCAGCTATTCCCCTACATGGTTCTTATTATCACTTCTTTAGAATGGAAAGAGAAGCTCTACAAAATTTGAACTTCTCCCATGGTACTACCTTCATCAATGCATTCGTCGGGTTCACTTTAGTATCAATTTTTTCCACCTACATCTTACCCTTGTCAAGAACATGTGGAATGAAAGGATACGTTAGTTCTATATGCTTTGTTCTATTAAAAAAAAAAAAAATCGCCAAGTGAATAGTGATGTTGCTATCACAAATAAGGTGAAAAAAAATTCTTACACCACAATTCACCCAACAACCACTATAACCATATCATCTCCTTTGCTCCTTCGGTGAGAGAAATGTATTCTACCTCAGTAGAAGAAAGAGAAACAACCTATTGCAACCGTGAAACCAAAATAATTGCAGCTCCTAAAAATGTAAACACATAACCAATAGTAGACCTTTGTTTGTCCAAATCTCCAGCCATATCTCAATCAACATAGCCTCACAGTTCAATTTTCTTACATCCAAAACATAAAATATGATCTAACGTACCTTCAAGTACTATAAAATCCATCGAACCACTTGCTAATGAGATTTACTCAGATTACTCATAAATCTTCTCACAACTCCCACTACATGAGAAATATCCACTTGAGTACAAATAATTGCTTACATGAGACTCCCAACTGCTGATGAATATGGAACACCCTTCATTTGTTCTTTATCTTCTTAATTATTTGGACACACTGGTAATGATAAGTGAAAGTAATCAGCCAAGGGTGTACTAATAGGCTTGGGACTCTTCGTATTGAGCTTATCCTAGACTTTGGAAATATATTTTTCTTCAGATAATATAATTTCTCTCTTTTTTCTATCCCTGATTATTTTCATCCTAAAAATACTCTTTGCTACCACTAAATATTTCATTGGAAAATGTTGAGCCAAATTTTCCTTCAATTCATGAAATATCCTCACACTAGTGCCAGTAACCAACATATCATCAACATAAAGAAAAAGTATAATTGTAGAGGAGTAAATTTCCACCCCATGTGAAAATTCCCATTTTTGTCTTTCTCCACTTTAGAAAACTAAGTTTAGAGGCTAAAATCCATATAAGCCCGATACCTTGGTTCTATTTGGCACTTGTTTTGTGTTATGGTAGAAGAGAAACTGTCATGGATGCCCACGCAGTGCGTAAACATCTATGTGGCATGCTAACATCCATAATAGATTCTCATGTTTGAAGCATGCAAAGACATTACACTTTCTAATTTTAATAGCTTGTAATGCCTCCACTTCAATCTCACCAACATGAATCTAGCTGTTATGCTCATTTTCTCTACAAATTCACCCTTCCTTCATGCATTTCAATCTTTTTCATCTTTTTGGCATCCCTCAGAAGCTTAGGCAATCCATCCAATATTCTGCAAACACTTTTAGCAGCAACAACATTACTTTATCACTTCAATAGAGCAAGTGTGGGACAATGCCATTTTAGTAGAGGATTGAGTACTCTCATTTTCTCCCCATTAGCCTTGAGTGTTTTTGGTGGTGGTAAAGCTTCCATTCCTCTCCTCTATTACGTTGATTGAGTAGTACTTTTACTACTTTGTAGTGCCTTTGTGCTCTTCCTTTATCTTATTTATCTATCATCTTTATCTTGGTTGTACATGGAGGTGGAAACACCAAAGCAGGGGCTGACTAAGGTAGGCCCGTATACAACCCTTCCCCAACATTTTTCCCTCTTTTATGTGTGTAGTTATAGGTGATTTATGGAGTTTTTTTGGAGAAGAAGAATTCATTTACAAGAATCACTTTTTTGTATAACTTCCCTTATCTCATTTTTGTGCTTTTTATTTACATCACAGTCACAATTCAATCACCTAAAACCCATCCGCTAAGCTGCCAGTCCATTTTCTAGCTTTCTCTTTCATCTCTCTAATCTTCTAGTTGTACGAACACTAATGCCCTTGTGATATTCTAACAAAAAGATCTCCGAGACATAGAGATGAACTTGAAAGGTGACTCGCTTAGCCTCTTTCCTTGTTTTAGATCTATAGAGTGAATGAAGGATTTTCTACTCCTCGTCATTCTCACTTTGATCTCCTTAAGACCCGGATTAGTTGAGGTAAGTTTTGGTAGCCCTCCACTCTTGGCTCTCTATGACCTGGGGCCTTGAAAGTGGTTGGTCCCCCACTCTTACATTTTTGGTAAACCCAATGTGAACCATTTTGGTTCTATTGTGTGATCCTAAAAGACCCTTTCCTTGTGTTCTAAGAGTGTTGTAGGTTTTTTTCTTATGAGGTTCTTCACCTCACAACTTGACCTGTGACCCCTAACAGATGTAGCTAAAAGGTTTCAAAGGTATTGTACAATGAAACCTTAACTGGGTCACTATCCTACCTCGCTACCTTTTGGGGAATCTATGAAAGCCTTGTCTAGTGTGTGTGTAATTTCCTCTTCCATGCATCAGCCTGCCCCCTCTTTGCAACTTGTGAGAAGTGATAATGGTATAACCTTCACTCCACAGGATTTTTCAATGGTATTTAATAGAGAATCATCTCCTCTATACATTTATGCATGAATCAACAAGAACATCGTAGCGGATGTTCTCATTGATCCCACATCCCAAGTAAATATTATAACTGAGGAGATTATGTTAATCAATTTCTTGCATAAGGATGGGTATGATGCACCCATAACTACCGTTTTCACTCACTAAGGAGTTTCCATACTTCCTTTAGGGAGTATTATCCTATCACTCTTGGTTGGACCTAAAATTGTCAAACACCCATTTGATATAATCCCTAGATCCGAGACTTTTAGGGTAAAGCTAAGCATCCCTTAGTTGGTGGCTATGAGCAGCGTACCCTTGGTCATGCATAAATTTTAAAGTTTATTCACAAAGGTTTTGTGCACGTGATCCATGAAACTGGTATATACCACCGATTTCTCATGGGAGGTAATCCTTGGACTACTCTTGGCCTGCGCCTATGGGTCCCCTTCCACCTAGGATGGACCTATTGCACCAAACCTACCAAAATTACAAGAGAGGGCACCAAGCACCAAGAGTAAGATATCCCCCATCACCTTATGCCATCTCACATAGGGCTTTCTTGAAAGCCAATAGTGATGCCTCCAAGGTGCGTAGAAGAAAAGAAGAGAAGTAGTTTGAGGATCCTTCTTTTTCTATTGGTAGGTATAATTCTACCTCTTGATCTATTGTGGTGCCATTGGATTCCACCCAGTGCTCGTAGGAGAATCTTATGATGCCCACTGAGCAAGAGTCTAAGCATCCTGCACTAGAGCTTCTTGTATTTCCTACTGACCCTAGGCCCATTTGGTATAGTGGGAAGAAGGCTTCTCATCAAAAGTCCTCTATGTCTCAGCCTCTGAGGCCTTGTACTACTCCTATATCAAAAGTAGCAAGTGGGAAAATTCCCACTGGCAAGGCCCTTGAGCCAACTCTTCTTGTTGCTTCTCAACTTGCTCCTCCTACTCCCATTCAGGAGTTTGTTCCTCTACCAAAAATGACTACAGTGGACACTCCCATGACCAAGTAGAAGCCTTCTATCCTTTTAAAAATCTTAACCTCTTGTTCAAAGAGTCATAGAAATTTCCTTGCGTGCGAGCACAAGCCTCCATGAAAGGATCTTATGGCTAAATAGGCCACTCTGTAGAGGAAGGAGGAAGAGGAGAAGACCACCCCTATCTCAAGGTCTGTTGCAACATCCTCCTCTCTTCTCCCCTCTACTTCTATTCAAATCAATTATGTATCACCCTTGGCTCTTGCTTTGAGTATGAGGGCACTTGTACAGGTGTTCATTGCTCCTTTTGTGGAGCCACCCCTATTAGCATCTGTTCTAGATGTCCTATCTTTTTTGGAACCCATAAACATGGCAAACACTTTAGTGGTGTCTATCATGGTTCTTTGCCTCCTCTTCCTCTACACTCTTGCCTTATTTGTGGGGAGTTCACATCTCTCGATGAAGCAAAAGTTGAAGGGAAGTTCTTTCAATAGTAGAGAACACAAGAGGATCCTTCCTTCTCTGCAAGGTGGCCCTATACTAACTTGTTTTGTCTTAGCAATAGAACTAGTCCTAGCTTCCCTTGAGTTTGTAAATGCTCTTGAATCACTCGATGAGCCCAACAGTGGTTCTCAAGATCACCCTCTTCTATCCGCTAGCATTGTGCATGGCACTCCTATGAAGTGTCTGTTCAATTCCATAGACAATGTTCTGGCCTTGTCAGTGATCTTTTCCAAATCACTGAGCTAACCCTTACTCCACAAGAGGTGAGTGGAGAAGACCTTGAGGGGCCTTCTTCCTTAGCCTTTGTTGCAGGAGGGTCAAAATCTCCTCCCCTTGACATTGCACCATTATAGGTTCATCCTCCTTCCCTCTATGATGATCTAGAGTGGGAAACAGATGATGTCCTGGTCTATCAGTGTTAGGGGAGGACCTTTCTTCTTTATCTTTAGATTAGATACATGTTTGTGATGTGTTTCCCCTATAACTATTTTATGTGTGCCTAGATGACCCATCTCACCCTTGTTGGTGACTGGATATAGGCATGGTTTTTGTGTCGTAAACATCCCTCTATTTGTATCATCATACTTCCATTTTTGTGCTTGGTTTTCAGCAAATTGGAGATGATGCAAAGCATTGGGGGAATTTAGGCTTCCCTTCCATGTTGACCCAATTTTTTATTTTTACTTTGTCCTTCATGCATTCTTCCTAATCTGGTTGGGGATTGATGATCTTTTACCTTGCACTGTAGTTGCCTATTATATAAGCATGGACAATTTGACCCCGCAAAACTAGATCCCCTTGTGCCTTTGTTTTTTTCTCGTTTGCTTAAATTCTTCAATCTTTCTCTCTTATTTGTTTGAATTTTCCCTTTCATGTGTGACAACGCCACTTCTAGTTTTCAAAAATGTATTTGTTACCCAATGGATCTTTCTAAAAAATCCTTACAAATATTCCTTTTTCAAAGATAGCATTTCGAATAAGGGATCCTTTTGAAAGAATTTGAAAAATCCTCCTCCGAAGTGAGAATCGCTTGGATATTCCCCTTGCATGGGTGTATATTCTTTCTTTTGAATTCCTTGATAAAGTGATTCCTTGATGATGATTTGATTTAAATACAAAAACATCTCTTTCTAACTATGTGCCCCTTGAGTGGACCCTCTCTTCACATCAAGTTCTCAAGTGACCCCTTTGAAAGCTCTCTTGTTTTTCAATAGTTTGTTTGACTGTCTACTTACTTTCCTATGTGATCCCTTCCTAACATGTTCTATCTAAGGATAAACATGTCGCTACTTTTGACTCTATAGAGTTTTCTTCCTTTGATTTCATCCATGTGAGAGATCTTGTGGGATACCTCCCTACATGTCTAAGAACCTATAGGGTGCTTCCTTTTAGATTCCTCCATGTAAGAAATCTTGGAGGTCACTCCCCTATAGGTCTATGGGTCTGTAGGGTGTTTTCCTTGGGTATTCTTCATGTGAGAGATCTTGGAGAATATCCTCCCTGTAGGTTTGTAGGTTTGTAGGGTGCTTTCCTTGGGTATTCTTCATGTGAGAGATCTTGGAGAATATCCTCCTTGCAGGTCTACAGGTTTGTAGGGCACTTTCCTTGGGTATTCTTAATGCACGAGATCTTGAAGAATATCCTCCTTGCAGGTCTACAAGTCTATAAGTCACTTCTTGGGCTTCTTTCATGTGAGAAATCTTGGGGGATGCCTCCTTGTAGGCCTGCAGATCTGTAAGACACTTTCTTCCTTCAGGTTCATAGTCTTAAGAAGCTATGAAGTCCTTTGCTTTCCTTGCACTTTCAAGTTTTTCAAATCATGGCCTACTTCCTTATCGATATAGGTATACAGTTTTTCCACTATTACTAATACTTCCACCTACTTTAATAAGCACTCATCAGTATTCATGCTTGCTAAAGTGGGGGGAAAATGTATAGGAGTAAATTTGCACCCCATGTGTAAATTCCCCTTTTTCCATTCTCCACTTTATAAAACCAAGTTCAGAGGCTAAAATTCACATAATCCCACTACCTTGGTTCCACTTGGTGCTTGTTATGCATGTCGGTAGAAGAGAAACTATCGTGGATGCCCATGTGGCACATAGACATCTACATGGTGCCCTAATGTCCATAAAATATTCTTGCATTTGAAGCATGTATAGACATTACACTTTCTATTTTGAATAGATTGTAATGCATCCACTTCGATCTCACCAACCCGAATCTAGCTGTTATGCTCATTTTCTTTACAAATTCACCCTTCCTTCATGCATTTCCATCTTTTTGGCATCCTTCAGAAGCTTAGGCAATCCATCCAATATTCCATCAACCATTTTGTAAACACTTTTAGCAACAACAACATTACTTTATCACTTTAGTAGAGAAAGTGTAGGACGATGTCATTGCAGTAGAGGCTTGAGTACTCTCATTTTCTCCCCATTATCCTTGAGTGCTTTTGGTGGAGGTGGTAAAGCTTCCAATCCTCTCCTATATTATGTTGGTTGAGTAGCACTTTTACTACTTTGTAGTGTCTTTGTGCTTTTCCTTTATCATATTTATCTATCATCTTTATCTTAGTTGTATGTGGAGGTGGAAGCACCAAAGCGGGGTCTAACTAAGGTAGAACCCTATACAACCCTTCACCAACATTTTTCCCTCTTTTTTGTGTGTAGTTATAGGCACTTTCTAGAATTTTTCTAGAGAAGAAGAATTCATTTGAAGGAATCTCTTTATTGGTATAACTTTCCTCATCTTGTTTTTTTCCTCTTTATTTACTTCACAGTCACATTTCGATCTCCTAAAAACCATTTGCTAAGTTTCCAATCCATTTTTTGTCTTTTTATTTTGTCTACTCGATCTTCTAGTCATACAAACATCAATGCCCTTATGAGACACCAATGCTTCACCCTGTTGTCTTATTTCTATGATTTCTTCCTCTAACAGAAAGATCTCTAAGTCACAGATCTAAACTTGAAAGGTGACTTGCTTAGCCTCTTTCTTTGTTTCAGATCTATAGAGTGACTAAAGGATTTCCCACTCCTCATCATTCTCGATTCAAACTCCCTAAGAACTGTATTAGCTGAGGTAAGTTTGGGGAACCCTCTGTTCTTGGCTCTCTGTGACCTAGGGCCTTGAACGTGGTCAGTACCCCACTCTTACAATAACAAACTCACCATTTACAAGCCCCTTATAGTAAACACATGGGTCTGATTCATCACAATGAATAAAGTGTCACATGGTCATAAATCTATCAAATTTAAAGTACCATTGTCTCGGGGCTTGCTTGAACCCATACAAACTCCACTTAAATCTACAAAAAAATGCTCCTAACCCTGTTTAATGAAACCTTCAAGCTGCTCCATATATAACTCTTCCTCAATATCTCCATGAAGAAATGTTGTTTTGATGTTAAGTCGCTCAAGCTCAAGATCCATGTAGCATGCCAATTATTCACCAAAGTAAATTTTCCTAATTTTTCACTTTGCGAGTAAATAAACTATGTAACTTAACCATTGCCATAAAAAATATCTTTTATTTATAGAGAAAAAATGAATATAGATGACATAACAATAATCAAAATTGATTTCATTCCAATATAATAATTCACATATTACAATATTCCAAAGCATGTTGACAAAGTACATACATAGCTCAACTAAGCTTCAAAGAAATATATATAGATGGTCCAAAATACTCTTCTCAAATATTTGGTTTTTTGTCACCTGTTGAGGAGGAGAAGCATCACTCAAGCACTTTTATGCCAACCACAGACTCATATGTGGTCTCCCATACATCTATCATAGGTTAGATGGCTCTACCCTTCAACAAAGATATGGGTGGAGTAACCTCATAATTTTTGGTAACAAAAGGGAAGGCAAGTGAGATGGGGAGGGTGAGTTAGTTTTCATAGAAATTTAAACTTATTAAACTTAATTCAACTTATTCTTAGATCTGGTGAATGAACAAAAAAGCATAAAAAATCACCACATCAAAAACACACATAACACCAAGATTTTTATATGGGGAAACCTTGTTAGAGGAAAAACCACGGTGGAGGTTAGTCCACAAGATTATACCCTGTTAAAAGTATAAACATGAATAATGGGAATGCACATGCATTTAGGCACACTTCCTAGAGCTCACTGCTCAAATACAAGAGGGATCACTACCCAAGAAAGACACACTATCTTACAAAAATATTCAGATTAGATCTGAAAGGTATTGAACTGAGAAAATAACAATGCCTATCATAGTTTTGGTTAAGCACAAAAACTTGTCTTCACACTCTACTTTGCATTCAAATGATCAGAACATTATTCGGGCATAGAATCCACATAGGATAGCCTTGCATCATTTACATCACACAAACAATCACTCTTATATATCCACAACTTAGAATTACATCAACCACATGTCGGCCAAAACATAAATATAAAATATGAAATGAATACAACTTGTCATCCCAAATCAATAAAAAATTTTCAATGCGAATCAAACTCCATCAACCACAATATAATGAAGACCCAAAAAAATATCCTTGAGCATGCCAAACTTTCAAAATATAATCTTCAAGGATCCAAAACATGCTACAATTACCATGTTGGCCAAGAATATGAAAAACACAAGCACACAAAAGAAAATCAAAGATCACAAGCACACCGATCAACGTAGACATGCAACAAAGATAAAAAATGATCTAGAAACATCCAAAAGCATCATGAATCACTAGAGAAGCATCCACAACACTTGAGATTACTATAATCACATCAACCCCAATTAGGAACACCGAATGAAGCAATAGAAAAACTATCATAATACAATTTTTCATAAAACAATCAAATCTTCATGTAGATCTCTAAAACTTTCAGTGGATAAACTAGATGTACTCAATAATAAACCCTTTAGTCCACAACATTTGATCATCGACACACTGAGCTAGACCTTACATGAAGTATGGTGCACCTCTTAACAACCTGCAACTCTTTTATAACAATTTTCTCAATATCCTCAACATATAAATCCTTCAATACATCAATGCTAATAGTATTGACATCAATGACAACCATAGCATCCAATAGTAATGACAACCATTATGAGCTTAGTGTTGTGTCCTACATGACTAGAACTTTTAAACCCTACAATCTGGAACTAGAATGCATTAATGGATCAGAGTGAATTGATAGCGAAGCTAAAGGAAATCACACTACTTTAGCTAATGTGTTCTCACTTAGTACTTAAAGTGATAGTCATCCTACTCACATACACTACTCAAGCTCAATTTGACTTTGGCCCACTATAATCTATGCATAGGTATTTCCTCCAATGGATAATCTTTAATCCAAAAAATATCCTATTCCCTTTCCCACAAACTTAATGGTATTTCTACTCACAAAGCATAAATACAAGTTACCCTGCCTTCAATGGATAATTCAAATCCCAAGTGTAACTTACAAGCTATCTAATTCAATCAAATAACTTAGCTATGAATAATCCCATAAGTTAACCTTGTTTAATCATATCTAGCATAATAATACCTATGACAAACAATACATCCTATTATGGTGGAAATATAAGAACATTTATAGAAAAGCATAAAACAATTTCTTTTTCCTTTCCAAATAAAATGCTATGTTTTCCTAATATAAGTAATCTCAAGAAAATTAAATAAGCATTCAGTTCTCAATATTTCACAAATAAATACAATTAAGAGAAGAATAGATACCCATGCTTGTAATATGCTTAACCAAATGACTGACTTGATGGACCTCCTACCAACAACTACTTCCTAGCTTCACGTAATCCCCTTAAAGAAATACTTCTCTATGAGTTCTCTCTCAAGACAACAATATGCACTCACAAAGTTATTCACAACTCTTTGACAACAACTCTCAGCTCTTAGAATATACAACTCTTGGAATAATTGTATCAAAATAAGTTTGTGAGAGAACTAACCTCTCTATTCATACTAAAGAATAGAGACATGCAACCTACAGAAAATGAATGCTAGTCGACAACTCTCTCTCCATGCAAGTTGACTCACTACATTAAGCTAAAAGGTGGCAAAAATCTAAGTGTAAACTCAACACAATATCTACAAATCAACCCATTTAATTGGCATCAACAAAAGACTAATTAAAATGTGCACATTCCCAAATGATGACCGTGAATTTGCAACTACATTAGACTTCTACAAAAAATGGATTTTTCATAAGTTAGTGCCATGTACCTTCCAACTTCCTTATCTCTTGGCATGGTTTTACTCTTTCATACTATATTTTATTATCAAGAAACACCTATACAATTTTGATTTGGTCATAGTTCATTTGAGCAATAGAGGAAAGATGAGTCACTTCATTATAATAGTGTATAAATATTGCTTTGACCATCTCATGGTTTGAAGTATACTTTTCCTGTTATCATGCATTTATAATACTATATGGAACAAGCTTATATTTCATCACTTTATATCTTAAACATAAGTGTTCCAATTTTAATGTATTCGGGCTGCTATAAAATAGTAATGTCATTTATGTTATATCAACTATGGTTTACCTCCATATCGGCCTTTATTGTTGAATATTACTTTTTCATATAAATTGATCTTTATCTTATAAGATCATATGTATTATTTGGCCTCTACTTAATACCATGTATATATAGATATATACTTATATACGTACATATATATGTGTGTGTGCGTGTGTGTGTATGTATATATATATATGTCAACAAATAGCATTAATGTTATATCCCATATATATATGTATGTATATATACTAATATATATATTCCTCTATGTTTATGTATACACATATATACATATGTTTATACATCTGTACATATATTTTTGTTTGTCAAACATACATATGTATCGAAACATCCATAGATATGAATATATGTATATATCTTATATATAAGGTATGTGCAGGATCATGATGGGCCAAAAAGTGGCAATATGATGGGTATGTAGCTGACAACTTTTTTTTTACCCAAAATTGATGAAATGAAATGGGTTTTTAAAGGATATTCTTAGCTTTCCACAAATATAAATTATGCTTTACTTTGAATTTAATAAGTAATTATTATTTATTTTCTATTCAAATTATGACTAAAGTCCTGATTGATAGATTGATTAAAAAACATCTTTAGATTTCGAACGGTATCACATTTTTTGAATCCAAAACATCCATCACATTCTATGCTTCGCATACTATAGGATTAAAAAAAAAAGAAATTTCATGAAGTTTTGACCAAGTTAAGGTGGTCAGACATAAAAGTTTTTTAAATTTTTAAAAAGTTGTAATAAAAAATTCATAATTAATTATTTACCTGGAAAAAAATTACAAAAAAATAAGCATCACATTGGGACATGAGTCCTCTACTTATATCTAAAATCTTATAAAAATATATTATCATTTTATTGTGGTTAGGGTGGTTAGGCAGACACCCACTTCTTATTTTTTCCCTGAAATTTAAGTACTACTACATTGAAATTTCAAATTTTCACCAAATAGATTTCCTTTTTTAAAAACAAACCTACTAGTTTAGAAACTAAATTCAATTTTCTATAGATTCTATTCTTACATATTTTTGAAATAATATAGATAACTTATTCAAATTTTTACGTCAAGTTTCCTAACTTTATTTTTTCTTTATTTTTTGCCACTTAAGGGCTTGTTTTTTCCATGATGATCCTACACATACCTTATATACACATTTGATAACACAATCAAGTACATACATAATTAATATCTTATTGATAGGAGATATATGTGTACAATCAAGGACTTATTACTTACCACTTTCTCTTTGGAATATCATGTGGGTATAACAAGCCCGATAGCAGATGATGCTCCCCCTTCACCCTTTGACATTCAAGGCACCTATCCATGAATCTAGTAGCATATCCTTTCATCCCTTTCCAAAATTATAATGGCTTAACATATTCCAACATTTTTGTCACACCATGGTGTCCAGAGTATGGTGCTTCATGTATTTCTTTCCATACCATATTTCTTAACTCTTCTGAGTCAGGTACATACATCCTCCCCTTATACCTAAGTATACCATTAGGTTCAAGATGAAAACCTTCATACCTTGCATCATTAAGATTGTGTGTGATTGATTGCTCAACTTACAAATAGTACTCATCCTCTTTGCATTTATGCAATGTACTTATCCTTTAAATTCAATTTGAATTGTCACTATTGAAGCAATATGACATCTTTGACTCAAACCATCAACAACCCAATTTTCTTCTTTTTAATATAAATGATATTAAAGTCATAATAAATTATTAATTCCAACCATCTTCTTTGTCTTGCATTCATATTTGGTTAAGTAACTAGATACTTCAACCAATGATCTGATAAGTTTTTATCTCAAAGGGTTTCCCTAACAAGTAATTCCTCCACATTTATGATGTGTGAACCATGGTTGCTAACTCCAAATCATGTGATGCATAATTTTTTCATAAGGTTTTAGATTTATTGATTCATATGCAATTACTTTCCCTTCTTGCATTAATACACCTCATAATCCCTCTCTTGATGCATCTGTGATAACAATAAAGTGACCCTCGAGATCTAGTACTATCAAGACCAATTTAGTAGTCAACTTCTCTTTGAGTAGGTCAAAGGCACCTTGGAACTTCTCTTTCCACTCAAACTTCTCCCCTTTTTTATGAAAAGAAGTAATTGGAAAGGCTATCTAGGAGAAGTTTGCAACAAACTTTCTATAGTATCCCACCAAACCCTTAAAACTTCTTACCTTCGAAATATTCTTGGGAACTAGCCATTCTAGCACTACCTTGATCTTAGCTGGATCAACTGAGATTCCATCTGCTAAGATCACATTTCCAAGATATTGTACTCTCTTATGAAACAAGGTACACTTACAGATTTTTCCATACAACTTATGTTCTCGAAGTTGTTGTAGAACTATCTCTAAATGCCTACAATGATCCTCCTCATTCCTTGATTAAATCAAAATATCATCTAGGAAAACCAAGAAAAACTTATCTAGGAAATCCCTAAATATGTTGTTCATAAGGTTCAAAAATGTTGCAGGTGCATTCGTTAAACCAAAGGGTAGAAATTAAACTCATGGTTTCCATAACTAGTTCTGAACATAGTCTTAAGGATGTCTTCATCCTTAATTCTCGACTGGTGGTATCTAGATCTTAGATCTATCTTAGAAAATATAGTAGCTCCCCACATTTGATTAAATAGATCATCAATGCATGTCAAAGGATACTTGTTCTTTATCATAGCTTTGTTAGCATGAGACAATCTATGCACAAATGCAAAGTACCATCCTTTTTTTTCACAAAGATTACTAGTGCTCCACTAGGTGAAACACTTGGTCTTGTCAACACCTTAGATAGAAATTCATCCAATTGTGCCTTAAGATTCATTAGCTACATTGTCTTCATTCTATAAGGTACCTTGGAAACAAGTTTGGATCTTGGAACTATATCAATAGAAAAGTAAAATATCCTTTTTGGTGGTAGTCTAAGTAATTAATCTAGAAACACATTTATAAGCTTCTATCGTATAGGATATCTCTCCATATCTGGCATTCTAGTTTCCTCCATTTCATCATCTTCCATCTCTTGGAAGCTTTGTGATTCCAAGTTATCAAGGTTCTGTTGAGAACTAGATCCCCTATAATCTTCAATTTTTTCCATGATGACTACAAAGAATTTTCCTCCTTTCTTCTTACCCCTTAACAATTGCGTTGTAGAGATTTTATGAATCTTGAGGTCTCTCTAGGTATCCCTTTAAACTTCACTTCATTACCAAGATCACCTAAGCATCCTACTATTTTTGCATGGCAATATACCTTAGCCCTATGTCTCAATAACCAATTCATACCTAGGATAACATCATAAGATCCTAAAGGAACAACATATAGGTTCACTTCTATAGAAAAGCAAGGTAGCTCTATCCTAGATTTGAAAAAATATTGTTCCACCATTGCTCTTGTCTGGTTTGCATACTTTGCATCCCAAGAATTTTCCATGTAACCAACTTTCCTATTGCTTATCTACTCTAGATGAATGAAATTTTCAATTGCACCAGTATCTATAAGTATAGAAATCGGTAAGCTAAACAAAATACATGGAGTATCTATTAGAGTCACTTGGTACATTTCCTATAAATCATCCACAACTACATGTATATTTTTCTGGAACATCACTTGTTGGGTAGGAAGTGGATTACCATAAGAATGTGACCCAGAAGACCTATGGGACATTCTTTAGTACTGTGGTCTCCTTCACATGTAAAACATCTAGTAGTTGGTCCTTTCTTCCTTACAGATTCTCTAGATTTACTAACATTTCCACCAATATTGTTGGTATTCCCACCACTGGAACCATTCCTCTTTTGTTCCCTTCTTGATTCTTTTTCACTATTACGGGATCCTTTTTCCCCTTGCTTTGGCATATTTTGAACAACTTCAATCTTCCTCGGAGTTGGTTTGTCTTGAACTCCCACAATCTTCTTACGATTTCTTTTTTCCTAGAAGATGGAGATAGCTTTGAGATTCTTCTCTTGTTTAATCACTTTCTCATACACAAGATCCATAGTAGCTAGATCATGAACATCTACCTCTCCTCTGATCTGACTATTAAGTCCCATGATGAACTTCCTTGTGTGAAAGTGTTCATCCTTTTGGTACATAGGAACATAATGTAGCAGATGAATAAACTTGTCCTAATACTCATTAACTCTCATCTCACCTTGTCTCATATTCTAAAAATTTGTGAGTTTCTGGTTAAAATAGAGTTAGGGTAACTATATTTTATGGAAAATTTCAACAAATTCGGTCCATGCCAATTTTAGTGAGCTAAGATCAAGTTCCACTTTTTTTATTCATCCACCAGTTAGAGGATTCTCCTACTTACTAGTATGCTCCCCATGTTTCTTTGGTGACCTTAGAGTAATTTTGAATCTTGAAATACTTTTCCATTTGAACTAACCAAGCCTCAGCTTCATCTCTGTCAGTGCTTCCTTAAAACTTGGGTGGAGTAATTTTCTTCTCTAGAAATTTCACAAGCCATATACTTCCTATTAGTTTCCTTAGATAGAGAATGTGATTTCTCTCTCTCATGATCATGATTTTGGTCATGTTTGTGAGAAGATTTTTCTCCCTCATCCTCATTATTCAGAACTTCCTTCTCAACTCTATCCTTTACCCTTATTTCTTGCTCTAGGTTTCCCAACCTCGCTAAGATTTTCTCTAGTCTAGCTTCAACTCCTACTGAGCCTTGCCAAAAGTTTTGGCTTCCATCAACATTGGTTTTTGTTCTCACCATCTTTTCAAGAACGAACTATACCTAAAGGTTCAACAATATTAGATTCAATCATGTTATCAATTATCTTATGGAAAACATTTAAATGAGCAATCAATCACACATACAAAATTCCACATAATACTTAAGCATAAGCTTTTTGATAAACACACAATTTTATTGTTCACAAGGATCTCAATATCGTTTTTGTTATATGGAGTGACTATTTAAATAGTTAAGTGGAGAGTATCCCTCAAATTCACTCTCAAACATATAACTCAATGGGGTATACCCTACTGATTGAGATTGTTTCTCATCTCTCATTTTTTCATATCTATCCCAGAATGGATAGTAACCTTCAGATTTTTCATCCAATACAAAGTTGAGGGGAACATAACCCTCTAATTTGTTACTCGAGGAAATTACAATTACTTCCTGTAATGAAAAAAATTGAACCCCTTCTTGGAGATAGGGAAATTTACCATTTAATTTGCACCTATTTTAGTACCCTTACATTAACTACCCTTTAAATCATCATTAATAGGCCCCTAAGATCCATTATTTCATATCTCAAGGCTTGTTTCAAATAAAAACTCGACAAAATCACCTAAAACATCAAAAATCCTAAAAACCCACTTCAAAAATATAGGGTTGGTCTCATTTGCCACCTTGGGAAAATGATTCCCCCTAGGTGGTACCCATTCACCACCTTGGGAGAATGAGTCCCATTTGGGGAATTTTTAAGTTTTAAGTGAGAAAATCACCTTGTTAATTCAAATTTTTGGTTGATGGCAACTTTTGAGGTCTAAATAATGGTAAATTAGGTGTTAGTTCCTATATAAGCAAGATCTTAAGTCATTTTTTCATATAAGAAAGCATTTTCAAAAGCAATTTCAAGAGATCAGCATAAAAAATCTTCAAGCATTCTTTCATAAGAGCATTCAAGTTTCAAAATCAAGTAAAGTTGAAGTCTTGGAGCAGCATTAAAGTGTTTTTGTAGGTATTCAAGCTCAATTTCATTCAAGATCTATCATTTTCAAGGGTTGTTCATGGTTGTCTATGGTGAATCATGATGGATTCTAGGTTGGGGATATGCAACTAGCCTTCAAGCCAAGCCTAATCACTTGTTTCCTAAGTAATTCCATCCTTCATTGTCACTCCACATTCAGCCTAAGGATAGTACAAGCATCATTGGTGCTCATTTGAGTGATTAGAGATCTCTGAAAGTGAGTAATTCATTGTCATATTTTATTCATGTATCTCATTCTTACACATTAGAATAGGGTTTTTTTTTTTTTTAGATTTCCTAGTCTCAGACACACTTAAGGCTAGGGTTTATGTTCACATTTATTTCTATCAAGGTTTAATTACTAAACTAGTGGCTTGACCGAGGAAAACCCCCCATAAGAAAATCAAGTCTATATTCTATTTTGTAGGTATTTTCTTAGATTCAGATCTAGAAATCAGTTTGGAAGGGAAGGGTAGAGATTGAAGAACAAATATAAACTTTAAATTCCTAGAAAAGCATAATGGGATTGATTCGCTAAAAGTGGCAAATGATTCCAACTATGGGTGTCTTCCAAAACTATTTGTAGATTTAGATACCCTTTTCCCTGAAATTGGTTTTTGTGCAAAAATCTAGATTTGGGACTAATTTTCCAAAATTTACGAATGCGTCCCAATAGGTCAAAAAGTTAGATTTTCTATCATTTTAGAGCTCCATTCAGCCATCTCTAGATTTCTAGGTGCATACATTCCATTCTATAGTTTTATATTTTGTTTCATTTGCATTTCTAGGTCATTTAGTGAAAGATTGCATCATATTAGGTATTAGCATTATATCTTGCATTACATTTTTCTTTTCAAGCCCTAGCTTGGTGGTGAATTCCTCATTAGTTTATAATCAACCACTAGAACAAACCTATTGCAAGATCTCTTTCTCCTTTGCATTGAGATATCTAGGGTTATCCTTGAATGAAATTGGAAAGTGGGTGTGCTCTATGTCCTAAACCATACAATAGCATCCATGCCCATTTTCTTCATTTCATTTTGGTGAGCCTATATTTATAACGTCATTTTTATTATTTGGAATGCATAGAAATCCTAGATCTTTCTTGCATTAACATTGCATTAGGATTTTCATTAGTTGTAAAGAAAAAAATGGTGTGCTCTCTTTTGCTTCTACGGTTTTGGACCTAAAAGGAGAGAGACAATTTCCTTACTCTTCACTCAAGAAGAAACCCTTGATTTTTCAATGCAAGGGAGATTAAAATCTTACAAAGGGACTATTCTAGGGATTGAATGATATCTAATGAGAGGTTCACGTTGAAGTGAGAATTTGGAAAAACAAATGGAATGCAAGATGCAACTCTAACCCTAGTTTGATGCAAACTTGATGTAAATGACCTAGAAATGCAAATGAAACAAAATCAAAAGCTACAAAACATAATGTGTGTGCCTGAAAACTTGTAGAGACTTGAATGGAGACTAGAAATGTTGTTGATTCTAAAATTTTGTCCCACTAGGACTCATTTACCAATTTGGGAAAATCAGTCCTAAAACGAGGTTTCTACACAGGAATATGTTTCTCGAAAAAGGGTATCCAAAAATTCCAAAATCTCAAAATTGATAAAAAATGGAATAGTTTTTCCACTTGTGGTGAATGAGTCCAATTTATATTTTCTAGAAATTCAAAGTTTTGATCTGAACCTCTCTATTTGCTCAATTTGCTCCTCCAAGTTCTTGGATCCGAAACTCCGATTTCGGCACTATAGATGACCTTTTAGTGAAGATTATGACCTTGCAAATTGGGAGACAAGCTTGAAACCTAATCTTCAATAATCTTCAAGTCTTGAAAGTGCCTAAATCTACAATCACACAAAGAGAGAGAGAGAGAGAGAGAGAGAGAGAGAGAGAGAGAGAGAGAGAGAGAGAGAGAGAGAGAGAGAGAGAGAGAGAGAGAGAGAAATTGTTGATTGTTAGGGAATGGGGGTTTTCCTTGGTCAAACCCCTTTTAGGTAATTAAACCAAATGATGAAATAAGATATTGAAGCATGAACATGAAGTAATGCAATTAGAACCTTGCCATAATGATGGATCTTGAATTGATGCAACAATTGATGGAGAATTTTTCCTTTGAATGCTCTTGAATGATCTTGAAGACAATTGAATGCTCTTGTGAACCCAATTTTCTATTAGGAATTCTCTCAAAAAATTCTTGGGTCAAAATGACTGAAAGAACCTTATATTTATACTTAATTATGCAAGAATTCCCAAAATTACAACACTACAAGCCAACATCAAATCTAGGAGAATAAAATACCACCATAAATTCAATTTAAATTTGAATTTTGGTTACACCAGACTCATTCACCCAAGGTGGTGAATGATTCCTATTGGCGCCTTCAAATTTTCAAATTTGAACGGCCCATATTGAAAAAATTTCCTTTGCACACTAAAAAATGCACCTACAAAATCTGCCCAAGTGACCTACTTTGGAGGGTAACAATTCAAAGCGAGTTGATTTTAATGCCAAATGGATTGTTGCTATCCATTCTCCTTACATTCATGTACTCCCCTATCTGATTTCAGAGTCTCAAGAACAGATTTGCTATTTTTTTTAGATCAAAAGCAAATGGAGTTTGTTCAGTTTTACATCTGCATTTCTTACAATGTTTCAAGGTGGTCAACTTTGATCTCTAATATATCATGAAGAATAATGACTGAAGCAAATCCATTTTGTAGACATACTCAGTGTACCTAGATGAGCTTATGTTTCCAGTGGCATCCCCCCAGAAGTTGTTTTGATATGTTTTCAAAGTGGTGACTTTGAGAGCCCTAATTGGTTTCTGATAGGTGAAATTATAGAAAAGTCCAAGTAGCCAACTTTGGTATTTAATATCTTTCACCTTAGGAAGAATTTTTCCATTTCATTTGTTGAAATGAATTCTTGGGTAAAATGGTAATATGCCTACGCAATTTCAATCTACAAGGATAAGTTTTGATTGGTTCACTAATCCTTTTTTGACTGCAACATGGCCAAAAATGGTGTTCTAAAAACTTTCAAAATTTGAAAATATAAGGACAACCCATTTCTTTTTTTCGTCTAAAATCTCTACAGCTCAATTTTCATAAAAAAAAAGGTCATATGATGTGTTATTTTAATGCATTTTGGGTGTGGCTGACACGTCTAGGGGCCAATTTACAAAGGAGGCATCTGATTCTTGATGGCTGGGAAAAGTTTGAGGAAATTGGTTTTCTCTAAATAATTTTTTATGGCCACACACAAAAAATCTTGGCTTCAAGGGTCACCATTTATGCACAATGAAATTTCTCCATTTGGGTTGTAAACGTAATTAAAATTTACCTATTTTCTAATATTTTCAAATGTTAATATTTTAAATATTTTAAATATTGGGCAAATGGAAAAATGCATTTAGGACAAGTATAAAATACAATTTCAAATGTTCTCAAGAAAAGAAAGTTTAATTCTTGCTTGTGATTGGCTAAAAAGCGACTTTCACTATTTCGCTAGTTTCAAGTCTCTTTTCCATTTCAAATCAACAATCAACGATGGTGGTTGTTTCTCATCGCCCATCATGGATTCAAAGGCTCATTTCCTTAGAACATTGGCGATGGAGCATGTTCTCGGCTTCTATCATCGTGATTTCAAAACTTGTTATCACATCTTATTAGTGATGGAGCGATTCATCATTTCCAGGGCAGATTTGGATTGTTTTCTATTTTGCTTCAAAGATTTGACATATCGTGATCTTCATGGGGGTTCCTCTGAGAAATTTTGAGCAAATTCTAGTGTGTATTGTACAAATGACGAATGGTAATCACATTTTTTTCTTTCTAACACATTTTTAAGGGTTTGGACTAGCTCAAAATTGCTACTCCATGGTCTGAAATCACCCATTGATCATTCATAATACCTAGGCAGTGATTTTTGTGATGGTTGTGATGAGTTTCAATTGCCTAAAACCATTAAAATTCCCTTTCACCAAGAAAAATGACCTGCACATTTTCTCTAGCTATGGTTGCCAAGATTCATGGTGCAACAGTTGAACGTGAAGGATAGTCAAGCTATGGAGTTCTCCTGATTGTGCATCACAAATAAATATGACATCCTCCACTTTGTATCGATGATGGGAACGATGCTTTGTTTCCATCATGAATGGAAACCTCTAGTCCCAAATGCATCAGTGAGCAGCAATGAGATGGGCTTCTGATCCAGGACCATCCTAGGTTCTTGGATATCTTGCATCAACCAAAAATATTTTCTTTTTAGTTGTGTTCTTGTTCTACTATTTCTCAATTCAAGGTTGGTAAACTCATCATATTTTCTCATTGAACCCTACGGATCCTAGTGTATCTCCTGGACATGATCTTATTCCCTATCCAAAGATTTTATCTTGTTTGGATCTTTTTTCTGACAAGTTATTGCTTCCCGAATAAGTGGCAATTTTCTTGTACTGGCACTAGAATAATTTTCAAACCTAACGACTATCTAATCATTTTTGGATCATCCCCGGGGCTTGCAAATCTCAATGGTGTGATTTCAATTGTTCTTTGGAGCATTTTTGACCTTCAGTTTAGGTACACACTTCATTCCTTTCCACTTGTGGCGATGTAATTCAAATTTGAGGCTAACCTATTTCGTGTCATACATTACATTTCCCTCCATTGGAAGTTGTAATAATTTTTGGCCGATGCGGATGTGATATAAATAATTGTAATAGAGCATTAGAAAGGTAGTTTAAAGAGAGGTCTTGTAGAATTAGGATAGAGGTTCTGAATTGTAATATTCTACTCGAATTAAGGAGCACTTTAGAATGTTGTATTTCTGAACGTATTGTAAGAGGCTTGTGAGTCCGAATCTTGAAGCCCAGATGTTGTTGGTTGAATGTAACTAAGATATCTATTAATAAGAATATTTGCATCTGCATTTTCCTCCATATTCTATGTTGTTTCCATTGTGTTACTCTTGTTGCACGGTTAGGATTGTTCTCCTTAAGGACCCTCCTTTTGTGGCTGAACCAATTGGTATCAAAGTGAGATTCGATCCTTGTGAGGTCGTCAGAGTTTGCAAAGTCCTGTGAATATTTGTTTTGGGGTGGCGGATTGAGGATCCGACCTGTAGCTACAAAGGACTTGTATAGAGATGGTTGGAAGAAGAAATGGTAGAGGAAATGGAGTGTGCGGAAATGCAGACCGAGCAATAATGGATATGTTGTGAGGAATTACTGCTAGATTAGATGCAATTGAAATGGCCCAAGGAAGAGGTCGACCAGTTGATAATGTGAGTGATGAAGTAGAAGTACCCGAAGAGAGAGAAGGAGGAAACATAAGAGCCCTAACTAGGGTTAATACCAGACTGCATTTCAATCCACTGGATTATAGTGGCAAGTTGGATTCTGATGAATTTTTTGATTGGATTACTGAGATGGAAATATATTTTGAATTTGAAGGTACTACTAAAGATAAGAATGTGAAGTTTTCTTGTACAAAGTTGAAAGGACATGCATCCCTTTGGTGGGAACATTTGTAGACAGATAGGCAGAGAAGAGGAAAATAAAATATAAAGTAATGGGATCAGATGGTGAATAATTTGGAAACAAAGTTCATGCCTACAGACTATCAGATCGGTTTGTTCAGGAAGTTACAAAATTTGAACTAGAAGGATTCTAGTGTAACTGAGTATACTAAAGAATTCTATAAGTTGAATATCAGATCTAGACATTCAGAGGATGAGATTGAACAAGTGGCCAGATATGTGAATGGTTTGAGGTCATCTATACAATATGAGATTAGATTGATAAAGCTTCAAAGTGTGGAAGAGGCATATCAGTGTGCCCTAAAGGCAAAGGAGAAGTTGAATAAAAGAAATGAGTATACATAGAGAGGAAGAGGTGGAAGATTTCAGAGAGGAAGAAATTTTACTGGAGGAGGAAGAGGATCTTTTCCAAATCCAAATAAGGATAAGGAGGTTATTAAGAATGATAGTTTATACCCTAGAGGTGATGGAAACTCTTATAGAAGGGGAGGATATGGTGGTTACCAGAATGAAGGGTATAGGAGAGATGATAAAGAGAAAAGGAAATTTAAATGAACTTTTTTTAAATGTGGAGGTGAAGGACATAGAGCATTTGAATGTAATTAGAATGAGACAAGTAGGAAGACAAAAAATAGTAGGAGAACAAACCTTGTTGAGGAAGATCATGCTGAGTCATCTAACAAACTAGAAGATGGAGAAGTATTGGTAAACATGAGAGCATTGTGTCAAAATGAGATGGAGAAAGAACCACTGCAAATAAATAATTTGTTCTAAACTAGATGCAAGGTAGTTGGAAAATGTTGTAAGGTAATTGTTGACATTGGAAGCTTTGAGAACCTAGTTTCTGAGGAGACAGTGACTAAATTGAAGTTGGAGAGACTAAAGCACCTGAAGCCCTATCAGATAACTTGGATTCAAGATGAACATAAGATTTTGGTAAGTGGATATTGTTTGGTGAAATTGAAGATAGGGAATTACCATGATGAAGTTTTGTGTGATATTATGCCTATGAATGTATGCCATGTTTTTTTGGGAAGACTTTGGTAGTATGATAGATAGGCTATTCATGATGGAAGATAGAATATATATACTATTGTTGCTAATGGGATGAAGAAGATTTTGTTTCCTTTGGAGGATGTTCCTAAGGTTGAAATTTGTACAAATGCTAGAATTTTTCTAGTTGATGGGAGGAGATTCCTTGATGGATTGAGACATCATAATGTGTGTTATGCCCTAGTTCCTAAGAAGGCTAAAGATTTGAAGCATGTAGAAGAGAACCCAAAAGAGATAAAGGAGTTTCTAATAGAGTATGAGGAGATCTTTTCAGATAATGTACCTGATGGATTACCACTTGTGAGGAGTATTAGTCATTGTATGGATTTGATTCCTAGAGCTAGTTTTCCTAATAAAGTAGCACACTAGATGACACCTGAAAAAAATGAGGAATTGGATAGACAAGTCCAAGAATAGGAAGGGTTTGATCAGGGAAGATTAATCCCTTGTGCAATACCTATTGTATTAGCACCTAAGAAGGATGGAGAATGGAGCATGTGTACAAACTCTAGCTCAATAAACAAGATCACAGTGAAGTATAGATTTCCTTTACCCCAGATGGATGACATTATGGATTGTTTGAGTGGAGCCAGATATTTTACAAACATAGACTTGAAGAGTGGATATCATCAGAACTAGATCAGAGAAGGAGATGAATGGAAAATAGTGTTCAAGACCAATGAAGGATTGTATGAGTTGATGATGCCCTTTGGATTGATGAATGCACCAAGTACTTTTATGAGGTTGATGAATGAGGAATCGAAGAGGTTCTTGGGTAAGGTTGTGATTGTTTATCTGGATGACATCTTGATTTTCAGTAAGAGTAGAGAAGAACATTTGTTGCATATCAGAAAAGTTTTGTAGAGGTTGACGGAAAAATAGTTGTTGATAAACATTAAGTATAGTTTCATGAAAGAGGAATTGGTGTATCTTGGATTTGTGATATCTATGGATGGATTGAAGATGAACCCTGAGAAGGTAAGAGAAATTATTGATTGGCCTACACTGGAAAGCCTTGGAGAGGTGAGATCATTTCATGGTTTGGCTAGTTTCTACAGAAAATTCATTAGGAATTTTAGTTTCGTTTCTAGCCCTATCACAAAGAAAATGAGGGGAGATAGGAAGGAATTTAGATGGACATCTGGAGAAGACATAATTTTTGAGTTTTTAAATTAGAAAGTGAGAAAGCAACCTGTATTGGTGTTATCGGATTTCAACAAGGTATTTCAAGTGGACTATGATCCAAGTGGAAGTGCAATTGGAGTAGTGTTGAGTCAAGAAGGGATACGTGTAGCCTATTTTAGTGAAAATTTGAACAATTCTAGGAGTAGATATTTAGTATATGATCATGAATTTTATGTTATAGTTCAAGCTTTGAAGAAGTGGAGACATTATTTGTTTCCTAAGGAGTTTGTGTTGTATACAGATCATCAGGCTTTGCAGTACTTGAATAGGTAGGCTAGGTTGAATCAAAGATATATGAGATGGGTAGAATTTTGGCAGAGCTATACTTTTGTTCTAAAGCATAGGAGTGGAAATTCAAATAGAGTTGTTCATGTATTGAGTAGGAGAAGAAATTTACTAACATAAATGAGAATAGAGGTATCAGGTTATGATGAATTAAATAACTTGTATGAGGAAGACCCAAATTTTGTTGAGCCTTGGAGAGCTTGTAGAGAACTTGTTTTGAAGGATAGGAGTCATTGGTTGGGTTATTTCATATAGGGGGATATATTTTTTAGAGGAAAATAATTTTTCATCTCTTAGAGTTCAATGAGAGAGAATATTATAAAAGAAAAGCATAGCGAAGGATTGTCAGTACACTTTGAAGCTGATAAGACAGTAGCATTGGTGAGTGAGAATTATTTTTGGCCACAGATTCATAATGATGTTGGGAAATTTTTGCAAAGTTGCAAAGTATGTCAAGTTTCAAAAGGAAGTAGTCATAATGTTGGATTTTACAAACCTTTGACAATTTTGGAGAGACCTTGGGAATACATAAGCATGGATTTCGTACTTGGATTACTGAAGACACAAAGAGGTAATAATTTTGTATTTTCATTGGTAGATAGATTTTCTAAGATGGCACATTTCATACCTTGTAAGAAGAAAATAGATGTAGTACATGTAGCTAACTTATTTTTTAAGGAAGTGGTAAGATTGCATGAGTTACCTAAGAGCATTGTTTCAGATAGAGATGTAAAGTTTGTTGGTTACTTTTGGAGGATACTTTGGAAAAAGTTGAAGAAAGATTTGAAGTTCAGTTCTACTTTTCACCATAGACTGATGGATAGACAGAATTATTAAACAAGAGTTTGGGGAATTTGCTGAGATGTTTGGTGGGAGAGAAAACCAAAAGTTGGGATTTGTTCCTTGCACAAGAAGAATTTTCCTACAATAATTTAGTGAAAAAAAGTACCGAAAAGACACCTTTTGAGATTATCAAAGGAGTTCCTCCTAGAGGTATATAAGAATTGAGAGACATTAGTATGGAAGATAAGAGGAGTGCAAAAGCTAAAGACTTTGTAGAAAATATACAGAAAGTGCATACTTAGGTGAAGCAACAATTGGAAGACATGACCTAAAAGTACAAGGAGAAGGAAGATGAAAAGAGGAGACACAAAGAATTTGAAGTGGGAGATGAAGTGATGGTATACTTGAGGAAGGAGTGATTTCCAATAGAAACATACAACAAGCTAAAGATGAGAAATTTTGGTCCTTGTAAGATCTTGAAGAAGTTTGATTCGAGAAATGCATATGAAATGGAGTTACTAGATGGTATGGGTATATCGCCTATCTTCAACATTGAAGATCTATATTAATATCATGAAGTAGAATTCAGTGAAGACAAGGAAGAGTTGGAGATTCATATTCTGAAGCAAGAGTCAAGTGAGACTGAAGAAATTCTGGATAGCAAATATGGAAGGAAGACTCATGGAAGGGTAGACCAGTTGAAGATTCTTCCTGGATTTCTCAGGCTGAGGTAGACCATCTTGGTTTTCCTTTAGCCCCTACAAAGTGAGGGACTCACTTTTCTTTAACCCCCGATGTTTGATGCAGGAGAATCCTAGGTTCTTGGCAATCTTGCATCAACCAAAAATATTTTATTTTCAGTTTTGTTCCTTTTTTGCTATTGCTCAGTTCATGGTTGGTAGAATCATCATATTTGCTCACCAGAACCTACAGATCCTAGTGTATATCCTAGACATGATCTTATTCCCTATCCCAAGATTTGAGCTTGATTGGATCTTTTTCCAGCAAGTTATCGCTTCTAAAATAACTGGAAATTTTCCTATACCAACACCAAAATAATTTTCAAACCTACTGGTTATCTGATTGTTCATGGATCATCCCCATGACTTGTGGATCTCAATGGTGTGATTTCAATTGTTCTTTGGAGAATTTTTTACCTTCAATTTAGGTCAACACTTCATTCCCTCGCACCTATGACAATGCAATTCAAATTTGAGGCCAACCTATTTGTGTATATGTTACATTTTCCTCCTTTGGAAGTTGTAATAATTTTTGGTTGACGCAGATGTTTCCTGACCCATAGATATGATATAAATAATTGTAATAGAGAATTAGAAAGGAATTTTAGATAGAGGTCTGGTAGAATTAGGATAGAGGTTCTGAATTGTAATATTTTTCTAGAATTAAGGAGAACTTTAGAATGTTGTATTTCTAAATGTATTGTAAGAGGCTAATGAGCCTAAATCTTGAAGCTCAAATGTTGCTGACCAAATGTAAGTAAGATACCTATTAATAAGAATATTTGCATCTGCATTTTCCTCCATATTTTTTGTTGTTTTCATTGTGTTACTCTTGTTGCCTGGTTAGGACTGTTCTCCTGGAGGACCCTCCTTTCGTGGTTGCACCAGCTTCATAATTTTCATCGAGCATCACCATTTAATATTTTATTTCCTACATAAAATTCATGATATGTGATGGCACTAGGAAAAATTTGGAAGTTTGTAGTGGTCCCATGCTTTCCAATAAAAAGGATTTGAGGGTAAGCTTTAATGTGTTGGGGTAATAAATTAATGGTTATTTGAAAGAAAGTTTTAAATATTTAGCTGATTTTAAATATTGCCCAATATAAATAATTGAAGGCCTTTGCTAAAAAGGAAAAATCAATCAAAATATTTTGTGGGGCCATTAAATGCAAAGAAAATGAGGATGGAAATGGGTAAAATATTTTACCAGAGGAAAATGTTAAAATCCCCATCATTTAAAGGGTACAAATAATTTACTTTAATAAGGTGTGCAAGTGCAGGAAATGTGAGAATTTTTACCCAAGACGAATGTTGAATGAAAAATATTTGAAATATCATGCGCATGAGAAATGGTTTTGTAAAGTGAATATTTTATTCAGTGTGAAAAAAAATAAATTATGAAGATAAGTTTCTCATGGAGAGGACCATTTTCATGTAGCTGGATGAAAAATGAATAGAGGAGGTGAAGTATTTTGCAAGTAAAGGCATTTTCAACATGGGTAAAGGGTTAAATGATGAAGGATGAAGTCTTCTCGTGGGGAATTTTTTTCTATTGTAGGGTAGTGGAGTGAGGAGCAAGAAAAAAAATTGATGGATGAAGATTTTTCAACAAGCAAAGGCAGTTGAAGATCAATGAACCTAAATGTGCCATGTGTCTTCTTCAGATGAACATTTAGGGTTTTTGTTTTTCCTTAAGTGTTGTCTTTCTGCCTCATTCAAGAGAGGATGTTTTGTAATTAGTCACAGAGAACAATGTAATAGGATTATAGAACATTTCAGAGGTTTTGTTTTAGGTTGGATTATGTTGATACTTATGTAATTTTGATTGCAATACTAGCAAGATAATATCAAATAGTACAATTTCAAGGTCATTTTCTCTCCTATGTACTAGTTTGATAAGCTATGAATAACATAATCAAGAGTTATTTTATTTGTCTCCATCGAATTCCAGTGGATGTTTAGTTTTATTCTTGCTTATCAATTCAAAGAATGTATGTAAATGCTTGAGTGAAGCTACTAGTTTATGCCAGGCTAAGTGCTAGGATTCTAATAAGAAGTTATGGTTGAGATATTATGTTGAAATACTATAATGCAATTTCTTCAAAGCTTGGATGATGCTATGTATTAAATTGTTATCAATTACACAAATATTGAAATTGACTCCATTCCAATGGAATAAGAACTGATCTAAGTGTGTTATTCCTTTTTTAGTCTAGTGGTTAATTCAACAACTAATTACAAATTTAAATCCTATTACTTATTAGCCCCAGTTTGTTTATGTTTTGAGCTCTTTTTAATCAATCACATCTATCATGTTTAAAAGAGTCATTATTGTAGAGGTCAGCCAAGCTTGTGGGGTACCGCGTCTTTCAAAAAATTGAAGGAGAAACATTTGTTCACAGTGTATTTGGTACTTTACCACACAAGTATCTATAAATATACTAATTAGGATTACCCTCCTTGGTTTAACAGAGCCAAAAGTGTAGGAGATTTCAATCTCTAACTAAATATTGTTCGTTGGCCTTATCAACCTGTTGAGTCTAAATATGAGAGTGGATACTCTTTAGGACTCATTGAATATGTTGATTTGGGAACCAATAATTCCAGTCATACATAATGTATGGGACCAAAAATGAAAAGTTCTTAGAAAGGTGTAAAAACGGGTTTGGGACCCAAAAATCTAGGTGGGACTCATTCGCCCAAAGTGGTGAATGAGTCCCAAACACTAAATATAGGCCACATAAGCTAGAAACACTTAAATTATGATTGGTCACTTATTAGTTTCAAGATTATCCTCAAAAAGATGCAATAAATGAGGCATGTGGATGCAAAATGGGGCTAGTTAAAGCATGAGAAAGCCCAATTATTAATGACAAGCCTAGAGGAATGAGAAAGTGTGTTACAAAAATTTACAATAATCCAAATAAGGAAAGATTGAGGTTGATTATGATTAAAATTATATTTATTATGCTTAGTTAATTGATAAAACCCTAGAAAAGTGTGAAAGTGTGTTACAACACTTCACAACACTTTAGCAAGGCACCATTAAATTATTAGTTCACAAGGGCCCAAGAACTAATGTGAATGTGTTATCCACATTACAACACTAAATCAAGGCAACATTAAGCCAAAATCCACAAGGAGGACCCAAACAAGTGTGGAAATGTCAAGGGATCCATTTTTCGACACTACATTAGTTAATTGGCATTCTAGGGTTTTTTAATTTTGCATTAGTGAAAGTTCATATAGCTTGCATTTTTGCATCCAAAATCAACAAAAATCATACAAAATCTACATTTTCACTTAGTTTTTAGGTCATACAACATAAAAGGCATAAAAACCAATTATAAATTTATGAAAATTTTGAAAAGAATCCCCATTGGGTGAATCAATTGCAGTGTAGATTTTGCACTGCATTTAATAGAGTTAAATTCCCTATTTCTAAGTTTTCACTTGATATTAAAAAAAATTGGTTTCAATTTGTATACTTTCTGTTACATTCACATCATTAGAAGTAGCATAATTTACATTCATTGCAATTGTGGATAAAATTGGATTCTTGCATATTTCATTTTCAGCATTAGTTCATAGTTCAACTATATTAGATTACATTTGGCATACATTAGAAAATAGAAAAAGAGGTCAAATAGTTAAACCACTTGGAGAAGGTATAGTTATTTGACTATGTCAAGTCTCTCTTTCCAAGTTAACCTAACCCTCAAGCCTTTTATTAGTGGTTACTTTGACAAGTTAGATGAAGCCCTTGAGGATTTCATCTCACAAAGTTCATCCACTAAAGCTTGTTATGACAAACCAAAACTAAGAGACATTAATGTGATTCAACCTCAACTGATCCTTTACCCACCTTCAAACAAACTTCAAACTCAAAACAAACCTGTTTACACTCTTGAACCACCTAAGAACAATGTTTTGCAACAATCAAGTAATAATACCATTTCTCATACATACAATTGAAACAATCCCCAACCCAAACAAACAAAATCAACATCATTACCTTTACCCAACTCTATTTTTCCTAGTGTTCCTCGTTTGCCTTAGAATATGGAAAGGAGTATGATCTTGTTGAACAACTCAAGAATACTCCTACAAAAATATCCCTATGGGACCTAATTCATAATTCACCTAATTATTACACTATGCTTTAAACAACCTTACAACAAGTTGTGATCCCTCCTAATTATACAAATGCAAATGATGTGGTAGCTCTAATATACGGGGAATGAATACAATTAATGTAGACATAACCTTTCAACAACATTAGCTCCCTCCCTTGGAGATGAGGAAGAGACATGATGCCTTCATGATAATAGCCAAATTTAATAGAACAAGAATAAAAAGAACCCTTGTTGATAATGACTCAGCCCTAACTATGTGCAATGTGAAGCTTTTAGATAGATTGGGTGTGGAAAAATAAAAAATTGAAACTAACTACTTATTGATTCGAGTATTTGATAATGTAAGAAAGAAACCACTCGATGTGATTACTTTACCTATTACAGTCGGAAAAGTCACCTTACAAATTCCTATTCATGTTATGCCTCATGATCTTTCATACAATCTTCTTTTAGGAAGACCTTGGATTCATGAGATGCATGTGGTTCCTTTGACTCTTCATTGTATTATGAAATATTTCTATAACAACAAGGTATACAAAGTTGAAATAGACCCTGAGCCTAAAAGTTGCTTACAAGTTGAAAAAGGAATGACAAGTCCTCTAAGTAAATCAATTCCAACATCAAACTTAGAACCTATGAAAGAGGAAAGAAAGAGATTGAAAAAGTATCAAAATTATTAGATGATGGTTGGGGTTCCTTGGAATTCACACCTTCATTTATGGGAGAATACATGATCACAAGAAAATAAGATGAAAAACAAAAGCAACCAATGGTTATGTCAACACAAAATTTAAAAGAGAAATTGCAAACAACTACCTCATCGACTCTAGAAGAAGACACATGTTATACAAAAAAAATTATGAGATAAATTATCAACAACCACCAAACCCACAAGAAATGGAAAGGCTTTATGGAAAAGGCTATGAGTTCATGAAACAATTTGGTTATAGTGGAAAAGGATGTGGGAAGAAAGAATAGGTTATTCATGTTCCTATAGAACCTAATAGGCAAGAGACAAAAAATGGTTTGGGATATTTCCCTTCTAAGATTACACAAGCAATGAAAAGAAACTTTCTAAGCATCAACACCATCATGTGTAATCCTAAAACAACTCTCACCCTGAAGCATCCATAATTGATCGATACTAATTGTGAAGAATCATTGGAGTATTTCAAAGATGATGAAGCTTTAAAAGAAATGCTAGTAGTTTATGACAAACCATTTATTCTCCCTAAAAGAAAATAGGCTACATATGCTATGATTATTGCCAAGAAAACAAATGAAGAGGAAGAAATTAGTGAAGTTAACATGAACAAAAAATAATACAACCCTAAATTTCCAAAGCAAAATGTGCTTCCTTTAGGAGATACAGTGGACATACAAATGGATATTAACAATCACTAATGCATTTGACTGCAAAATATGACGAAACTGTCCGACAAAATATGTAAAATTCGATGTTCGTTGGGTGCTTGTAAAATTTGATGTGTAATTTCCAATTGTTTCGAAAGTTTATCCCCGACGTCTGTCGAAATATCGACAAACCTGGTGTTCGTCGAAATTTTGGCTATTATTTTCATCGAATGTTCGACAAACATGAAAAATTAAAAAAATCAAATTGTGGCCGACATAAAGAAAAGTGAGTTCGCGCCTGATGTATTGCGACAGTATTTTTCTCTACTTGAGACAGTTTGTGGAGAACTACGGACGATTTTCTTGGGAAGAATCAGAAAAAATTCAAGAGGATATCACCAAGTTGAGGGTAGTCATTGTCTTTTTGCAGAATTCAGTTGTGAAGTCAGATTTGTAGTTCCAGGTTTGAAAATCATATTTTAAAGCAATATCTCATCAGATTTCATTTGTAGAGGTTAAGGGTTTTGAGAATTACGTCCGGGGATGAGCGTGTGGAATCACCATAAGATCACAACTGAGGAACAGATTCTTGTGAATGTAATTATGTGATCCATAATTGTATTGGTCATTTGGCACAGTTGTGCTATAACAAATATTGTGATGCATCCATGTGTGTGACCCAATTTTAATGTGGCTATGTTGTGATAGAAATGGAGGCACTCATATAATGTAGTTAATTCAGGTTGTATAATGTAGGTGTCAATAATCATCATTGGGTGCATTCAGGTTGTCTCAAGTTTAACAGGATAGGATGTAATTATAGCATGATCGAAGAGTGATTACCTCTTGCCGCAATAAAGAGCCTATAACTCTGGTTGATATGTAGAGTGGTTGTGTTATATCAATTATGTAGTGCATTCAAGCACAACCCATGTTTAATGGGCCATTCTAGAGAGTGATCAAGATTTTCTAAACCTTATGAATGTTACTTGACATATATTTGCATAATCTAAAATTCCTTCGTGAGGCTTTTGAAGTATCAATGTATCCCATATATTTAGAATGATTTCTTTAATTCAACAAAATAAAATAAATGATGTATTCTGTGAATTAGATAATGTGAGATCTCCTAAATCTTCCTAGCACACTATCCTCTTTGCT
>VDFB02086081.1:21002198-21279004 GCA_007258455.2 Sequoia sempervirens
AGCCTCTTTTGAAAATACTACATAGTGTGAGTTAACCCTCACCGTGGTTTTTCCCTTATTGGTTTTTCCATGTAAAAATCTGGTGTTCATTGTGTTGATTTACTTTCTGTTATTTATGTTTCATGCTCATATTTAATAACAAAATAGTGTGGTTGAAAAATTGATAAGTGATAAAGCTTTAAGTTTGAATTTGTGTGACAACTGATTCCCCCCTCCTCTTAGTTGTCTTGCGCCTAGTTAACACCACTTAAGACAATGATCTATAAAATAATCCCTTATGAATCACTATAAATAATTTGTTAGATTCACCAATGGATCATAGATTTTATTTTTATTGATCGTTGACAAATTACATGTAAGAAAGAGAATAGAAACGATCATTCAAATCATAGATAGAAGAAAGAAAGAAACAAGATTTGATAAGGGAGTTCACCCAATGTTCAAGCTATATCTCTGAGCTCACTCAATTGTGATGCCATTTTCCATTATTATGATGCAAATTTCCTAATTACATTGATCACCATGGTCTTCAAGCTACAATACAAATTATTTTGCTTTCAAGGAAGATTATTGCTCTTCAAGCTCTTCCTGCTTCCACATCGTATTGACAAAAACTTGCTAGCAACATGTTTGCCTAGCTTCTCTATCACTTTTACAATGCTTCCAAAGCAATAATAATGCAACTCACTCTAAAAAAAAGTACAAAATTTAAGGCATCAAGCCTCTATTACAAGGCCAAAGAGCAATTTTTCCTAATTCTCCTTCCTAGAGAATTCTTCTCAGAGTATCGTCTCCCAAGCCTTGTTTTTACAAAGAAATAATACCCCCTTATATACATGCTCATATGCTATTAATGGGTTTAAACAATATTATTCCCAAATAACCTATGTTAAGCCCCAAAATATTTTAATTAACGGGCTTTAGGTTTTTAAATGGTTCTAATATCTTCATATCTTCTAAATAAGGTTTTAAAAATCTAATTAAAACCCTTATAAGTCAACCCTCAACTTTGACTTGATGTAACTTTCATGTATCAGCTCCATCCACGGTGTGTACGGACTGCCCTATGTCAGGGCCCAATTTTTCCATGTCAAAATCCATACATTGACTCAGCTGCTCGATCAAATGCCACATCACCGTCCGTATGGTATGCTCTGCCTCATCAATGTCATGATGACATCAGCATTGTACTGCCTAGTCAACATAGTCAACCCTCAACTTTGATCTGCCATAACTTTCATGTACGAGCTCCATCCATGGTGTGTACGAACTGCCACGTGTCAGGGCCCAATTTATCCACATCAAAATTTGTATGTTGCTCAACTACTCGATTAGATGCCACATCACTATTCATATGGTACAATATGCCTTGTCAGCATGCTGATGTCATGCTGACATCAGCATTGTACTACCCAATTAGCATAGTCAACCCTCAACTTTGACCCACTGTAACTTTCACAAACGAGCTCCAATTCAAGCGAAATGAGTGGCATTGGAATCGTGGTGACAAGCTCTTCGTTTTGACAACATTTTTCTCCAATTCCAAAATGATCATTTTTTTTCCTTTGTGATTGGCCTCTAGTACCCTTATTTTGACCCAACTTTGACTAGGTATAACTCTCGCGTACGATCTCCTTTTGATGCGATTCAAGTTGCATCAGGATTATGTTAGCGAGCTATATGCGATGAAGCTAGTTTTGTTGGAGTATGAGATTGTAAAATTTTAGTGTTTTGGAGATCCGACTAGATCAGACGAAATGAGTTCTTTCATAAGGCATATTTTGTGATTTAAGGCATATTTAGGACTTCTTTTAATACATCATCAAGGCATTAATTTGTATGCTTAATTGATCATCAAAGTTGTAGAATGACATGGTACCAAGAAGTTCTCATTATGCATTGTATTTTATTATGTGTTCCTATTGGATGACCATGTTTGAAGGGACTTGGAATCTTTACTTTCCTCACCATGAGGTATTATATCTAGATATGTTGATGCAAAGAACATTTATATTAAGAGAATCTAGAAGGCTTGGGATTCTAGATCAAGCCCTAACCTCTTTGGGCAAGTAATGATCTCTTTAGTGGCCTCTTAATGAACTAGTAGTGTATTTGGTGGTCTCTAAATCTATCCAATCAAGATCATCCTCTTTCCAAAGCCCCTTGGGTTCATGTTTTTAAATTACTTAATAGAGGAATAAAAAATCTTCAAACCCTCCTTGAAAGAACCACCAAGAATTTTCTATACTAGCCTAAGGCCAAGTTGAAATTGTTGTTATCATATCAAGATTAAGAGACCTTCTAGATTGTAATTGATATTAATTTTGTAATTACATTTTAGATGGAACAACTTTGCCTATTGATCAACTACTAGAGATCTCCAAAAAAGAGCTTGAGCTTTGTGTATCTCTTTAAAAATTAAATAAATAGAAAAAAATATTCAATATATTTAATATTTTGTCTAAAAAGAAACTATATATAAATCTCAAACAATGACACCAGATTCATAAGATGACTTTAAAAATAATAAATATAAAGTTTTTGGTTGATAGCGCTATAAATATTTTATGATTTTTATATATTTAGAAGTTTTTACTAATTACAAATTAGAAATATATGATTGGACACAAATTCTTCATAAAGATATTCAATATATTGTAGATAGTATTGAACAAGATTGCTATAATTTGTTTACATTGAATGTGAAGAAAATTGAAATAAAGAATGAATCCAAATGAACAACTAGAATAATATTTTATAAGTAAAGATATGAGATACATAAATATCTATGTGGATGTAAATTTTGTCACCAACAAAAAAAAACATTTATATCACTTCTAATTGCTAATTTAAACAATTAAATAAATATAAAATAAATACCCTATCCATTATATATATATAAACATAATTATGTTGGACGGTTATTAAATTTCTTATTGAAAGATAGATATTTCTATTTGGATTTGACCAAATACTTGAACATGTTCAATGTGCTCTCTCCACTAACTTACTTTATTTAATTAATTCGATTTGAGCAACTACATGAATGTGTTCAATGTATTCCCCGAAAAATTCTGAGTCAATAGCCATGCTTTAATTGTCAAACACTTACTGACCAGTTATTTTTATAAGATTTAAAATGTGAATTCAGTCCCTGGTATTTCCAGATAACAAGCGAGAAAATTCAAGTCATTGGTAATAATTTAATGATCGTTTTGGGACATGAAAGGGTGTTCAATGCATACGCAGCGCATTTGAAGGGTTTTAATTATTTTTTTAATAGTTTCTTTATATTTTATAAGGTCTGTAAGACTTTGGTTACAGCTGAAAATTCTAGGAATGCAACGCATCACATCTGTATTAATGAATTTGAGTGGAATTTTATTTTCTCATTTGTCAGCTGGGAATAAATTAGTGACAAAAAGATTGTGGGTGCGCCCGAAAAATTCTGTGTCCAGTGTTTAAAGTTGTTCAATGTATTCATCAATTTGACTGGAATTGAAGAGTTTTCTTAACAAATACGTTGTAGAAAATATAGAGTAATGACGATCAAAATCTATTGAAGTGTGGAAAATTTGCAGAAATAATTGAATGTCATTTTCTGATTGCCGCGTGACAAGATTTTTGAGTGAATTCTTTTTTGCGCGCACTCAGTAAGTGCTTTGATTTTTTTTTATTTTAAAGAAAGCTGGAAAAAAAAATACTTTGATCTTTGATGGAGTGCCGTATAAGAAATTAGCAACACACAATATCAACGACCGCCTAAAATTAATCGGTTTTCTATTTTGTTATTTGGAAGAGTGTTGTATACGCCTCTTATTAATCAATTTGAATACGTGTCTTACTTGAACATTTTGACTGAAAAAGAAAGCCACTTTTGAATATATTTAATTTTTAGTTAACATTTATTAAATTTTTAAGTGTTTAAATTAGCAATTAAAAATTATATAAACACTTTTTGTTGGTAATAAAATTTATATTCACACAATTTTTTTTATGTATGGTACTTAATATCTTTGTGTATAAAAAAATCATTTTTAGATGTTCTTTTGGATTTCTTTTGGACTCATTTTTTATTTCAATTTTCTTTGCATGATGTGAAAGAATTGTAGCAATTTTGTCCAATACTACTTACACTATCTTGAATATCTCTATAAAGAATTTATATCCAACCATATAATTCTAATTAGAATAAATAAAAGCATATAAATATATAAAAAATTATAGATATTTATAGTTCTACCAATAAAATGCTTTATATTATTATTTTTTACAAGTCATCTTATGAATCTTGTGTCATTCTATGAAATTTAATATATGATTTCTTTCCAAACCAAATGCTAATTATATAGAAGAGATTTTTTTCTCTTTATTTTTTATTTTTTAAAAATACATAAAGCTTGAGCACAAGGGAAAATAAATCAATTCTAAATTATCTAGATTGACAAGTTGCATAAATACTAGGTCTATAGAAGTTTATCGTTGACTAAGAAGCTCTATCTAAAATGTAATTACAAATTCGGATTGTTTCTCATTGTGATCATTTTTAGAAAGTTATTCAAATGGTGAAGATTTGTTGCCCATAAATTTTAAAAACAATTGAAAAAATGTTCTATGTACTTTTACAAATGACAAATGATTCAAACACTTTGTTAAGAAATACAGATATATAAGAAAAATCATCTATGACAAATGAAAGGAAAAGTATTAACCCTATTCAAATGTGTGTGGTTTCCTTATTGATTTCATATGGAAAGGAAAACTTGAATCTCAAGATGGTACACAAAAACAATACATTTAATGAGACTAAACAAGATAAAACACCATCCCTAATCAAAAGATAAAATAAAATATAAGAGTTGGGTAGTACAACATAAAATATAATAGTGTTCACTAAAATAGAATGTGATCAACCAATGCTTAGAAAGAAAACCTATATGCAAAATAAAAGAATATTTAACTACTTTAATCTCAAGAAATATATCAATAGTATATAAATATGAAATACAAAAAAATATTTGTCCAAACCTTGAGTTCTTAAATAATGATTAATTTTTTATAAATTATTTTTCATGTTTGGAGTTATTGGACATCATAATAACATGAATGGATTAAATTTAGTGAACATCATGCATAATATAAAAATTTAAATTTATTGGTAATTATGGTAACATGAAAGGAGATGTTTGAGATAAGATATAATAATTATTGAAATATTTGAACCTCTAAACTAATGATTATCTATAAAAAAAAGTATGCATACTGTAATGTTTATATAATTTCTTCGAAAAAGGGAGATATAAAAACTATATATAACTATAATGCTCCAAGCTGAAATGCTCCAAACAAAACATGACGAAACAATGACTTTTTTAAATAATGAAAATAATGCCAATATGCAACAATGACATGACACACTTACATAATAATATGCATGCAAGTGTCACAATGACACAATGGCAACTTAGACAACAAGAAAAATTTACCATTGCATAAGAAAGGTGGCGACAATGAAAGACTAACCACTCGTGGGATAAATCCACCATGACAAACAAACACAAGAGAGAGAGAGGAAAACACCTACATAATGATTAGTTACTAACTGTGATCTCATTCTCTTGCAACACCACACTAGGATAAGATGAGGGAAACATCAACCTCCAATCCACATCTAAAAAACTTTCACAACTCTAAAAATAGAGTAAAAACTCCACCACTTGTAATGAAATAACTTGCACAATAGAAGAATATGATATGATATATGTAGAAAATACTTGATAATAACTAAGAATAACAAGCCACTTTGAGGCCTAGACAACCTCCAAATATCTTCAATGAGAACACAATTCACAATATGATAATATGACTTAATTAAGAGTTAAGGTAACCACATGCCATGGTGTAGGAGCACCTAGGCTAACCTCCATAGACTAGGAAATTTTGGCTTGTATCTGACCTTAGCCAAGTCAGAAGGTTTGTGTGTTTGTTTTGGACCTTAGAAGGTCATTGTTGTGGTTGGGTGAATTAGTCATTAGGACTAAGGTCACCATAGTTTAGTCTTTATTAATTATCTTTGCTTTAATTATCCTTAGTAGCTTAAGTTTGGAATAGAGCCTTAAATGTGTTCTAAACACATCTATGTTGTTAGAAGATGCTAAAAGGAAGTTAAGGGAGTTCGATGCTCGGAATCAAGGAGTTAGAGGTCCTAAGAATTAGGGAGAGGACATAATGATAAGTTGCAAAAAGTTGTTGCAAAGTTGCATGACAACATTTGTCAGGTTGCATGCAACTTAGTTATCTTGGATCTCCTAAAAGTTAGGAGTGTGGGATCGACCAACATCCCTTGAAACATGGAAAAAGGCATCTATGTAAGGTAATGGCTCGAAGGTAGGCAGTTAGTCTATTGTAATCAAGTTTTTGGTTTGTGTGAATAGAGAGAAGTCTACAATTTCTGAGTTTACCGTGTGTTTTGAAGAAACAGTAATATCAAGTGCATTGTATATACTGATTTGGCATTGTTTTCATGTTCATAGTGTAGTTTTAAGTCTTTTTCATTTTGTAAGCAAGTTAATCTGAGTTAAACTGGTGTTGTGAATTCATAGATTAGGGTCTAGAGGGTTTGTTGGATTTGTTTTGAACTGTTAGTCCTTTAATGGCTCCCCCATAAAATCTAGCCACGGGAATTTCTTGAGAATGGATGGATTTGATAGGGGAGCCACTTTTTTGTACATATCTAGTGGTAGGAGTCATGTGGAGTCAAGTAGCAATGAGCAAAAACAAACCCTAGGTGAGTTTTGAATACCCAGTTAGAGGTTTGTCAGTCAAGAATTGAAGAGAACAGGCAAGGGTCAGAAGTACAGTATGACAAAGTACGGTTCCAGGTAGAATTTGGTCATATCTTAGCATGCTAGAAGGATTGAGGCTTTTACCAATCCATTTGAAGTAGATTTGAATGGGAGATCAGGGAAACCCTAGTAATGAGGCCTATTAGCCCTATCTACCCTAGGTTATAGGAAACTTGTGTACGAAGGAGACAGGGGTCTGAAACCCTGTGAATATTTTAAAGGACCAAAAAGGGTATTTGAAAGTGAAGTTTATTTTCTAGGTTGTTTGGAGAGTTTGAGCAAGAAAAGCAAAAAGGTCACTGGTAAGGGCTACAAGGAATTAGGCCTCTTCAAAGCAAAATCTTGGAATCGGTAAGAACAAAGAGATAAGACCATCCTAGATAGAATCTAATGGATGTGTTTGGCATGTTTTCAATGTTCCTAACACCCCTGCAAGCAGTACAAGGTTTTGTGTAATATTGGCACTTAGATATTTCTAAGTGTAGGAAAGAGTTTGCAAGTTCAAGTGGTGTCAGTCCTCCAAGGTGACGCACAAGGAGTGAGACTCTTGTAGAAGAGTTGAAATAGAGCTTAGTTAATGACCTAAGTTTGACTAGGACCTAGAAGGAATCAAGTTCCAGGAAGAAGACACAGAAAAGGTCTTCTTAAGTTGATTGTGCAAGCAAGCCTAGGTTAACTTACACCATATTGGTATCAGAGCCTTTGTTTGATCAGGCTTGTGATTGATGTTGCAACCCACTGAATCAGTAGGAGAGAATACACCAAAGGAAGAAAGAACCATGGTGACTAACACTGAGTTAGCCAAGAAGGTAGAAGAGCAAGAAGAGGATAATTGGTTGCTAAGAGAAAGGTTATCCCAAATGGAGAAGCTCTTGGATGAAGTCCAAGAAAAGGCAGACAAAGTAAAGGATAAGATAGAACAGAAGGAAGAGCAGGAAGCAAAGGAAAAGGAATTGGACTTGGAGGAGGAAGCTCCAAAACCTGACCCTATCCTTGCTGAAGAACCCTTCTTGAAGGCATTGTAGGCCTTAAGTGGCAAAGCTTTGGAAGGAGTGCCACTATTTAGTGGACAAATGGATCATGATTCAGTCATGGACTGGATTGAAAGTATAGAAAATCACTTTGAATGTGATGGTATAACAGAGGCCCAAAAAGTTAAGGTGGCTAAGTCAAGGTTGAGAGGTTCAGCTCTCACATGGTGGAAGTTTGTGCAAGCTGAAAGAGAGAAGGAAGGAAAGGGTCCTATAGTTACATGGAGATGCATGGTAACCAAGATCAAGCAGACCTACCTACCTGATGACTATGAAGTCCAGTTGCATAGGAGGAGACATAATCTTAGACAAAAGGATATGGATGTCCAAACATATACCGAGGAGTTCCAAAAGTTGTGCCTTAGATCAAAGGTGGTTGAAGATGAAAGCATCAAGCTAGCAAGGTATTTGAATGGGCTTAAATGGTCTATTCAAGAAGATATGAGCCTAGTGAACTTCAAAACCATCCACCAATGCTATCAAATGGCCTTAAAGATAGAGGAGAAAGGCAAAAAGAAGCAAGAGCATACCTCCAAAAGTATGGGTAAAGGAAAAGATAGCAGAGGACAAAGAGGTAGCTATGGTGGAAGGAGTTTAGAACCAAGGGCCCAAGGAGAAGTCAGATACTCTGAGCAGCAAGAAGGAAGCTCTAGTAGAGCTGGTAGAGGAAGAGGCTCTAGCTCTAGAGGAAGAAGTGGTGGACAAGGAAGAGGTAATTACTTTACCAACATGAAGTGTTACCACTGCAATCAAATGGGACACCCGGCCTATAGATGTCTAGAGAAAGGTAGTACTTCTCATGGAGGTGACAAGGGAACCAATTTAGTTCATGATGAGACAACTACAGTAGAGAAACATTCTGAAGTACCATTGAATTCTGAGGAAGGTGAGAACCTCATGATGAGGAGAACTTTGATCAAGGAGCCGGTTAAAGAAGAACCAAGCCAAAGGAGGTCCCTGTTTAGGATAAAGTGTAAGATGATGAGGAAAGTGTGTAGTCATCATTGACTCAGGGTCTACTGACAATATTGTGTCAGAGGAGAAAATTAGCAAGCTGAAGTTGACAAGGATGCCCCACACCAATCCTTACAAGGTCACATGGCTCAATAAAGGTCAACATGTCTTGGTAAATGAACAAGCAGGGGTGGAGTTCTCAATTGGAAGGTACAATAACAAAGTCTTGTGTGATGTGTTACCTATGGATGCATGTCACTTGCTCCTAGGTGGACCATGGCAATTTGATCGCCAAGCTATGCATGATGGAGTAAAGAACTCTTACACTTTCAAGAAGGATAAGGTAACATTCAAAATTCAGTCTTTGCTAGAAGATGCAGAGGTGCAGACAGCAAGTCTTAAATTGCTTATGGTTGGTGAAAAAGAGTTCTTAGAAGCCTTGGAAGAAGGAGAAGGAGTTGGCTATGAAGTGATGTTCAAGCCAAGAGAGGTAAGTAATGAGAAAGTAGCTGAAAAGCCAAAGCTACCAAAAGAAATACAGAAGATGTTGCAAACCTATGAAGGAATTGTGAGTAGTGGACAACCAGCAGCATTACCCCTTAAAAGAGCCATAAGTCATAGAATAGACTTGATACCAAGGGCTACCCTACCAAATAAGGCAGCTTACAAGATGACCCCTCAACAAAATGAGGAAATAGCTAGACAAGTACAAGAACTCCTAAACCAAGGTCTCATTAGGAAAAGTATCAGCCCATGTGCAGTACCCAATGTCTTAGCACCTAAAAAGGGAGGAGAATGGAGGCTTTCTACTGACTCCAGGGACATAAATAAGATAACCATTAGGTATATATTTCGTATCCCTAGGATTGAAGACCTCATGGATTGTCTAGTTGAAGCTAGGTACTATACCAAGATAGACTTAAAGAGTGGCTATCACCAAATTAGGATACATGAGGGAGATGAGTGGAAAACAACTTTTAAAACCAATAAGGGTCTCTATGAGTGGCCGGTTATGCCATTTGGGTTGTCTAATTCCCCCTCCACAATCATGAGACTCATGAATGAAATCCTCAAAGACTACACTGGCAAATTTGTAGTGGTGTATCTTGATGATATACTAATTTATAGCAAAACAAGAGAAGAGCACCTCAAATAGATAGAGTTGATTTTCAAGAAGCTGTAGGAGGAGAAGTTGATGATCAATTTGGAAAAGTGTGAATTCATCAAACAGCTGGTGTACCTTGGATTTGTTCATCACATTGGCAACTTTGAAAAATGGACAAAGAACAAGTGGAAGCCATCCCTCAATTACACTCCAAAGATAGCAAATGTGAGGTAAGAATTTTTCATTATTCTTCTACTATAGGAAGTTCATAAGACAATTTAGTGCTACCCCAGGCTCCCCTATATGTTGTAGACACCATTAAAGGAGGAATGAAGACCAAGTTTGTATGGAAATGAGCAAGCTAACAAAAGTTTTGAGTTGTTGAAAGAAAAAGATAGCTACTAACCTTTTGGTGTTACCAAGCTTTGAGAAGCTATTCACTATTGAATGTGATGCAAGCAATGTATTATTGGAGCTGTTCTCAAACAAGAGTGTGGAAGACCGCTGGTTTTCTATCTCGTAGAGAAGTTAAGGAAGCCAAGAAGAAGTATTCTTCTTATGACCTTGAGATGTATGCATTGGTCCAAAGCTTTATGAATGGAGGCACTACTTGTTCCCCATGAATTTCATAGTGTATTCGCACAACCAATCACTTAGTTTCGAATTCTATGTTCGACTGTAATAATACACATGGGTGGAATATCTGCAAGCTTATACCTTCAATATCAAGCACAAGAAAGGAGTACTCAACAAGGTGGAAGATGCCTTGAGTAGGAGAGTCCTCACCATACAAGAAATTCAGTTGAAGAGCATGGGAATAGATCATTTCAAGGACCTATATGCAGATGATGAAGATTTTGCAGACATTTATAAGGTATGTGTTGAATACAAGAATCATTTTCATAGTAAATATGTTGAATATACTTTGCAAAGTGATCTCTTATTTAAAGGGAATCAGTTATGTGTCCCTAGAGGCTCAATTAGAGAGAACTTGATACAAGAAAAGCATAATGGTGCATTGAGTGGTCACTTTGGGATCACAAAGACTCAAGAACTTGTTCAAAGGTTCTATTATTGGCCAAGGATGAACCTAGATGTTAGGAGGTATGTGGAGAGTTGTATAGTGTGTCAAAAGGCCAAGGGTACTTCTTCGAATGCATGACTATACCAACCACTGCCTATTCCTACTAGGCCATGGGAATGCTTGAGTATGGATTTTGTAGTTGGGTTACCCAAGACAAGACAAGGCATGGACAGTGTTTATGTGGTTGTGGACAGATTCAACAAGATGGCTCACTTTGTGCCATGTAAAACTACCAATGATGCCAGTCAAATAGCTTCTCTTTTCTTCAAAGAGATAGTAAGGATACATGGATTACCAATCAGCATTGTATCAGACAGAGACACCAAGTTCATGAGCCATTTTTGGAAGACACTTTGGTAGAGATTGGGCACTAATTTATCCTTTGGATCTGCATACCATCCCCAAATTGATGGTCAGACCGAAGTTGTGAATAGAAGTCTTGGAAATCTATTAAGAGACTAGAACCAAGGAATACAAGGAACACCTAATTAAAAGACATGGTCAATCTGATGTTGATGCAGTGTTGATCAAAGAGTTAGAGTTCAAGAAGTTGGGCATTGATCTCAACTTACTCAATCCAAGGGTGGATTGAACTCTTTTGTTTTGGGGAGGATGGTGCAGGAGCACCTAGGCTAACCTCCATAAACTAGGAAATTTTGGCTTGTATCTGACCTTAGCCAAGTCAGAAGGTTTGTGTGTTTGTTTTGGACCTTAGAAGGTCATTGTTGTGGTTGGGTGAATTAGTCATTAGGACTAAGGTCACCATAGTTTAGTCTTTATTAATTATCTTTGCTTTAATTAGCCTTAGTAGCTTAAGTTTGGAATAGAGCCTTAAATGTGTTCTAAACACATCTATGTTGTTAGAAGATGCTAAAAGGCAGTTAAGGGAGTTGGATGCTCAGAATCAAGGAGTTAGAGGTCTCAAGAATTAGGGAGAGGACATAATGATAAGTTGCAAAAAGTTATTGCAAAGTTGCATGACAACATTTGTCAGGTTGCATGCAACTTAGTTATCTTGGATCTCCTAAAAGTTAGGAGTGTGGGATCGACCAACATCCCTTGAAAAATGGAAAAAGGAATCTATGTAAGGTAATGGCTCGAAGGCAGGCAGTTAGTCTATTGTAATCAAGTTTTTGGTTTGTGTGAATAGAGAGAAGTCTACAATTTCTGAGTTTACCATGTGTTTTGAAGAAACAATAATATCAAGTGCATTGTATATACTGATTTGGCATTGTTTTCATGTTAATAGTGTAGTTTTAAGTCTTTTTCATTCTGTAAGCAAGTTAATCTGAGTTAAATTAGTGTTGTGAATTCATAGATTAGGGTCTAGAGGGTTTGTTGGATCTGTTTTGAACCTTAAGTCCTTTAATGGCTCCCCCATAAAATCTAGCCACATGAATTTCTTTTGAATGGATGGATTTGATAGGGGAGCCACTTTTTTGTACATATCTAGTGGTAGGAGTCATGTGGAGTCAAGTATAAATGAGAAAAAACAAACCCTAGGCGAGTTTTGAAAACCCGATTAGAGGTTTGTCAGTCAAGAATTGAAGAGAACAGGCAGGGGTCAAAAGTACAGTACGACAAAGTATGATTCCAGGTAGAATTTGGTCATATCTTAGCATGCTAGAAGGATTGAGGCTTTTACCAATCCATTTGAAATAGATTTGAATGGGAGATCAAGGAAACCCTAGTAATTAGGCCTATTAGCCCTATCTACCCTAGGTTATAGCAAACTTGTGTACGGAGGAGACAGGGGTCTGAAACACTGTGAATATTTTAAAGGACCAAAAAGGGTATCTAAAAGGAAAGTTTATTTTCTAGGTTGTTTGGAGAGTTTGAGCAAGAAAAGCAAAAAGGTCACTGGTAAGGGCTATAAGGAATTGGGCTTCTTCAAAGCAAAATCTTGGAATCGGTAAGAATAAAGAGCTAAGACCATCCCAAATGGAATCTAATGGATGTGTTTAGCATTTTTTCAATGTTTCTAACACCCTTGCAAGCAGTACAAGGTTTTGTGTAATATTGGCACTTAGAGATTTCTAAGTGTAGGAAAGAGTTTGCAAGTTCAAGTGGTGTCAGTCCTCCAAGGTGAAGCACAAGGAGTGAGACTCTTGTAGAAGAGTTGAAACAGAGCTTAGTTAATGACCTAAGCCTGACTAGGACCTAGAAGCAATCAGGTTCCAGGAAGAAGACAGGGAAAAGGTCTTCTTAAGTTGATTGTGCAAGCAAGCCTAGGTTAACTTTGGTTGTTCATGCCAATCCACTCTCACGAACTGGAGCACACTATAATGGTAAGAGAAGCAACAGATTGTTCCTCCTCTTTACAAAGTGCTATCGTTCTCTAACTGATCTGCAAAGCGATCTTTGATTGATTCTGATGAAAAGCGACGGATTGATTTTGATTACGATGGACGCCGGAATTTCGCCGATGATGCTGACCGGATGCGCGATGGAGATGGAAAGAATCTGGCGAATCACTAATAAAGTCAAAATACTCTTTTTTTGTAACTTACAAAGACCTAGGTTACACTCCAATAGAAAAATCTCTCCAAAATTAGGTGATTTGGAGCCTCAAGTGAGTGAAAAGTTTTTGAAAAATATAATTTCCCAATAAATTGATTATTTATCATTCAATTTCTCTAAAAATTGAACTATAGCCTTCTTTGATATGTCTCAAAAAACCCACAAAAAATTAGGAACCAATTCGTCAGTATGTGGGAGATATGTTTTTTCAAAATAAATTGGGAAGAAACCATAATTTTGCAATAACTTGCTCAATTTTGCTTCAATTCTTCTAAAATATAGATTGTATTTTCTTGAAAATTTCTAGCAAAAACCCTTTAAAAATAAAACAAAAATTAGCCAAAATATGGGAGATATGGGTTTCACAATATGACATCCAAAATTGAAAAAAATGCCTTGTAGTAATGGTGCGAAGATCATGCTCTGATACCACTTGTAATGAAATAACTTGCACAATAGAAGAATATGATATGAGATATGTAGAAATACTTGATAATAACTGAGAATAAGAAGCCACTTTGAGCCTAGGGAAACCTCCAAATATATCCAATGAGAACACAATTTGTAATATGATAATATGACTTGATTAAGAGTTAAGGTAGCCACAAGATGACTACTCATAACCCGATACACACTATAGGGGTAAGAGCATAATACGTTTCCTAACCAAGAGGCACAACCTCACCAAAAATTGGAATGATGTCAAGTCAGTTCTAAAAAATGACACTTCCCAAGACATCTTGTCACAACATGACAAAACACAAGAAAAAGTATACTACTCCATCACACCCCATGAATTATGAATAATTTGGAAGACACCAACCAAGATTAACTAAGGAGGATTACAACCTTCCCAAGTCTTCACAAGACTAGGTGCACAATCTCCCTAACCCTAGGTTTGACAATCGGGCAACTTCAAAATAATACATGCAAAACAAGGCAAGATAATCCATAAGTTCTCAATGACATCACATAAGAACATGCATATAACACCAATTGACCATTAGGACCATAAGGAAAAACTTTTGTTCACATGGTTTTCCCACTTGAGGCTTCAAAACAAAGAAGAAAGATCAAGTCTTGAAACATAGATACTTGACTAGGTTTTTTAGGCTTCCAAGGACTAGAATGATCGGAATGGGAAAAATAAAAGGAATAATTTTTTTTTAGTGTCATTAGTCTTAGAAAACCATTTTCTAATTGAGGTTAAGAGGATTAATATTCTATTTTTTGTATGGGGATGAGGCCACCCAAACATTGGACGAGGTCGCCCAAATAAAGTTAGATAAAATTTGGAGTTTTTGGCCTATCAAACCAAACTGATCCACTAATGAGCAAGCCACCCAAGTATGAAAGTAAGCTGCCCAACTAGAATTAGCCATGTTTTTGGTCAATCTAGTTCAATTCAATGCAAGACAAGGCCACCTAGATATATTACCATGCTACCCAACTATGAAAGGTAACAACTAAATTCATTTTAAACCCAAAATAAATGTTCCTAAGTTTATTTTAACTTCCAAGACATAATTACAACATAATATGAGTATGATCACGCTCAACACAAATATTGAGACATGTAATTAGGGCTAAAACACTAACATTTATAAATCTTACAATCCTTCTCAATGAGAGGTCCATTAATATCAATATGATAATTTGAATGAAAGGGAATCATCTAAATACATGACATAATCTTGGTAGAACATGGTACCTTGATGTTCCTCAATCCTTGGACCTTTTATTCAATATAATTTTTTCAGCGATGGAATTTTTACTTTGATTAGTATTCCTTTAATTTGCAAGTGTGGAGTAAGTTATACTTCGCATCTATCTTTTCTAGGTGAACCATAATATTTTCTTGGATAAAACTGAAAGTTGTTACAAACAAAGCAGCCTTGATTTATTCCCATTGTCTTCCTATCACTTTGTTCATGTAGCAATTCTTGTCGCCTAATAGGATATAATTAACAATTAAATTCTACCTTAACATATTCATAGAATTTTTAAATGCATTTCACTCTTAACTTGTTGATATCATCCCTTAAGTATATATCTATAATTACACATTTCACAAGTTCTACATCTTGGATTGACATAAGGAGTAAACTAAAATATCCCATCATAAAATTTAGCCATAGTCTTAAAAGTTTCCAATTATAGTTTTGTCCCAATAGTGGATATATTAGGAAAAACTTATAGTTGATTTCTCAATTGATATGAATAAGGCTTGTTTGGTTGCAAAAGGATTCTCCTAGGTTATTAGGATTGACTGCTATAGGACTTTTGGGCTAGTTTCCAAAATGAATTATGTTTGACTTGTTCTTACCATAGGTGCAACCCATTATTGGGAAGTTCATCATATGGATGTGAAGAGTTCCTTTCTTCATAGTGACCTTCAAGATGAAATCTACATGGATTAGCCATAGGGGTTAGTGTAGGATCCTTCACTTTAAATTTTCATATTTGAAAGTCTCTCTATGACCTCAAATAAGCTTCTTAGGCTTGGTATGAAAATATGGACTTCTTCTAATATTTGGGTTCACTCAATGTCATTTTGATCTGAACATGTAAATTTTGCAATAGGATGAAATTCTCACATTTTTAGTTCTTTATGTTGATGACTTATTAATCATAGGAAGTCACACATCCATCATCAAAGTGGTGAAAAATTATTTGCATGATAGATTTGTGATGTTAGACTTGGGTCTTTTGTATTACTTATTTTTGGATTGATATCACTTAGTCATCCTTGAGTACATTCCTTGCACAATCCAAGTATGCTCTTGATATGCTCTCTAGATTTCACATGGTTGACTATAATCTTGAATGAACTCTATTTTTGTTAGAGGTCAAACTTGAGGTTAAGTGTTCTTCGCCTTTTATTGATGGAACTTTATATTGGTAGCTTGTTGGGAGTCTTTTCTACATGACTTATACAAGACCATACATTTAATATGTTGTGTGCATGTTATGTCAATTCATGCATGAGCCACATGAGTTGCATTGGAAAGAAGCTAAGTATATTCTCTACTATATTCAAGGTACTCATAGTCATGGGATTCAATATGCACTAGGTGTGGATATTGACTTGGTGGGATATATAAAAATTCAAATTGGGAAGGTGATTCTTAGGATCACAAGCCTACTTTAGGTTTTTCTTCTCACTTGGTTTCAATCTAGTTGGTTGGTCAAGTAAGAAGTAGGTTATAATTTATCTATCATCCATAGAGGTTTATTATCAAAGGGCAGTTAATTCCACCACTAAGGATATTTTGGATTCAAAATATTCTCATTGAATTTGATATTCTATTCAAGAAACCTACATTCACAATTTGTGATAATCAAAGTGTGATTCAAATCTCAAGGAATCTAGTTCATCATCAACGACCTTAAAACATTGAGATTAATATGCACTACATTGAGGATCATATTTTGGAAATCATTAGGGTATGTACAGGATCATGATGGGCCAAAAAGTGGCAATATGATGGGTATGTGTAGAGTATGTGGCTGATGACTTTTTTTTTACCCAAAATTGATGAAATGAAAAGGGTTTCTAAAGGATACTCTCAGCTTTAATTATGCTTTACTTTGAATTTAATAAATAATTATTATTCATTTTCTATTTGAATTATGACTAAATTCCTCATTGATAGGCTAATTGAAAAACATCTATATCTATCAAATAGTATCACATTTTTTGAATCCAAAACATGTGTCACATTCTATGCTTTACATACTATAGGATTAAAAGAAAAAAAAAAATTCATTAAGTTTTGACCAAGTTATGGTCGACGCATCTTTTAGTTTTATATTTTTAAAAAGTTGTAATAAAAATCCATAATTAATTATTTACTTGGAAAAAAAAATTACACAAAAATATATAACAAGCATCGGTGACATGAGTCCTAATTTACATATAAAATATTATAAGAAAATATTATCATTTTACGTGGTTAGGGTGGCTCTAGACACCTACTTCTTTTCTTGAAATTTAAGTAATTGTTGGATTGAAATTTCAATTTTTCACTAAATAGATTTTATTTATTCTTTTAAATAAACCTAGTAGTTTAGAAACTACATTCAATTTGATATATATTCTATTCTTACATATATTTTAAATAATATAAATAACTTATTCAAAACTTTTACGCCAAGTTTCCTAACTCTATTTTTTCTAATTTTTGCCACTTAAGGGCCTATTTTTTCCATGATGATCCCCATATACCCATTAATCTTTAATATCCAAACTGGAGAAAATTATATGAAATCTTCACCAAAACCTTCACTTAAAGAAATTTCCTTTATTTGTGATCTTTGTTTGGGGGTGTGAAAGGTGTCTACTTCAGGGGCTTCGTAGTCCTTAACTCTCTCTCTCTCTCTCTCTCTACTTTGGGGGTAAATTTTCCCTCTATTTTGGGAGTCTTTTCCTCTTATAGGGGCTTCTCCTTTTTTGGGTATCTCTTCTACATGGGTACCTCATTAGGATTCATTTGTTAGGACCCATATTTTCACCCTCCTAAGCTACACTAAATGGGGGGTGTTATTGTAAGTTTTTATTTTCCTTAAGGGATATATTTTTTTTCTTACACATATTATTAAGATTACTAAGGTTAATTAGACTTCTAGTTAATATGATACTACATGTCATGATCCATTATCTACATGTGTCACTCCCTCCCACACATGTGCAATTGAGTCTGACACCTCCTTTTCGATTTTAATACCACCTCTCATAACCATTAGTTTTTTCTCTATTTGAGTAGGTTATGCTACATGTTTTGACATTTACAAAGTAGGTAAAACCTCCCACCTATTATGGGTAGTTGGAGTTAATGCAAGTCTCTTGGATGTATTTGCTTATATTTTAGTATATAACATCACTCTCTTTTGATCTTAGATAGTTTGATGAGAGTAACATGAGTATTCTAAAAATTCTCTTACAGTTGCCTCTTATTTTCCCTCTTTTAGGATTCTCTCTCCATCCTTTATTTTGATCTTTGATCATTTATTGACTAGAGCGTATGTGATCTAAAAATAACATCAAATCCTATCCCACTTCTCACTTCTCGTAGAATCTAACACTAGGTAGATTTTTTGTTCATTAAAAAATATCACTTATAAACCTCTTTCACCAAAGGCATTGAAGCTAAATTTTGTGTAATGTGTGATGATTTATAGTAAATATTTTTCAATATAAGCATTGATAATAACAAATCTCATTTATGGAAATTAAATATTTTGTGTAACATGTGATGATTTATCCATGCTACGACCTCCCTGTGCAGTGTCGTGCTACATAAAAGTTTGTGTGTACTCTACAACAAAATAACAAATTCATGATGAAGCAGCTTTCATAAAAAATTTGCTCACAAATACAAGTGGTTTTAATGAATCTAGAATAGTAAGTTTTGGAGAGCACTATTAAATTTAGTGTTTTCTAAATTATTCATAAGTCATTTAAATTTATTTTTAATAAAAAAATTGTTTAAATTGTTTGTGTTAACATTTTTCTATTGTAACTAAACATTTAGATTTTAGAAAACATATGTTTAATAATTTTTAAAAAATAATTTTAATTTTTAATAATTTTTATTTGAATTGTATTTGTATTTTCATTTTTTATAATTATTTTTATATTTAATAATTTTTAAAAACGATTTAATTTTTTGAATACTTTTTATTTGAATTGTATTTGTATTTATAGTTAATATTATTTTATTATAAGTTTATAGTCTTCTTTAAATAATTTTTATATTTAACAATCTTGTAAAAGGGATTTCAAAATAATTTTTATGATTGTCAATTTAAATTGTATTTAATGTTTATCTTAAATTATATAATTTATTTATATGTTTACTAAAATATTACATGTTTAATATTTTTTGAAGAATAATTTAAATTTAATCCTCATAATTTTGATTAATTTAATGTTTAATGATTATTCTCGTATTTAAATTGTTTATATGCTTACCATAAAAATTATTTATATTCTTAATAAATTTTAAAAGTGACATAAAATTGATTCATTTAAAAATTCTTATTTACTTTTAAGTGCTTACACTATTTGAGATCAATCACATGAAATATGAAACCCTTTGGTAAACCCTCCTACACATAATAACATAAAGCTACCCTCCACAATGTAACCAAATTCAGGAATCTAGATTAGACATCTAGAAGGACTTCCCAAGTTTCATGCAAGAGGAGGAATGGGTCTTGATTATCTTGGGGAACGTCCATGATGAATATATGTATCTAGATAAGCCTAACAAAATTAGAAAAAAATCCACTAAAGTTGTTATAGGGCCATATGTATAAGAAGAGGTTCCATTGGAGAAGGCAATAAATGAACATATGATAGTCAAATTAGCCCTAATGTATAAAAAATTATAAACATTACGGTTAGGTATGCCGCCTGGGCATCACATACAAAGTGTATCATAAAATTAGAGAATATTTTTCCACATCAAAATCAAGTTCAACCAATGATAGTCATATCCCTAATGTATAAAAAATTATAAACATTAGAGTCAGGTATGCCACCATGGGCATTGCATACAAAGTGTACCACAAAAATAGAGAATATTTTTCCACATCAACATCAATATGCACTAAATATAAGATGCTAGTAGAATGCCTGTATATGTTGATCTCTATGAGGTTCTACAAGAGAAATTAATAGAGAATGTGCCATGCACTAAGAAATCACATTATCAATTGAGGTATTGCACTCTACAAATATGCCTTACCTCTTAATTTATTAATGCATTGTTGGTATTTTTAGGGAAAATATGAGATAGTAGCAGACTAGTTGCAACATAAATAAAGATTACATAAAACATTTCCAAGATTGCACCTCATACACAACTACATATTGGGGTTTTTTCAAGTCCCTCTAGAAGAAATTAAAGAATAGAGTTCATGCATCTCATTTGATGCATTTCCTAGATATATAAAGGAGATTGTCTTCCTAGTAGGTAAGGACAACATATTGATGGAGGCAATCAAACCTCAGATGTCCTAGATACCTTGGCTACTATATGAGGCCAATGATGCGGAGATTCATCCATATGCAGAAAATTTGCTTTGGCTAAAAAAATACCCTAATCCAGAGAAGTTTACCACTTAGTAGGAGTACATAGATAATTTAGCAATGAAAAAGTATGAAGAATATATCGACAAGGACAAGGAGAAAATAAAAGAAAAATGAGGCTTACCTAAAGACAAATAGGAGGAACAAATGACATTTACTCCATGAAGGTCTAAAAGACTTAAGTAAGAGCATCCCTAGACACATCCACTCAATCCAAAGGAAGCAAGGGTAGGATAAAGAGAAAATTGAAAATTAGCTAAGAAACTAAAAGAATAAATTTAAGCTCTTAAGTTATATAAAAAAAATAGATTTTTTTTTGTTGAAATCCAATCTACCATCTAAAAGTTTAGAATAGGAAAAGTTAAAACAGATAGCTTCTTTATCCCCCCCTAACACACTCCAATTCACATTTAATATAAAACCTCATTTTGAAAATCACGCTTAAAAAATAGAGATACCTAGTCAATGATTAGAAGTAGTTAGCTTGCACTTCTTAACAACTTTGTAATTTTTAGTCACATAATGTGTATACAAGACCATGAAGACAATTTATAGTTTCCAATCACTATATTAAAATAATATTAATAATATATAGAAGGTTTGATGATAGGAAAATGCCACAACCAGAAGGAAACGACTATCCAGCCCCACAAATGCACCTCACAAGGATGCATGGCATCGATGCCTCTCACAATTCCTCAATTTTCTCACTGTCAAATTCCTATACAAACCTTTTCCATATTTTATGTGTTGCAGGTTATGCCGTGGGTTTTTAGTATATCAAATCAATGTATATGAAAAAGGGGAAGAGTATAAATGAAAGTTATTTAAAAAGATAAGATTATATTTTAATTTTTTTTTTATTAAATATAGATTATATTTATTTTATGTCTTTATGTAAAATTTTTAATATTTAATTATAATTTTAAAATTATTAAAAATATTTAAAACATTAATAAAATTTAATAAAAATATAAAATTTTATTTTAATGTAAAATACATAAAAATATTTATTATAAAAATATTTTAATTTCAAAAAATGTTTCTATTAAATTAATTTAAATATTAAAATTTGGATATCTTTAATATAAATTAGTATTATAAATTTTGTTAAAAATAAGTTTTTATTTATAATTTTTAAATTTTATTACTAAGACAATTATGATGTTCAAATTTTTAGAACAAAATTTTAAATATTTAATGTGTAAGATTTTAGGAAAATCTTTAAATTTATATTTTTTTAATATAAAATGAATATAAATTCTTTAAATTAAATGTTTGTTTAATTTTTTTAGAATAAAATTTTAAATCTTTAAAAATATATTAAGAAATGTTAAAAATTAAAACATTTACCTAAAATCTTATACATTAATGATTTAAATTTGTATTCTAAAAAAATTAAACAAACATTATATTCAAAGAATTTATATTCATTTTATATTTAAAAAGTTTAAAATTTAAAAATTTACCTAAAATCTTATATATTAAATATTTTAAAATTAAATATTTAATTTTTTTTTTAAAAATTTCATGATATTATCTTTAGTAATCAAATTTAAAAATTATAAATAATGTTTTTTTTTTATCAAACTTCTAGTATTAGTTTATATTAAAGATATCAAAATTTTAATATTTAAATTAATTTAATAGAATTTAAAAAAAAAATTAAATAATTTTTATACTAAATATTTTTATATATCTTACATTAAAATAAAATTTAAATTTTTATTAAATTTTATTAATATTTTAAATATTTTTATAATTTTATAATTATAAATAAATATTAAAAATTTTACATGAAGACATAAAATAAATAATATATATTTTTAAATTAAAAAAAAAAAAATATAATCTTATCTTTTGAATTAACTTTTATTTATACTCTTCCCCTTTTTCGTGTACATTGATTTGATATACTAAAAACTCATGGTATAACCTACAATGCATAAAATATTGACAAAGTTTGCATGGGAGTTTGACGGTGGGAAAATCTAGAAAATGCAATGCCATGCACCCATGTGGGGTGCATTTGTGGGGCTAAGTCACTGTTGTTAATTTGAATGTGTGTCTTCTATACAGTGAATTTGACAACTCTTCAACATATAAAATGAATACATCCTTCCTTTTATTTATTTACTAATATTTTAAGTGTTTTAAATTAGTAATTAACAGCTATATATGTATGGTACTTAACATATTTGTGTATAAAAATGTCATTTTAGATGTTCTTTTGGATGATTTCAATTCTCTTTACATGATGTAAACAAATTGTAACAATTTTGTCCAATACTATCTATAATACCTTAAATATCTTAATAAAGGATTTGTGTCCAACCATATATTTCTAATTTAGAATTAGTAAAGCATCTAGAAATATATAAAAATTATAGATATTTATAGTTCTATCAATAAAATAATTGACATTTATTATTTTTTAGAATTCATCTTATGAATCTTGTGTCATTCTATGAGATTTATATTCAGTTTCTTTCCAAACAAAATATTAACTAGTGCTCACACCTAAAGGAGGTTCAAGGATTATGCTGATAGAAAACTATATGTATGTTTTTGATATATAAAGCAACAAAAACAAGGGTGATTTCCCTTCAAAACAAGGCTACCAGGGCCATCCAGAACAAGTGCATTAACAACACAGTGACAGCAGAGTAAACCAAGCTATCACCCCCAACACATCATATCAAAAACTTCAAAACAACACTAAGCGCTAAATAATAAAGGAGTCCATCATGCAGGCATGATACGAAGCAGTCGAGTCCATAGACCCCCAAGGGTCAAACCAGTCATAAAAAAATATATACAGATTAATAATCATGGATAAACTATCAAAAAACATAAAGAAGCAAAAGCATAATTATTTTATTCCATGCATGGTTTGTCATTAAAAGTAGTCACCCAATCTACCATGAGGAACTTAAGCAGTTCCTTAAAGCTAGCATCCTCCTCGCCATCACCCATGGACTTGTCCTTATGTAGCAGATAAAGACTAGTAGCCAACCTGTGAATGACCTTCAGGGAAAAGTGAGACACCTTTCAATGGGGGATTTCCCTTAGCCGTATTAGAGGCATGGGGTTTAATGGTAGAGCCCTTCATCAAGCTTTTAGACATGTGGGAGGCACTACTCGCTGAGACAAATTGGTCCTCCTCTCCCGCCACCTGTTCCTCGAGGTCTTTGCTATCACTCCCATTACCATTATCTGAATCCAAAGCCTACTTGAGACTTCCCACTTTATCCTACTTAAAGAGCAATCTACTGGATCTACAGGGGGTATTAGCTTCTTCAGTGATTTTGATATCGAAGTCAATTCAAATGGAGGAAAAATTTAGTTTTCTTAGAGGATTTGGCCTTCGGTCTCGGGGTGGGAGCAACACACTTTTTATCCTTACCCTTTTCCTCCATAACCTTTGCAGGGGACGAGCCATGGGGAAGGGCTTTCAAAGTGGGATTTTTTAAGTATTTTTTCTTGCTTGAGCCCAACACATCCATAATGCTAGCAGAATGGGGAGTAGAGGAAACTGAGGTTTCATCAAGAGCAGTCGGACAAGGGACTTGTTGCACAGTGATAGGTCGAGCAGGGCAAAGGAACATATGAAAATGGTAAAGGCTAGACATAAGGCCTTGGTGTAGGATGGTGTAATTCTTTCCAGAAAATGAGGCTTCATTAAACTTAGAAACAATGCTATCTAGAGAATGGAAAAGGAAAAACGGAATGGAAATATGTTGGTTATTCCTAAGGTGGTTGAGGAAGTTAAAATCGTCATAGTAATAGACCCCGTACCTTCCTTCCAGTGTGAATTACTTCATGATCACCAAAAAAATTCCATCCCATGGTTCTGAAAGTGCCTCTCGATCAAAGCCTCCTTGCAGCTTGACGGGTTTCTCGTCACCTCTGAAAAACAAGTTAAAACTAATCTGGTCTGGCACTTTCGTGGGTTTCTTCTAGGTACAACCACTATTTAGAAGTCTCGTAGCTCTAGCAATAACCTCCTCAAATACTTCAAAATAAATGCTGCCAATGGTAACCCTACCATCATTCCAAGAGGTGACAAACTTCATAGACAGGGCCTCGTCGTGTCCAGTCATGTTCTCCATATACTGGGAAATGCCGCCCTCTTTGCAAATATGCCAAATAGTGGCATCCACTTTCCACTCATCGCATTTGTCTAGCTCCATGCACACTCTCTTCCCACCCATAGAGCCCACCGAAAAGTCGCAAACCACCAAAAGAGAAAAGAAGTAACTAGGAAAAAAGTGATGGAAACCAATTCTAGAAATGTCGGCAGAGAAAGGGCCGGAGAGAAGTGAAAGAAAAAATTGAAAAAGAAGGCAATAAATGCCACAGCTCATATCCCACGCAAAGGTAGCAGCTCCCTCATGTTTTTGCACACAAATTCTAACAATTAAATAATAACTTAGACAAATCTATATTTTTTCCTTAAAGAAAATAAGTATTATTTGATTATGAAATATTTGCTTATAGATTTAAAGCATAAATCAATGTAAATGGAAAAAGAAAGTTGTCATCAAATTGACAAAAAAATATTGCAAATGGAAATAGAATGTTCCCATCCAGGTTTCAAATCAATATATATCTAGATTTTATGTAAAAAGTGATATTTTGGAGGCTTTTATTTGATATTTTAGAGGCTTTTACCATTAAACAGTAGTTGGTTTACCATTAAATGACAGCTGAAACTTGTTTTCCAATGACTCAAACAATGGTTTGCAACCATGAGACCTGTTTGATGCTCAAATCTAACACTATATGTAGCCTATCGACTAATTATATGGAAGATATTTTTTCGTTCATTTATTTTTTAAATAAATACACAAATCTCAAGAACCTTTTAAAAAAAAATCAATTATAAAATATCTAGATTGATAATTTCCCTAAATACTAGGTCTATAGAAGTTGATCAGTTGACAAGAGAAGTTCTACCTAAAATGTAATTACAAACTTGTTTTTTTTCTCATTGCGATAGTTTTAAAATGTCTATTTGAATGGTGAAGATTTATTGTCAATAAATTTTAAAATAATTGAGAAAAAGTTCTAAGTACTTTTGCAAATGACAAATGATTCAAATATTATATTAAGAAATACAAATATATAAGAAAAATCATCTATAACAAATGAAAGGAAAAGTATTAATCTTGTACAAATGTGTGTGGTTTCCTTATTGATTTCATATGACAAGGAAAAGTTGAATTTAAAGATGGTACATGAAAACAATACATTTAATGAGACTAAAAAAGATAAAACACCATACCTAATCAAAAGATAAAAGAATGTAATCATTGGTAGTACAAAAAAAAATATAATAGTGTTCACTAAAAGAAAATGTGATAAACAAATGCTTAGAAATAAAACGTGTATGCAAAACAAAAGAATATCTAAGTACTTTAATCTCAAGAAATATATCAATAGTATATAAATATGAAATACAACAAAAATCTTTCTCAAAACCCCGAGTTCTTAAATAATTAAATTTGTTATAAATTATTTTCCATGTTTAGATTTTTTGAACATCATGATAACATGAATGGATTAAATTTATTGATCATGCATAACATAAAAATTTAAAGTTTATTGACAATTTGGATAACATGAAAGAAGATGTTTGAGATAAGATATAATAATCATTAAAATATTTGAACCTCTAAGAATGATTACCTATAAGAAAGTGTTCATATTTTAATGTTTAATTACTTTCTCAAAAGAGATAAGGGAGATATAAAAAGTATATATAACTCTCATTTGATCATCCAATTCCCTGTTAAAGAGTCTCAAGCTTTTGAATAATTTTATGATCAATATTTCTAGCACTTATTAATTTTTTTAGGTAGCTTCCATCTTATGGAACCAAAATCTAAAGAGTAAGAATCAACTACCTTGGTTATTCTAATTTTGACAGTGAAATTAAAAATTATAAAAAATAGATGTTATCGAATTGGTAAGTATCAATGAATTATCATTATTTTTGAATGAATTAGTTGATGGTAAAACCTTTTCCTTAGTTAAATATATGATGACACAACCTTAACACCATTATTACCTCTATTTTTACACTTTATACCCCATTAACAATATGAATCATTAATTACTTTCTTATTTCTTCAATAAGATTGGCACATCCTTGTATAGCTCTCCAATATTATAAATTTATGGTTTTCCTCCTTGAATTAAGATGAATAAAGCTTAATATAGTAAAATAATTGTAGTATCATACAAAGAGTTTCATAAGGATGTCTCATTGGTAATACTTAACTAAGAGTAGCAACCCTTCATAAATTTCTTAGCATGAAGATGATCTATGCTTGGTGTATTTAGATTTCAACAATGAGGGTTATAATTTGGACAATCTAATGATATTGAAACTCCTCAAATAAATTCTAATACTAATAGTGGCATATGTTTTATGAGATCTTGAATATGTTTTATGAGATCTATTCAAGTTGTGAATGAGTTTTATAATTACTAAAATTTGCTATAATGTAAAGATATAAAATATAATATTAATTGGACTTTCTTTATGGTGACATAGGCATAATGGTTTATTCAAATCATGGTTTAATTTTATAATTAGAATAAATTTGTACAATGTGTAAGGACATCAATTATAATCTTAATGCAAGTGTAAGAAATTTGGAAAGTTTTTCATAAATAAAAAATCTTAGCCACAAATTTTAAGCCTTATGGTGATCTATCCTTAATGGTGTATTTAAAATTTAGTTGATACTATTGAAGATGACAAAAATATTGAAGGAAAACAAAATGGAAGATAAATAAATAAAAATATAATACCTTCAACTACAGTCTTTTCTCACTCCTTGATGAGTGTACATCGAGTGCACCCTTGTTCCATTTTATTTTCTTTTATAAGATTGATAATATGTGGATAGTATATGGATTTCTCAATACTCTAGCATAACCTTGGTATGATTGCAAGATGAGAGCTCAAAATAAAAACATAAGTGTGTGATAACTTTATTTTAGATTGTAAGAGATTAGGATAAAGGATGAGAGCCTCTAGATATAGAGCCTTGAAGAGGAAAAATAAATGGATTGGAATGAATGATGATAGATGGCTAATATTGAAAGAGAATTAGGTTTGGATCAAAGATGTAGTCATATGAAAAGTGGCACATGATGGAAAGGATTTAGGTTTAGGATTGGGATAAGAGAATAAATACTTATGGGAATGGCTAGGATTAATAGGTTCAGATGAGATGAGTGGATAAGATGAAATTCTTGTATGACTTTTGGCTAGTTGTCTAGGTTCAATGAATGTAGACAAGGAGTTAGTTAGAAATGTGAAGGGGAAGGAATTTGGAAAGGATTGGAAGTATTTGGACCTTGTGTACCTTGGTTACCATATTGTGTGAAGGGACCTTGTGTTTTTTGTTGAGGAATGTTTTCATTATGACCTTGGGAATTGTGTTAGTATTTGTGTTGGTCCCACAAATATGAATTCTAGTTCTCTTATTTTTGCTAAAGGGATTTGATGATGTAGTTTTCATGGCACTAGATGTTCCAAATGTATTGGATGTATGACTTTGAAATGTTGTGACATATATTATACCATGGATTGTGTAATTATTTGTGTTCCAAATAAGTCTATGTGAATTATAAAGAAAATAGGCATGGGGGAAATACCCACTCTATTCTCTTTCGACCACACAATAATGTCCTAGGACCCCAAATTGGATTGACTATCAACCTCAAAGGTGAGTCAATTCTCAACAAGGAAGACCTAGGAGGGGGTTTTTTAAGGCTTTGAGGGGTTCACCACCAAGCAAAAGCTTGGAAAAGACACTTTAACATTCAACTCACAAAATCTAGTAATGCAAGCTAAATGACAGATGCAAATAATGAAATTAAGCAACAACAAGTTATGATGTATGTACCCGGGAAGTCTGGAAATGTGATGAGGATTTTGGAAATGAAAAGATATCGTCAAAATATGCTTGGGAAGACTAATATGCTCTTATTGTATTATTAGTCCCGCTTCTATTTTTTGGGGCAGATACAAAATCTTTGGATGCCAGAACAGGATCTGAAAGAATCTCTACAAAATTCCACTTGGGGGAATAAGATGCACTTGCTACCATCATAGTCCTGATCTTAATTTTTGAAATCTCCAAATGTGATCCTGAGGCTTGATATCTACACTTCCTTCTTCTTTGATCTTAGGTTCTGAACCTTTTGGATCTAGCTTATAGGTGAGTTTTTGTGAAGATGACAAATTTGCAATGCAACTTTTCAACTTTACAACTTTGCAACTCAAATGATATTCAAGTCTTCAACCTAAATTTGAAATCAAAAGCACACAAGAGAGGAAAAAATTGTTGATCTTGTTAGTAAATGGGATTTTTCCTTGGCCAAACTCCTTGTTGGTAATTAAACCTTGAAATAGGATGAAATGGAGGGAAATGATGAATGAACAAAAAACTACGTTGCAACTCACCAAGACCTTGTAATAATGTGTTGCAAATGTGCTTGAAATGGTTGCAATGCATGTGGTTCTAGAATCTTGCTTGGATGATGCTGATCTTGAATGAAACACTTGCTTGAATCATAAACCATACATCACAATTGTTAGCACAATAACAAACATGATGTCTCAATATCCTTGATATGATACTTGAATCTTGATGATGGATCCAAATGCTTGATGAATTGATCTTGAATGCTCTTTTGAACTCAATTTTGATATAAGGAATGATCTCACAAAATACTTGGATTGAAATGAATGAATGAACCTTGTATTTATACTTATCTATGCTTAATATCTCGAAATTACACCACAAAAATCTGACATATGAATTCATTAATTAAAGGAGGCTAAATCACGCCAAGATTTGAAATTAAATCTTGAAAATACCTTAAGGGGGACTAAGATTCCCTAGGTGGAATCTTAGTCCTGAGGCATGAAACTTGGGGCACAGAATCCAAAAAAAGGCCACCTTAAGGAACACTTGAAATCAGGGTCCTAAGAACCTTGGGGGACAAAGATGTCCTAGGTGGCATCATAGTCCCAACCCAAAAATCAGGGACATAGCCAGAATCATTAAATTATCATTTTTCCATTGATGTTTGTCAGGATTAGCCATATAAAGATATAGTTCATTGGGCTTGTGGAATCAAAATAGGACCAATTAAGACATAAATAGGGATAAATAAAGTAAGGCAGGCCCAAACAAGTGTGAAAATGCAAGGGTATGCATTTTCCTACACTACATTTAGCCCCCATCTTAGTGAGAGGATAAACTTGCTTCAAAATCACACTAAAGTAGCCAACCATGCAATCAAGAGGGGTTAAAATGTACAAATGCTAGTAAGATAGGATGACAATAATCAAGAGGGTGGCCAAGTCCCTAGGATCAAGATCCTATGGAAAAATAGCATAGGCACAAAGGAACACACATGCGGATGATATATGAAGCCATAACCAAATCACAAGCATACATCATCAAAGAAAGAAAAATGAAAAAGAAAAAAATGCAACAGATCAAGCTTCGATTGACCTTCCAACATGTTTTGGACTGGGTCTAGGCTATTTATCCAAGAGAGGTTTACAAGTGGAACATGTTGTCCACTATACAAAAAAAACACATGCTCACAAGGGGTAGTGAAGTTGGGTGTTCACTAGGTGAGCCCCAAGAGGTCCATATGAAAGCCATACCTCCATGAATTTAATAAGGAAAAAAGGGAAAAAATGCATGCTCACAAGGTCTAGTGAATCTAGTTATTCACTATGTGAGCCCCAGGGGACCCTACGAAAGTCATACCTCCATGACTTTAATAAGGTACAAAAAGTAAAAATGCATGCAACAAGAAAGAGGGATGTCGGAAGGGATTTTACTTAGTTCATGTGAGGTCTCTTCTTAGGGAACATCATGCTTAATGTCTCCAAGAGAGGATAAATACAATGTATCATCCTGGGGAACATTGTACTTAATGCTTCCAAGAGAGGACAAGTGCAAGGTCTCATCTTGGGGAAATTGTACTTAATGTTTCCAAGAGAGGACAAGCGTAAGGTCTCATCTTGGGGAACATTGTGCTTAATGTTTCCAAGAGAGGAAAAGTGCAAGGAAATATCACGCTCTCAAAGGAAATCGAACCCAATGACACCACCAAGAAAAAGACACATCACAACAAGAAATAAAATCACACAATGAAACATGAGTGTCAATGTATTCCCCCACTTTAAAGTGGTTGCTAAAACCATTTTTGTGAGAAATTTCTTTAAAGTAGAAGAAGACATGAGATCTTACTCGGAAAACCCTATTCCAAGTCATATGTTTCCAATAAACTATGTCATTCTATAGGATGGAAGGGTTGCCCCCAAAAATATAGTGTTAAAGATAACTCAGTATGTCACATACAATCCAACTTAAGGCTCTCATCCACATCCCAAAATTTCTCTTACATATGCATGGAAAGTGGTCAACTAGACAAAAGAGCCAACAAGTGACATATGAGGAAAAGGCTACCTAACCCCTTACCCTCACTTAGTGCAAGAAAAGGATGAGCTGAAATGATTGATGAGAAACATGCTAGAGTGAAAATGAGTATCAATTAGAGGAATTGGGTGCCCCCACATAAGGAAGAGTACCAAAATCCTTAAGATGTTGGATTTTACTACTTACTCAAAGCATTAAATTTATTAGAAGCATGACCACTAACTCTATTATATGCACAAAATGAAATCTTGTAGTAAAATTTCTTTTGTGTTCTTGGAAGGAGGGATATCAAACAATATTTGAGGAGTCTCGACAAGATACCTTCTTGATAAATGGTAAATATTGCTTTATTTTATGACAAAGATATATCTTGCTTAGTACAAGATATCATACTTACACAAGACTCTTTAGATTGTGATTTTTTGTACTCTTCTTTAAAGGAAGGTGTAAAATATAACAAATTCGAATCACTAGTGTTTTGCATGAGATATTAATGTTAAGCGAGGACTTCTTTTTCTATTTCAAATGATAACAATGAATACCACTAATGTATATCAACTTAGGATGCACTATTGTTAAAGTCAGCTTAGAGGAATATTTTGTAAGAGTGTTGATGTTAAGTGAAGGATTTTTTTATTTCTATCAAAGGACAATAACCAAGACCACTAGTATTTTCTTGCATGTGAGATTCTATAGGGACATGGATACCTTGTTCTCTAGTACCACATCCTTTTCCACTATATCCAAGTTGTTTCATCATTTCATAGCCTTTTCCATAAAAAAAATTTCATCTCTTTTGGATTTGGTGGTTGTTGATAGTCTATCTTATTAAAATTTGTCATATGATTTGCTTCTTCTTCTAAAGTGGTTGAGGTGGATGCTTTCGAAGGGTCTTCCAAATTTTGTGTTGACATTACTACTTTTTCTTTTCCTTTTTTCAGAGTCTTTGTTTATGATCTTGTATTCCCCCATGAATTTAGGTTTGAAGTCTAAAGAAATCCAATCATCTTCTAATAGCTTTATGACTTCCTCAATGTGTTTTTCTATCTTTTTGTTGTACAGGTTCCACTTGTGTAGTTGGTGTCACTGTTGCTAAAGGATTCTCTTTGTTTTTCTCAATGTTTAAACAATTTTTTGGTTTAGGGTCAGCTTCAAGTGTGTACACTTTGTTGTTGTAGACATACTTCATTTTATGATGAAGAGTGGAAGGAACCCCATTCATTGTATGAATCCACGGTCTACCTAAAATAATATTATATGAAAGATCATGAGGCATAACATGGATTGATGTTTGTAATGTGGCCTTTCCGTCTTTAATAGGTAAAGTGATTACACCAAGTAGTTTTTTTTGCATGTTATCAAAGCCATTAATAGATAAAGAGGTAGGTAGGATGTTTGATTTGTTAACACCAAGCTTATCCAAAAGGTTCACACTACACACATTTAATGTCGATCCATTGTCAACAAGGGTTCCTTTTATCCCTGTGTTATTGTATTGAGCTGTGATCATGAAAGAATCATGTTGTTTTTACACTTCCATAGGAGGGAGCTCACTTTGGTGGAAAACAATGTCATTTTTTATTCCTTGAATCATGGCTACTATGTCATTCGAGTTTGTAGTAGAGGGAACCACAACTTGTTGCAAGGATATTTGAAGCATAGTGTGATAATTAGGTGAATTCTAAATTAAGCCCTATAGGGATAACTTTGCAGGAGTATTCTTAAGTTGTTCAACAAGATCAAAATCCTTCCCACTATGCGAAGTTAAAAGAGGAGCACTAGGAAAAATAGGATTAGGCAATAGGAGGGATGTTGAAGGTGTTTATCTTGGTTACAGATTGTTCCTAGTGTTGTATGTATGAGCAACGATATTGTAACTTAGTTGTTGCGAAATATTGTTCTTAGGTGGTTCGAGGATAAGGATGGGTTTGTTTTGAATTTGTGGTTTTTGAGTGGGTGGATGATTGATAAGTTTAGGCTCAAGAGAGTACTTCAATGTGTATCTAATTTGCATAACCTCATAAGACTTATCATTATTTTCATGATATTTTAATGAAGAGGAGTCTAATCTTACTTCATCATCTTCATCTAAGGAATTACTATTGTAAATTTTCTCATTGTCTTCCAATATGATATCTTCCATAGGAGGAGAGTTTTTAGGAGAACTACAAACCAAATGTTCTTGAAATTCAAGGATGGGTTCTTCTAAGATGACTTCATCTCACCTAAGGGAGTTATCAATGGTTGAATTGTCTTGTTCATCAATGATGTTGTCTTGTTCAAGAATGTTTTCTCTAGGGGAATAGAGGAATTCAAGATTCCCATGACTTTCATTGATTAGATCTTCTAACATCAAAGTATCATCTTCACAACTAGGAGATACACTAGGCGAAGAAAAAATGTGATTTTCATGATCATTTACAGTTTCATTCCTTTGTTCCTTAGTAGGATAGGTAGGGGAAGGATCAAAAAGAGGGTTTTCATAGATCTTAAAGTTTTGATCATCCAAAACAAACATATCTTCAATTACACTTTCATCCTCTAGAACATTATCACTAGAGGTGAATATGTTGGGAGATGAATGTAGATGAGTTGAAATTTCAAGGGTTATGTGGTCATCATGATTACCTATGGTTGTTTCTTTGTGATCATCAGTGTATTTTTCACTAAGAGAGGTAAGGGGAGATAAACAACTAGGACTATCAAAACTCTCATTGATTGGTTCTTCTAACACCAAAATATATTCTTCACAAATAGGAGAGATATTAGGATAAGAATGAATATGATCGTTAGGATTCTCCAAGGTTGTATTCTCTTTCACTAAAAAACTCTCATATGGAGGGGATATGAACTTTTTCTTAGCGTGACTAGAAAGGTAAGGTTCTAACATTATTCAACCAAAAAAGAAAATAAATTTTAACCATCTCATGCAATGCTTTAATAATGTAAACAGTGTATATCCAAAGATGCAAAACATGTTTATCCAATGTATGCAAAATTTTAAGAATGCAAACAATGTATATCCAAAAAATGAAAAGAACTTTATCAAACTTATGTAAAGTTTTATGAATGTAAACATTGTACATATGCAAAAGCGAAAAGTAATTTTATCCATACTATGCAAAGTTTTAGAAATGTGATAATTTTTAGATATAATGATGCTTGTTACCAGGAGGCACAGGAAGCACAAAAATGTAGATTTAAATCCTAAAAAATTCAGCTTCAAACTCAATAGGGACTAAGATGCTAGTAAGGGCGTCTTGGTCCCATTGAAGGAATTTTGAGGTCCCAGAAAGTGAAATAGACATCAAACTACTCAAATAGAGTTCTAAGCGAGAAAACCACAAAGGGACTAAGACACCAGGAATGGATTTTTAGTCCCAATAGAGGTTTTTCTCAGAATAATACCAAAGTATGGGTTGGTAATAGTGTTCCTAGATTTCCTACCTAGGGATCTGATGTTTAGAAACAAAAAAGTGTGCAAATGAATACAATAAAAAGTGACTAATGACAAGCAATTGGATGCAAAGTTGAATGGAATTTTTTCAATTTTGAATGCAATAACAATGTTCCTAAATGCAATTAGGATGAATAATAATGCACCTTTCAATTTTTGAATGAGATGATTTGGTGCAAGAAAGAAAAAATAATGCAACCTATATGCACTTTCACTAATGCAAATATGAGAAACTCTAGATGCACTTTTAATAATGCAATATGCAATGCAAGAATGAATGCAACCAACATCTAGGGATTTTATGTGCTCCAAATAAAAAAATGAATGCTCTAAAATGTCAGGTTCACCAAAATGAATTGTAAAGAAAATAGGCGTGGGGGAAATGCCCACTCTATTCTCTTTCAGCCACTCAATAATGTCCTAGGACCCTAAATGGGATTGACTATCAACCTCAAAGGTGAGTCAATTCTCAGCAAGGAAGACCTAGGAGGGGGTTCTATAAGGCTTTCAGGGGTTCACCAACAAGAAAAAGCTTGGAAAAGTCACTTTAACATTCAACTCACAAATTCTAGTAATGCAAGCTAAATGAAGGATGCAAATGATGAAATTGAGCAACAAGAAGTTATGATGTATGTACTTGGGAAGTTTGGAAATGTGATGAGGATTCTAGAAATGAAAAAATATTATCAAAATATGCTTGGGAGGACTAAGACGTCCTTACTATCTTATTAGCCTCATTGTTGAACTTTTTGATGTAGATGTAGAATCTTTAGATGCCAGAATAAGATCTGAAAGAATCTCTAAAAAATTCCAATTGGGGGACTAAGATTCCCTTGCTAAATTCTTAGTCCTAATCTACATTTCTAAAATATATGAATGTGATCCTAAGGCTTGATGTATGAACTTCCTTCTTCTCTGATCCCAAGTTCTGAAACTTCTAGATCTAGCTTGTAAGTTAGTTTTCGTGAAGATGACAACTTTTCAATGCAACTTTGAAACTTTACAACTTTTCACCTCAAATGATCTTCAAGTATTCAACCTAAATCTACAATCAGAAGCACACAAGAGAGGAAAAACTTGTTGATTGTTAGTAAATGGTGGTTTTCATTGGTCAAACCCCTTGTTGGTAATTAAACGTTGAAATAGAATGAAATGGAGGGAAATGATGAATGAACAAAACACTATGTTGCAACTCACCAAACCCTTATAATAAGGTACTGCAAATGTGCTTGAAATGACTACAATGGATGTGGTTCTAAACTATTACTTGAATGATATTGATCTTAAATGAAATACTTGCTTGAATCATAAACCCTACATCACAATTGTTAGCAAAATAACAAACATGATGCCACAGTATCTTTGATATGATGCTTGAATCTTGATGATGGATCCAAATTCTTGATGAATTGCTCTTGAATGCTCTTGTGAACTCAATTTTTATATAAGGAATGCTCTCAGAAAAGAAATGGATTAAAATGAATGACTGAACCTTGTATTTATACTTATCTATGCTTAATATCCTAAAATTACACCACAACTAGCCAACATATGAATTCATTAATTAAACGAGGCTAAATCCCACCACGATTTGAAATTAAATCCCAAAAATACCTTAAGGGGGACTAAGATGCCATAGGTGGCGTCTTAGTCTTGAGGCATGAAACTTGGGGCACAAACTCCAAAAAGGGTCCACCTTAAGGCACATTTGAAATCAAGGTCCCAAGACCCTTCGGGGAAAAAGACACCCTAGGTGGCATCTTAGTCATGACCCAAAAATTAGGGACACATAGCCAGAATCATTAAATTATCATTTTTCCATTGATGTTTATTGGGATTAGCCATAATATGATATAGTTCATTGGGCTCGTGGATGAAAAATCGAACCAATTAAGACATAAATAGGGATAAATAAAGAAAGGAAAGCCCAAACAAGTTTGAAAATGCAAGGGTATGCATTTTCCTACACTATAGTATGAATTATGGTGGAAGCTTGAGTTGGACCCCCTTATGGCATAGAAACATTTATTTGCGAGATGGAATCACTAGAGGTGGATGTCTCATGTCCTTTGATTTGTTTATTTGGGGTAGGTTCTACCTAAAGCGTGTGCACATCAAAGCCATGGGGTAATTTGGCACCATTATGCAAAAAAAATTCCAAGAATCTCTGAGGGTCTAGTGCCACTATTTCATCTACAAATCATGCCACAACAGGGTCTTGGACAACTGCCTAGATATCTCATCATCAATTATGTCTTTTATTTTTTCAAAAGGATTATGATCTCTAGGTTCTTCATTTGAAAAGGAGCCAAATTTTATTTTTCTAGTGTGATTGTAAAGGTCATCATCATCATGGAAGAAATCCATTTCTTTTCTTTTCCTTTGTGACCTTGTTTCAAAAGACTTGTAAAAGGGAGTGAAGGTGGGAGGTGAAGCCTAGGAAAGGACAATGCAAAGGTATGACTTAAGCCTAATGTATGAAACCTAAGCTATGTTTTTGGATTTTTCAAGATATAAGGGATTCCTAATGATTATACCAAGAAAAAGAGTCAAAATGACAATAGACAAGATTGTAGATAAGATAGTGTCACATTGATCAAAATATGAAGTATTTCTATGACTAAAGAATGCAAGATAAAATTTTAATATGATGTTGCGATGGGATATGAAGATTAAATACCTTTGGTAAACCTAAGATTTTTCCTTGATAAGTAAAAGTGTGACAACCAAGAGTAGGTTGATTCACTGCCATGAGACCATATTTCTTTGAGGCATTTTTCCAAACAATTCACTGCCTTGTCTATGTTTATTTCTATAGAATGATACATAAATATTTATTCACTTTCTTCTTCAAAAATCATGGTATGTAATCAAGAGTTTTAAAATAAAGAGTTTTAGAATATGGGTAATTTTGTTTTTAGGTCCATCTTTGAACCCTTGATTCTACCCTATGTAATGCTTTAGCCAATTATATGTTAAGGTTGTTAGAATTTTAAAATATCTCTACTTAGATGTGAATTTTTATCCCTCAAGTCCTCAAATCTTTGGGTAATGTGTTGCAAGTGGAAGAAACAAGGTCTCCTCTTCCCCATCTTAACTCTAGGGTTTTTATATCTCTCAAATATGATGAGTGTATTCTATAGATTTTGTGCTTTCAATTGAGTGATAATCAAACTAAACATGATATTGAAGTTTTGAGAGGTTTGAATGCTTGTTTTCTATGTAAAATGGATGGTCATCAAAGAAGGCATGGCCCAAAAATTCGTTAGAATATTAATAGACTTGTAGCTAATAGAATTTCATCCTTGATTGTGTTGGAAATAATAAAATAGGCAATAGAAAAATTTACGAGAATGAATTTGATACTTTAGATGAGATTCTCGTCAAATTGGAAGACTCTCATTCTAGTGAGGCATATGTTGGTATCCTTGAATATATGCCTTTTGTCAACAATGAGCTTGCCTTCTTGTTTTTTTAAAGGATAATCCTAGGTAATAAAATAATGCCCAAGAGATTGCCTCAAAGAATTGTGGTCTCATGGTGATGGAATGCCATGACAAGCCATATACAAGGCAGTGAACTATTTGAAAAAATTCCTCAAAGAAATGTGGTCTCATGGTGATGGAAAGCCTCGAAGAAATGTGGTCTCATGGCGATGGCATGCCATCACCATGATACCACATTTCTTTGAGAATTTTCAAACAACTAAACAACTTTGCAATTATTTCACTACTAATGATCAATGTGTCATCTTTCATGAAATTTCCCAAAACACTATTCATTATGATCATATGGAAATTTCTAGGAGAACTACAATAGTTGTAACATCATGAATTAAAATTAAACATTAAAAAGCACATCATGAATTAATTATGTAACCACATAATTCAAATATAATTCTATCAAGAAATGAATATCAAATAGATAATACAATCATATAACTCATACATTTCAATGTCATTGATCTTCTTTTTCATCAAACTCTTTGTCTGACATATCATCTGATCCAGATTCGACATTGTAAGGATTGGTCATATCATCATCATTGTCATTGATATCCATTTCAATAATGTCATCATCCACACAGATATCATCTTCATGAACATTAACTCCTTCATCATCATGATCTAGCTCCTCCTCTTTGACATCTTCGTTAGGCACATCATCAACTAATTGTTGATCCTGATCATCATTAACATCATCTTCTAGTTCTTCGATATCTTCTTCTTCCACCACATTATACTTTACCGAAATTCCTCTTGGATCATGTCTAACAATAAATGACCAACCCAGTTTACCTGGAACCTCTGAGTAAAATACCTACTCACATTGTCTTGGAAGAACATAGGGCTCATTTCCAACTCCCTAGATCAACCTTGTATTAACCATGGTAAATCCATTATTATGTTCAATAACAGTTCTCTCGAGATCATTTTCATTCAATCGTAGCCTGTACCATAGGACAATGAACATAACTAGTTTGAAAGAATTAAATTCACACTCATGTATATCATCCAAAATCCCATAGTATCAATTTTTTGAGACTTCTAGATGTATGTTGCTTCTAGATGAAACATTAGTCACTTGAAACACTGTAGTTATCCTAGAATCACAAGTTTTCTTCATGTCATCCAACTTTTTGATTCAAAATTTATAACCATTGCACCACATAGCCTTATGGTGTTTCACCTACAATATGTCAAACATGAAAAAATTATTGCAATATCATCAATTAATAAACATATTTATTCTTGGGCAAATGTATGCAAAGAAAAAAATCTCAACATATATATACATCAATATAATTGAAAATAATTAAATAATATGGGTGATTAATATATTTATATGTACCTATTTATCTCTTAAACCATATGCTAAATAATTTTTTCTTTGTGTAACATTGTAATCTCCATTACAATGAGCTTCTTTAACCAATGAAGCAACACCTTCCCATGTTAATGCACGACCAAATTATTAACATTGTTCAATCCATACCATCATCCAATCAAGATTTTTTGCAATGTACAAATTTAGTGCATCCCACTCTCGACCAACTACATCAAAAAAAATTTAAATTCATAAATGATGTTAACAAATTCAAAAAATTAAAACATTTCAATAGTGATGTTAACAACCTTGAAATTAGTGTGTTTTATGTTTCATGTAATCATAAAAGATTAAAAAGTCAGTTGTAGAGGTGGTTGTTCAGTAGTTGAGGTGTAAAGGCCTTTAAAAGGCATAAAGTGATCATTGTAAACCCTCATAGGATGAGAAATAAAGAAGATGTAGCTGTTGTCCTCAAGAGTTTTATGAGGAAAAACATGTGAAATGAGAGGTTCAAGCCTACGTTTCAAAAAAATATGTATGGGAGATCTAATTTTATGAATTTTCACCCATGTGTAGACCTAATGGGTTGTGTTTGAGTTTTTTTTGAGGTCTGGGAGGTCGTGGAAGTATGAGATTGAATAAACCCTCATGATTTTGGCCTAAATCAAGGGTTTTTGGGTTTGGCAAGAATCTGGTCATACAAGTGGAATATTTTTGTGGATTTGGAGATTTGTAGGCATAAAAATTGTTTCCTCAAGATTTCATGGGCATATGACAAGTTTAAAGACTAGTTGATTTGTAAAATAGGCCTAATCAGCGTAATCAGTACAACCTAGAAAGGGTGATTATGGTGATTTGGTCCAAAGGACTTGTACTTTCCCTTGAATTATGTTTAATAACACCAAAATGGGTGTATAAAACCATCAAGGGTTTATCTAGTGTTTTGGGAAAGTTTTGAGTTATTGGGAAAAACTAGGTTTGCACTGCTATAAGGATTCAAGGAGTCAAAGTGTGAAATTTGACTTTTGTTGTTTGTTAGGATTTGAGAGTTGTTTGGATTTTTTAAAGTGGTCATTCTAAACTTTTTGGAAGCATCTTAAAGGAAGGTTGATAGGTTGGTTGAGTTGAGCCTCCCAGGTCTACATCAATTAGTTAATTACCACGGTATACAACCTTAATTTATAATTGATGTATATTGAAGATTAATAATTAAATAAGTACAATGTACATAAAAAAAATGTAAAATGTATTATAATTACCTCTCACTTTCCTCAATCTACCTTTCCCCATCAGGTACTCCCCTTCGAATTTGTTAATGGAGTTGGGATCCCAAATGCGATCAACATGGATCTTTGTTGTAAACTTAGCAAGATATTCAGTAATGTACACCATGGTCTCGTATACCATATATCCCTCCACCATAGAACCCTCAGGATGTGCTCTTTTTCTAACCAAATCCTTCAAAAAATTTAAGTGCCTCTCAACCATCTACATTGACCTTGTGTGTATAGGTCCACACAATTCAATCTCCTCAACTTGGTGTATGAGGTAGTGTTCCTGTGCATTGAAAAATGTTGAAGGTAGACACTTTTGCATTTCACACATTAGATGAGAAATTGTTCTCTTCCAATAATTTATATCTTCTTTATGGATTTCTTTAGATGAAACCATCTACAAGTGATTCAAAGTGCAAATATATTAACGAAGATTTAACAACAATATACAATATATTACATAACAAGTAAAACAAATGGAAATTATAAGATCTATAGAATGAATTGAACAAATATCACTACTTACCTCATTTATTTTCCAAGATCATATATAACTTTCTTGACATTATTGTCGAAGTTGTCTGGGAGAGATAGAGGTAGAATGTACTGCAACACTTATAAAATGATCTTTTCATTATTTTTCCAAAAGTAGTAAACATAATATACACTGAAAAGTACATGTAGTATACAAATATATATATAATATATTAGAATAATTACCTTAATGAAGGTATGGCAATCATGCGTTTTCATCCCTAACCCAAATTCACCTTTCTTTGCTATGATATTGTTTATGTTTGCAGTAAATCTTGTGGGAAATCAATTTTTTTGTATGACTTCTTTTATAGCATTGCTTTGTTGCTTTGTTAATAACCAAGGAAGGGTGCTTATATTAATTTGGTCTCCATTGCTATTTAATTGAATGACATTTTTCATTGCATGATTGGCTTCCTGAATGTCACTACAAATTTTAAAATTTTTTTCTTTGTCATGCCTTCCATCCAATATTTTCCATAACATTTTTGTTATATTATTTCTTATATGCATTGTATCAAACAAATGCACAATTTGTAGTTGCTCATAGTAGGGAAACCTGCTAAATTGCCTGGGATAACTTTTCATTCCCTATGGAAGCCGACCATTAATGCCTCGACGACCTTCATGAAGCATATAAGTTAAACAAATTAACAAGGAGAATCATTGTCAATTACAATATGAGCAAACAAAACACAATATAAAAATATAAATTCCAAACATATCATAAATGATAGATAAACAATTTGATCCAATGTATAACCTTGACAATTAATTCTATTATATTCCAACTTCCATAGGCGAGGTGTCATTCTTCATGGTTTTGATGTAGTCTCTTCTTTCCCATTAAAAAGATGTTTTTTAGTAACTCGATACTTATTATTTATGTGGAGGAAGTGCCTATACTCATCAAACACTTGCTTTCCTAAACTTGTTGAATGACAAGATTTCATCTTTGGACCACAAATTGGATATGCAAATTTTCCCTTTGTTTGAAAAGCTGCAAGATCATATATAATTGGGTTAAATATGTCAATTTTTATAATTATATATAATGAATAGATTATTTTAAAAACATGCATGATATCTACTTCATAAAATTAAATATTGTTAAAGTGTAGTCGAACATTATAACATACCACAAAAATGTGTTAGCCCTAGGGCATCATGAATTGTCCATACAAGCATTGCATGGAATTGAAATTGTCTTTGTCCTATTGGTCTAGAGACACCATACATAGTGACACCATTCCATAACTTTAGTAACTCATCGATAAGAGGCTTGATATATACATTCATATCTTTAACTTGGTACTTACCTAGTTGAATGAACATAAACATTACATAATTCTTCTAACCATTTTATTGTAATATAAAATTAATGTACATGACTATTAAATGAAAAAAATATAAGTCATTATGCAACAAATAAGACAAATGAGATGCTACTATGTTAAAGAAAATTGATGTAAACAAATACTTGGAACAATCATTGCCAACATTATGTGCTCCCTCTTTATTGACATCCATGGATTAATTTTATTGTTGATAACAAAAATAGGCCACACCAAGTAAATAGATCTCAACTCTCCAAATGGATTGACACCGTCTGCTGCCAATGAAAGCCTGAGACTATGAGGTTCTTCTTTAAAGTGTGGCCATTTTTCCTCTATGTCCTGAAATGCAGAACCATCCGCAGGCATTCAAAGAATGTCATCTCCACTTCTATTCTATGCATGGTAATCCATAAATTGCACTAAGTTTTTGCACATAAATAATCGTTGCATGTGGAATAATGGGAATGTAACGAAGAACCTTGCGAGACACCTTTTTCGTTAGTTGATCTATTTGATATCTACTGATATGAAATTCCAAGCATTTTGTTGCAAATTCATGTTGTTTATGAGATATAATATGATCATTGGGACATGCATTTATTGCTTGATACTCCATTTCAATATCTTTCGTAATGGAAGATAAATATCGGTATGAGCAAGGTAAAATATTTGATGGTGGTAACAAAAATTCACCAATCAATCTACAAAAAAAAAAATAATAATATAAAGATTATTTATGGTACATATTTCATCCTTTATTTACTAATGATGAACTAACAACAATTAAAATAGATGAAAAAAGATGACATATGTATGACATACCTTAACATCTGTGACATTGCTATGTTGGATAAACCATTCATAACCTTCAATTTCACCAGCAACAATACAACAGAGAGAAGAGTTGTTTCAGAGCCTTCATAAAGGGGCTCGTGTGCCTTTTCAAGTACAGGTAAATCATGAACATCAAATTAAAGTCATCTCGATCATCATGATCAGCTGCGCCACTAAATGTGTCATGGATCAATGTATTTGGACCATCATCTTCAACTGTGTTTTCTGGCGCATGATCATCTTCTTCCATAGGATCATTAACTTCATCTTCAATATTCATAGCTCAATGTTCCTCCACTTACAAAACCACATTCTTCGGGGCATGATAATTCATATCTTGTGCCCTAGGGCACCCCACCTTTATAATAATGATTGACAAAAATAAACCATGATCATGATCAAGTGAGTTTTTATATATATAGAAATGTTAAAATGATATAAACATTTACAAATTCAATCAATATAAAGACATATAATGAACAACTTACCAATGGATGATAATCATGCTCCCCTTCAACGTGACCACGTTGCCTACAATATTTCTCAGTTGTGATTAGAAGTCTTCTCTTCTTTAAGCCCTTGCAATTATTTCAAGGACAATAAAATTTTCCATCACCCTTTATTTTCAATCTATCCCACATTCTAGCAATTGTCTGTTCACTTTATTTTGCTCTAATATTATCTAACATGATTTTTCCTTACCAAGCTTGAATATTTAGATCTTAAAAATGTATCAAAATCAAACTCAAATAATTTTTAATCATAGACAGGTAACACAATCTAATAATTATGATATTTTGCACCAAAAGAATTCGGCATGCAACCACTCGTGCAAAAGAGAAGATAGTCTGAAGTTAATGAACCCAAAAAACACTTTAAAATGTTAATTCCAGAACTTCTTAAATTCTGATTTTACTATGATTTCCAACTATTAGACTCCTAAAATAAGAATATTGAACTTGCACAACAAAATATGGAAATAAAATTCTCAAAATGCACAAGTCTAAAAATGAAAATTGATGAGATGTTGCTTTAAAATATGATTTTCAAACTTGGAAGTACAAATTTGACTTCACAAATGAATTCTGGAAAAAGACAATGACTACCCTCAACCTAGTGATATCTTCTTGATTTTTTTTTTATTATTCCCAAGAAAATCGTCCTTAGTTCTCCACAAATTGTTGCAAGTAGAGAAAATTTGCAAGTACAAAATTTTTGCAAGTATAGCAAAACACTGCCGCAATAAATAGGTGAAATCACTTTTATTCATGTTAGCCACAATTTCATTTTTTTCTAATTTTCCATTTTTGTTAAAATACGACGAACATGTTTGTCGAAATTGTGACGAAACTTCATCAAAATTTAGGTGAAAACTAAGTTCATCAAAATTTTGACGAAATTCGGGGATAAAAATTTAAAAAATTAAAAATTACACTTCAAATTTCACAAGCACCCAACAATACATCAAATTATAAATATTTCATCAGAAATTTTCATTGGATTTTGCAGTCAAATGAGTTAGTGACACATGCCGAAGTGGATTCACCTATGAAGAGGTGGATCCTCCCAAGGGAGGAATGGGTGAGCCTACTAGAAAATAGGTGTTTGTGCGTGTAAATGGGAAATTTTGCACATAGATGGGAAAATTTGTATCCATATGGGCGATCACACTCATGGATGGGTGAATTTGTCAAATGGAGGGAATAGGGGCGAGCATGCACTGCTTAAGGGTGAACCTGTGCAAAGGAGGGATGGACGATCATGCCTATTACTAGAGTAATAGGTTGTTTACTTAATTAAGTTAATCATGTTAATTAATTAAGTCACCTTTACTTTATTTCACTTAAGCTAAACTTAGGAATCTTTATTTATGCATTATTAAATCAGTCATGTCATCTTGTTCATTATGATCTTGACACTTGTCACATGCTAATTTAATCCTCTTCCTAAGGTTCTCACCTTTAGGGTTTTGATCTCCTTTCTTAAGGATTGATCTCTTTATAATTATTATCTTCTCGGGTAATGCATTTTTGCTTCATGTTTGCAAAGCACCATTCTTGTGTTACTTGATATTCTTTGGTGATAGGCTATTTTCTTGTAGGTGTTCATTGGGATCTGTGAGGTTGGAATATCAACTTCTACATGGTATTAGAGCTCTAGATCTGCAAGCTTCTTGTTCCTTTTTTGTGAGATCTTTCCATGAAACCATTTTATAGTGCATCTAAGATCAAATCAGACCTCTCCATTGAATCCAGAGCTTCCAGAATAGCCAAGATTGACCTTTGTTTTGTCAAAATTGGCTTCCATTTGTCAAATTTTTGAGGGTTTGAACAAAGGTTTTTTTGCTAGATCTAGGGGGTGTCTAATTTTTTGGGGCATTTTGAGCCCAAATGGACCTCACCATTGTGTCAGCAATAGCCAAAAACCCTAAGATCGACTGTGAAATCATTGAAATCCAAGTAGTTGACTTCTGAGGAATTTTTTTTTGTTGTCCAGGTCCGTACGATCTTCCACATGCTTTATGAGGTAAAAAAATTTCGTAAAAAAAAATTATTTATTTTTTCTATATAGAAAATTGTAGTTTTTTATTGTAAAAAAAATATTTTTAAAAGCTTTTAAAAAAGCTTTGTAAACATTTGTTTTTAAAACAAAAAAAAGTGCATAAAGGGGAGGTACCCCTACGCAGGACCTATGTAGGTCCGTACTTGTGTAGGGTACTATGCAGGTGTACCTAGCCCCTTATGGGGATCGGTGGGGGTGGGCCTGCGTTCCCCCCACCCAATACTTTTTAAAAAAAAAAAATTATTAAAAAAAGATCATTGTACATTTTATTTTTATTTTTTTTAAATAAGGAAAATTGTGCAAATGCGCTAATGGCCATTTGGCGTCAAATTTAAGCTTGCAGTTTTTCTATGATAGTCATTTGGCCATCAAATTTAATGTCGTAGACTATGTTTTTTTGCACTTTGGGAGTTGTTTTCTTCTGGAGGCCATAACTTTTGCCCACGGTGTCGAAATCGAGCAAACAAGATATTGTCGGAAAGAGGACTCAGAGTAATTTCTAGTGGTGTAGGTATATTTTAGAGATTTTTTCTCAAGTCTCTTTTATTTCTAGTCAAAGTCAAATATTCTTTTCTAGAGTTGTCTTCAGTGTTTCCGGCATAACTTTAGCATACAATGTCAAAAATGGGAAAACATGATATCGTTGGAAAGATTTTTCTCAGCTCTTTATAGTGGTGTAGGTGGTTTCCAGATTTGATTTTTGGATTTTTCAAAAATCCTTCTTGTCATTTGTAGTCCTTTCTGGATCTTATGGGCTCACATTGCATGCATTTATCATTTGTAAACACACTGAAATAAAGTGCCTTAGCATTGTATGTGTAGTAAATTGGGATTCTTGCACATTGCTTTGTGCCTTGTTGTACTCACACTATGATATAAAGTTCCATGGGGGTTGATGTTTTCCTTTGTTTGCCTTCATACCTTTCTCATGTGTATGTGACTTTTGTTCTCACATCCTTTCTATCTGCTTTTACTTTCATGATTGTACCCTCATATTTTCTTGGTTCCTCTTCATGCACTACTTTCAGGCATTTAGTTTCAGTGTACCTGTCATACCTCTCCCTTATTAGCATTATAGGGGGTTTCTACTATTGGTGTTAATGCTTCTTTGGTTTTACATTGGAGTGAGCTATGTATACATTATTTGTTCCTATGTACTAGGAAGATGCAACAGCTGGTTACCCATGCATTTCAGTGAGATGGAGCACTTACCATATGGACACTCTTACATTCCTTCTTTCAGCATTTCAACAACATCTTCTTCATGCTTCCGTGGTGTTTTCCATGTTCATCCTTTGTTCCTATCTTTTGGGACAATTTATTCTTGATTGGAGGCTACTTCATCCTTCACTCTTGTTTGGAGGCTTCTTAGACCTTCACTTGCATTTCTCTCTTTTGGAGAGGAGTTTTTCCCGCAATGTTTTCTCCTTTTATATCATGTTGTGAGAGATCTTTTACATTTGTACATGGGTACCTCATCTGGCCTAGTTGTCAGAACCCATCTTTGCTTTCGTGCTTTTTATCCTTAGTTTTTTAACTTATCCCTAAGTTCAAGATTAAGAGGGGGTGTTAGAGTGATAGGTTGTTTACTTAATTAATTTAATCATGTTGATTAATTAATTAAGTCACCTTTACTTTATTTCACTTAAGCTAAACTTAGGAATCTTTATTTATGCATTGTTAAATTAGTCATGTCATCTTGTTCATTATGATCTTGACACTTGTCACATGCTAATTTAATCCTCTTCCTAGGGTTCTCACCTTTAGGGTTTTGATCTCCTTGCTTAAGGATTGATCTGTTTGTAATTATTATCTTCTCGGGTAATGCATTTTTGCTTCATGTTTGTAGAGCACCATTCTGGTGTCTCTTGATCTTCTCTAGTGACAAGTTATTTTCTTTTAGGTTCTCATTGGGATCTATGAGGTTGGATTATCAACTTCTACACCTACCACAGGGGAAATCATGCAAAAAGAGGGAATGGGAGATCATGCCTCTAATAGGGATGATTGTGCATCAAGTTAGTTAGGAAGAAAAAGATGAAATATAGAAGAGAATTTGATAGATTCAAATTGAGGATCCACTATAGACCTAGAATGTGCAAAATTGATGACTATTAGTGGTTGAAGCCATAAAATCAATCATATGCCAATTGTTCTTTCTTTCAATTAGGGAGTAGTAACTTCCTTGGGTTTGATCCCCTAAAAAAAACTTGTATAAATAGGGAGTAGTAGCTTCCTTGGGTTGTATCCCTAAAACAAAGTTGTAAATGTTATTTTCTTGTGAGACTGGATTATGATAGTAGCTCCTAGCAACATTTCTCACCATGGTTTTTCGCTTGTGGGGTTTTCCACATAAATCTAGTGTTCTTTGTGTTCTTGTGTGTGTGTTGATCTTCTTTCTAGTTTTGATTAAGCAGGTGTATGCTTAAATGGTATAAATTAGCTTCATTAGTTATTAATTGAGATTGAATTTTTCAAAGCATACTGATTCACCCACCCCCCTTTCAATATTTTGTTGTTTTCAACACCATTTAACTTATTTTTTTAGGATTTTATCATCAACTAGATTACAGTGTCAATTTCATTAAAAAAATATACAATTTTTTTAATTTAAAATAAAAATAAAAACATTAAGTACTCTACAAATAAATATTTTATTAGTTTGCATCATTTCAAAATTTAAAACGTACATGTCCCTTTTTCGTGATTCAAGTTAAAAATTTGGATCAATGTTAGTAGATTCCTTTATAAAAGTGTGACACAACTTTGTGCTTTTATCCACTTTTGTTAAGAAGTAATTATTTGTTATATCTAGAAACCTATTTGTTATATTTGGTCATAATTTTAATTAGAAAGAAGCTCTATTTGGAATGAGTCTACAAAATAATTTGATTGTTAATTCAATTAGACATGTTATCTTGGTACATTTATTGAAAATCAAATGTTCAATAACATTTTCTAGTCCTAATTTTTATCATAAAACTATAATTCCAATACGTTATGTTGATATTTTTTTGGATTGGATCTCTATCTTCTCAATCACATGGAATGCTAGAAAGATGAATAAAGAAGTCACATAGTAGTTGGAGCAAATAAAAAATTATTCAACTTCATTCCTATTAAATAAATGAGAACACCCAACTCTCATTATAAACACAAAGGCTACTACATTATATGGGATGCTTATTCTTGATCTTGGCCTTGTTTTTGTAATTGGCATGCTATTTATATAAAGATACTTGTTTATAACCTTATTATTGTTGTTCATGAAATGATTTGTTTATAATGCTTGTTTTTCACTCTTAGTTTTTTGGTAATTGTATCCTTCAAGATTTAAATTATTTTTGCAAATTTTGTGGCTACTTATTCTTTGCAACAACTTTTTCAATACAAAAAATGCATTGAATGTAACTATAGAAATAAATATCAAAGATGATAAACATGAGACATAATTTGTCATGTAAAAATATAGATAAGTGAATAAAACATACCACCCATTTCCCATTTGATAAATGAGTTAAGCATATAATTATTCTCTCTATATTCTCATAATCATGAAAAAAAATTATTTATTTTATTTTCTATTTATTTTTGTGTTTACTTTAAGGAAATTTTGCAATACATATACATATTGACAAATGATACAATATTATGTGAAGTTGGGTTTATTCCCTTATCCTTTGTCTATTTTTATATACATATCCCTATACACTCAACCCTACTATACATTTATATATACACACACACTCTTTTATGCTTTTGCCTTATTTACATATTTGTGACATTTACTTATGCAACTAGATCCATATAGTCGCCATCCATTTGAATATAACTATTTTTCAATATTGAGACATTCATGAGGCCATGAACTTGTACCTTGTGAAAATTTAAAATTTAAAATTAGGAAAGTAACCTTATTTACCTACCTATCTTAAGCCAACTAGACACATATTTTGTGACATTTGATGCTATGTGCTAGTATTTAAGGACACTAAATGCATTCATTCTAATCATTGAGTAACATCAAGCAATAATTTGAGATCCTCTCATCCTAGAGCACTGAAGGAGTAATTAATATAACATATTTTTATTTGAGTACTAAAAAGGATAATGAATCTATATTCAGGGGCCCTTACTAGTTGTCTTCCATCTTTGTACACTTTTTGGGGTTGATCTCGGAGAAATTGTGTTTTTGTGATGAAACACCAAACTTTTAAGGCATTTTAAAAACTACCAATCCCTAGGTTTTCATGAAGACGATAGCATACAATTATCACCAAATGAAGATTATACAATTATCACTAAATGAAGAATATAATTTGACATTATTGTGCACAACGATGAGTCTGAATTCATATGACTAGTTTGTGAGTGTGATTTTGTCTCAAACCTATTAACTTGTCCCTAATAGAGCACATATCCTAGATAGAACCCAAAGAATTTCACTAAAATAGATGCATTGTATTATGAACATACACTTATCTAATATCAAAATATTCTCCAAAAAAACTCTTCTTATGTTATAAACATAAATACCATAATTATCATATTTATATTTCTTAAAATAACAAATAAATTTATCAAATTATCAAATACTAAACTATTACTTATTAATCTAAACTAATTTATACATAATTAATTACATTTATTTGACCTAAGTTAAACCCAAGGAAACCTTATTTTCCTTTACACTTATATGTAATAATTTTCTCTGTGTGATGATTCTCCTTCACTTATATGTAATGATTATCATATTTTTTGAACATGTTACTTTAACATGGTCTAACAAACTAAATAAGATATAAGTATATAAAACATTTCATTTTGTTTACTATTATTATCTTGCTAAACACAAACACACATTTATACTAATAATTTTAAAATATAAACATAAAACGAAAAGTCAATTTAATCAAATTTATTTAACTAAATAAGGGTGCAAACAATCTCTCATTCGATTGAAACAAATATAACAATTCCAACCTATAGAACTTTAAAAGCCATCTTATTTTATATATATGCAATATATGTACATATATACATATGTATATCTATTGAGGAGGGGGGGAGCATTGAGATGGATTTCCAATTGCGGTATCATTTTAATTTTTTTCCCAAGCTTGTCCTAGTACCATTTTCATTTCTAAATAGTTTTGTAAAATTATTCTTCCTAGCAGAACTTTACATCAGAAGCATTCTTCTTTGTATTTCTGACAGACCCCTCCAAGCAAACACTGATGAAAGGTAAGAGGGAAAATATACAATTGTAAACTGTGTTGGGGCATCTTTAACACCTCAGAACTGTCCTCGTACTGTCTGAAGATCAAATCCTGTCCAGGGCTCACTTTTCTAGGGCATCAAGTATGTTTTGTTAAGGCTTTGATGTACCTAAATCTAAGAGCTTTTATCTTGGAAATGCTTGTACTTCCTCCTAATCGCTAGATTGATGGACTGTTCGTTTAAAAAGCAAGTTGTGGGCCTCTTGTCTGTGTGGACAGAAAAGATGCATGGCGCCCAGGGATTGTTCCTTTAACTAAAGGACCCTACATTTCGAAGGCATCTTTCTTTTGCAAATGAAAATGACCTTTATTTACAGCTGCAAACTTACCTACCTAAAAACCCATGGAATGTAATGAGGAAGATACAGATTGTGTGCTTGGTAGATGAAGATCAGCATTAAGTCATGGTTCCGTTCACAAGAAATACAAAACCGACTATGACACATGGAGTACATTAAATGATGGAGACAAGGTTGGTTATGTACAATGATGTGTAGATGAAGACCCACCAATGGTGTTATAAAAACGAAATGATAAATTCCAACTGGTTGGTTTGGTTTACCAGCTTTACATGTGGGAAAGAGCAACACTTTCTGCATAATTTTAGGGGAGACTAGAATAGGTAGTAATTGTCTTTGGAATTGATTAGCTTGGTTTTTAGAGCATAGTTGGTAGCACAAGTGGTGACTAACTCGCACCAAGGTGGATATTGAGAGTCATGTATTGGGAAAGAAGGGCGTCTAGATTCTCCACTCAAATAACTCTTTATAAATGGAAAATCTGTGAAAAGCACTTGCCCGCCCTCAAATAATTGGTGTGTTTTTTTTCCTCATTTGGTTTTTAAGACCTTATCAGCTATAGCATAGATAAAGTGATGGGTAGCTTAGGTTATTTGCAATTAGGTTTATTCAAAGAAGAGGGAAGTACTTGGTGTAAACCCTTTTTAAATTTTTTTATCTTGATACGTGTTATTGTGTTCATTTAATAAATATATTCAAGATATTATAAATATTCTTTATTTTAGATGTGTTATTGTATTCATTTAATAAATATATTTAAGATATTATGAATAATCTTTATCTTGGATATGTGTTATTGTATTCATTTAGTAAATATAATCAAGATATTTGAATATTTGATTATTCTCATTGGATAGTTAATAATGATAAATATGTGCTTTGATTTGAAATACATAAGTGCTAGTAGTTAGGTGTCACATTTATTTAGTCAAAGCCACCCCTCTTAGTTACACTTATTTAACTTACCCTCCAATTAAATGAATTCATACATCTTGGATATACCATCTCCTTAATTCATGCATCCAATGGGTCAACAAATTTATAGATTACTTGTTGTAATTGTTGCTCCTTTATATTGAATATTAAATATCCTTATTTTATTCATCTAGATTTGTGATTAGCTCGTATGCATTAAGCCTTGGGTAGATTTGTTGTTTATGACAAATTGTAACATAGTATCGAAGCCATGATATTCTAAAGTTAGTCCATTTCAAATTAATAAAAGTAATTATATTACATGCGAGGAAGGTTTTCTTTGCGATTTTATATTACAAGTTACTTTGAGAGTTTTATGGAGAAAAAATGAGCTCACCATTGAGTTGAGAGCATTTGAGATAGTCATTTTTTCCTTTTATTACATTTGAATTAAGCATTGGAGCCTGGATCTATGAGGGTCTTTCCTTAGAAGTTGTTTGTTAGATCTAGCAAGCAACCATCATTTTAATGTATTTTGGGTCAAATTTGACTTTGCTTTTACATCCAAAATATCAAATTGTTCAAAATTAGAGATATTTGTGTTGTTTCCTTAGAAAAAATCCTCTTATGTCAATCATATAGACCATACAATCACTATTTACACATGTAGGTACAAGTTTGCATAATTATTATCTCTATGCACATTGTTTGTTTTAAAAGAAGTGAGTTGATAATTTTTTAAATTTAAGAAAAATATATGGATTTTTTTTTAAATTACTTAGATCTTTGTAAGTACATAGGGGTATGGGGTATTATAGAGGTACCCAAACCCCTACCATGGTCAAGGCTCATGCCCCCACCCACTAGTTTCTTGATTTTCCACCAACAATTTAAATAGTTCAACGACACTCTTATGTGTCACTGTCCTCCCTTGCATTCTGTTGGAGATTTATTGCTTTGCAACTTGCAATATCCCTTTGTCACCCCAATAGCCAAATTGTCACTAACAATTGCAACCACATGGCCACCACCTTTTCCAACAATTCCACCTCTTATCTATCCCATAGGAAAAACCACCTACAGAGCCCTCAAGCAGTTTTCCATGCATAATTAGCAATTTTTTTAATTCAAAGGGATTTTTTAAGAATTTTGTAACTGGTTTTAAAATATTCTAGTAGTGAGGAATATTCTAAACAATCTTAAAATCTTGAAATATTCTTTATTGATGTGAACATGATACCATTTACCCGTTCTCTCTAATCTTTCCCCCTATTCCAACAAAGTTTTAGTATTTGGTGTTGAACTTCAAAGGCTCCATTCTTGCTGAAATTTGCTACTAAGTCTATTTGGGATATTTTTTTAGATCTTTACAATAGTGCAAATGATTTTTTATTTTCGTGTCTAAATTTCTTAGAAATTGTAGTCTTACAAGTGATGTGCAGTTTTTATTTTGGAAACTTTTAAAGCTCCATTTGAGCTAATATGAAATTTTTTTTGGTGTAATTTTTTTAAAGTGTATAATTTTCCATGTACTTCTCATTGGCACATTTTGATCTATCATGTTCTATAAAAAATTATATTTTTAATTTTGTGGCCTAGTTTGACATCTATAATACACTAAGATCAAAAGCACCTCATTGATTTGAAAAGTGACACTTGTAATAACACTAATTATAAAGTTCCAAAACTTTGTAATTGTAGGGGGTTTATGCATTAAATATTTTGTACAACATGAACAAATATAAAGATAATTTTTGGGGGTACTCTTATTTTGTAGTCTAATTTGATTCATTAACTAATTTGAAAAGTTAATATGGGTATCAAAATATTCTACAATAATCAAATTGGATAGATGAAACTAAAATTCTCGATGAGATAAATTCTTGAAGCATTTCAAGTGTGCCAAACTCTTTCTAATTCTTTATGAACTAGTTCATGAACCCACTACATTTTGGTAAAATGTTACATGAAAGTACTAAATTGATTATATCTTAGGATTAATTTTATTGTACACATGAGTACAAGACTAATTATATCTAAGATTAATCCTTTGTAAAGTTGAGATCAACACCATGATGACCATCACTCATATTGAGTGCCCTCATGACTTGCGGACCAATATTTGGGAGATGTTTGGAGACTATGATGGATATTTATTCCCAAATGATCATATGATGGTTATTATTATACCTATTGAGAAAATTTGACCATATCATCATGATACAATTTTAGTGTTTAAAGTTTGGGAAGATCTTACTCACCAATATGACAAAGGTTTCTCCTAGTGCTCCTCAGACTTCAATTCATTTTATAGTTAGGGACTTCTCTATGTTAGCACTTTTAAGTTTATTAGTTTTTCATACTCAACCATCTAGTGTGGACATGACATTAGTGGATGAGAAGTGTGATTGTAGAGAAGGGGGATTCGCTGCTCACAAGTCTCTTGATTCTCAAGAGAGTCCCAAGGAATGAACTACCATAAACTACCTTAGATTGTGAAGGCGAGACTTCCAAAATAAAAAAGAGTAGTTCACAAAGGTTTTCTGGAAAAAAATAATGAATTCTTAGCCAAAGGATGGTAGCGTGAAAAATGAATGACATCGCAACACACTAGAGTCTTAGAGGTGCGTTGGTATCTCATACGGATCAAAAACTAAGAATGTCACATAAAACAACTAAACGACTATTAACAATCTGATTATAAGAACTTCTAGAATGCAAGAAAGTAAAAAAATATGATAGAATTGAAATAAGATAAAGTAGATGAAAGAATTAAAGAGGATAAAGAAAGTTCTAACAACCCAAGTAATGAAGCCTCCAGCAAAGAAATGTATTCAATACCTGCACACATAAGACTGAGGGAAAGTGTTGGGGTATTTTAGGGGCTTTCCTTAGTCAATTCCTCGTTTCAGTGTTCTCACCTCCTCAAACAACCAGATACATAGAGAGAAATAATAAGCAAAAATGAAATGAACACAAGAGTGATCAAATTAATCCTTGCTCAAGGAGGAGAACCCATATCATGAAGTAGAGATGCAATAAATAGGGGACGTGATAAATCCCAAGATTCTCAAAGATACAAGGCACAAGATAGATATCACTTGCAAGGCTTGAGGAATCCAAGGAGAGAGACAAAGTTGTGAGAGCCAAGAGAGTTGCAAAGAGTGTTGTGAGAACTTGAGAGCTTGAGGTTGTTGTAGAAAGTTGTAGAGAGCTATGCAAGTTTGAGAGAGTGAGAAGAGAATGTCCAAGAAAGGATAAGAGAGTTTAAGCTAGAACCAAAGAAAACCAAATGGATTGAAAATATTGCTTTTAAAAAGAGAATAGGGGGGAAAGAAGCTTCCCGAGCCATTACAAGGCATCTCCAACTATTACCATTGACAAAAGTAGCTGGAAAGTGGCAAGGCACCCAAAAAACGATCGTTTGAATGTCAAAATTTCATAGGAAACTAGCACAACACACAGACATCTGTGCGGTGTGCTAGTGTCCAAAAAAATCATGCTACAAAATGGTAGGCATAAGAAAAGCACAAGGTTTGATGTAAAACTGATGCACAAAGGAAACTACTAAAAAGGGTTCCTGAGCATCTTGAGAGGGAAAAAGGCTGATGCAGGGGCTAAAATGAGCCTACACAAGTGCTAAGGTAGTGGACACTAAAGTGGATACAAGAATTTATGTGAAATTGCAAGGGGTACAATTTTACGACATTACATTTTTTCCCCACTTTAGTCGGCACATGAATCTACACTAATATGTACACTAAAGGAAATTTACTAAACATAAATAACATCATTATACTAAAAGGATACTGTAGAGGATGCAAATAGCTCTTCAAACCAAGAAAGCATGCCCCTGGGTTGAAGACCTACAAAATAAGTGCATTAGACAAGAGAGATCTACACAAGACAATAATGTTAAAACATAAAAATCTATTACATCACAAGGTTAGAACATATAAAAAAACATACACATAGGCACATAACAAACTAAAGGTTTTGGGTTAGCAAAGTGAAAGAGACCTCGATGTAGAAGGTTGTCTCGATACTATGCATTGTCCCCAAACTAAGACATAACACAAAATAATTCTTAAACAAAGAGAAGAATGTAAAGATTGATTGCTTCAATAGAAGAATACATAAAAAAGATGGGGAAGTAATCAATGTTGAAGAGGAAAAGAGATATATACTCAAGATGAAGAAGATGCAAGTCTTCAATCCGATATACACAATTGAGAAGAGAAGAGAAAGATGGATCCAAAGGTACCCAGTCTCGAGGAGAGTTAAACAAATACGCTACATGCCCTTAGGCCTATGGAAAGGTGAACAAAAGGCTCTGCAGGTGCTCGGTCCTACAAATTCGAACAAAGAGATCTTGTAGGATGAAAGTGCTTTAAAATTCCTTGGAATTTCAAAAGCGGCACCCCAGGTGCTTGTTCCTAAGGGAAGCTCGATGTGAAAGGCTTTGTAGAGTCTGATTGGTCCTCACAGGTGCTCGGTCCTACAAGGAAAGCTTGATGCAAAGAATCTCTACATGTTCTTGGTCTTGTAGAGAAATATTGATTAGATAATATTGTGGCTACTACAAGTTACGTTGTAGGACAATCACAGAAAAGATAGGTCTAATCAAGCTGCCCCCAAGCTAGATGCCAAGACATAAGACAGGTCTAGTTAGGCTGCCCCCAGGCTAGACACCAATGAGTTCATTTGAAGGAGAAGCTTTCAAAGGGGGTTCCTTCAATATAGGGAACCCTTCAAGATACAAAGGGTCCCATTCAAAGGAACACTCCAATTGAAAGATAGAGAGAACTCTAATGCAGAAGCAGTTGGGCTCACAAGCAATCCTATATCACCAAAAATAAATATTTAATTTTCTTGTTTAATTTTTTCATTTTTGGTGTAGTTGGAGCTTCAAGAGAATCTTGTGGAGTTTTGAAGGATTAAATATTTATTTTATCAAGACTTGGCTTCCATTCAAAATCAAAGGCAAAAAAGAGGTGTTGAATGCGATTTTAAAATTATTATATTGGACAATTTCAATGTTTCAAGGGTTGAAGGGGTCCATTGGTGTATTATAAATTAAAAATTAATTAATTTTCTCAATTTCTATTCCTAGAGAAGTTTTAATGTGGCAAGTGGCATTTGGCCTTCCATCTTTTCAATTTGCATGCCTAGAATGGAGTAAAAAGCTAGTGATATTTGAAAAAAAAAGTAATGACTTCAATTTTTAATTTAAGGTGAATGAGTGCAACTTATTTCATGATTTTATTGATTTTTATGAAGAATCTACAACAAGTCATGGAATATGGTGCAACAATTTTGTGTGCCATATTTGGAAGCATTTAATGATGAATTTTAAGCACAAATAAGAATTTCAAAAGACAATTGGAGAGAAATGAAAGAGAAGATTTGGGTGCCTCTTTGGTGTCTTAAAAAGGTTTTAATCTCTATAAAATATAGCCTTTAATGGATTCAATAAGAATCAATCAATAGAAGCAAGTTTGGAGAAAGAACTTGCAGAATTGCACAAGAAAGAGTGCAAAAAATCGGCTTGTGAAGAGAAGAGGAATAGGAGTTCAAAGAAGAGGGATTTTATAGGTGTTCAAGGCAGCCATGAGGGATGAATAATAAAGAGAAAAATAAGATTTTAGAAGTTGATTGAAGTCAAGAAGTTTTGAAGACACATGATGATAAGCTATAGGAGACTTTGTAGGTGGAGTTGAGGTGCTAGAAGGTGAATGGTTTGTAGGAGCTCGCGTAGTTGAGCATAGATTGTGTTTGAATGATATTTAATTTGAATAGTTGATGTTTGTAAGGGTTTTACTTTCTATTCATCAGTCCATTGATGATTGAAAATTATTTGGAATTTGATTTCTTTAATAGAAAAATTCAATGGTCTCATGTGCAAACAATTTGTTGAGGTTAACTTACAATCTCCTTATTCTATTTTAGCTATCATTGTGAGTGTTTTAGAGAGGGATTAGAGTGTATGAATTCCTCTCTCCATCAGTGGTATGAGAGCAAGAGTTCCTGAGTGTGCAGGAAAAAATGCTAATTGGAGGTAGTTTGCACAAGGACTTGGGGGTGGAATGTGTGTGGTGTGTAGACCAATTGCCTAATGTGAGGCAGTCTATACTTGAGAGGTTGAAGTTTGAGAGTGTGTGGAAAGTGTTTGAATAAATTCCCAAGTAGAAGGGAATAAATTTTTTCATAGTTGTGTATGCAAGCGAACAAGAAGGAGAAAATGGCTACTATGGATCATGGAATTATGGTAATTTTAAAGATTTTTTTTATCTAAAAATGTTTTGTTTGCAGTATTTAGCAAGGACAAGGAAAATGGTGAGAAGAAGAAGGATACAATAGGAGAAAAAGATGTATTATTTAATTATGTTATTGAGAATTTACATGAAAAGAGGTAGGTGAAGTTGTAGATGATGTTGTAGCAATTCAACGAATATATTTTGATAGTCCTAGATTTGACAAAGGGAATGATGAAGAAGAAGATAGTCTCTTGTTGAAAGAGGAGATAATAAAATTAGAAAAATTATTTTAGGGAGAAATTATAGAAGAATATGATGAAAAGAAAGAGGTTGCATCTGATACATGCCTCTTTCAAGGAGAAAAAGTTGCAATAGTGAGCAAAGAGAAGAAAATAGAGGTAATTGTTGATTTATCGAATTTAGTAAATGTTTCTAATGAATAAAATTTTTATGAGGGTGAAATGATAAAAGAAATTGAAGAAAGAGAGATGGTAAGGTGCATCAATAACAAGTCACTAGATGCAATACAAGAAGGTGTTGAGAATGAGAAAGCAGGATGAAAAGATGAAACTATTACTTATTTTTAGCTATATCTCAAAATAGGTTGAGCTGAATTGCATTCATCATTAAAAGGTACACAATAATTTCAAATTTTTTTGATAAGTATTCATAGTTGTACAAATCTGATTACTTTTGAATTTCTAGTATTATTATGCAAATGAATTGCAATAGAAAAATTCATAAATTTTCATAAGAAATGTTGTTTTATTCATATTGTAAAACCAAAGTCCCACACAAGCCGTGGGAGTAGCTTAATTTGATTTTCATAATCAAATAATGAATACAAAGTAAAGTTGTAAACTACACAACTGAAGATAATGTAAGCATGAAAAAGGGAGTGATTCGTCATTGCCGATAATGACGGATCGTTTTATACTTCATGTCTTCACATTGTTGTGTCTGAGTGTCTCTAGGTTGTTTCGGCTCCAAACTCCATGGTTTCCTACAAGAGTGTTGAAAGGTGGTGTTAGAGCAATGATAAATCACATCCTTCCTCATGCCTATATTACCACCATAAATGTAACCTACATCCTATCATGCATTCATTAGATGATTAAGTCATTAAAAAGAAGATGTTTAGGGAGCACAAAGTTCAATGGAAGCTTTCAGCTTCAATTATTTTGCTAACTTGTTTGTTTAATGTGCAGATACATGCATAATCAGGTCTTTTCAACCAACAAATATTGTTATTAGTGGTGAGAAATGTGGCTCCCACAAGGGTTGAGCCCAACTCATAAACAATGACATTAACAACATAAAGTGACCATAGTGAGACTGCTGCTACAAAACTGATAAAAGTGGAATAAGGCAATCACATATTCAAGGAATCCATGTTTGCATGCATGTGTCATCGTCATTTCTGATATCAAGGATCAAATGAATATATACAATTATGCTAGAGTTCATTCATTAACTATTATATGAAGCAACAAATTTGATTACGAACATTGCATGATCTTTTCATAGTATAATTATTTCATCACTATGCAATACTGTGCAATGCTATTACATGATTTTATAGAAGAAAAGCAAATACCCAGTAACAGAATATGGCAGCAAAATGAAATAAATGAAGATTTAGAACTAAAGAGAGGAATTCAACTTATTTCTTCAAGGAATGAAATAATGAAAATGTTCATAGAAATGCCTTTATTTTTGTTGGGAAAAAGAGTGAGTTTTCTCCATAAGAGGTACTATGTGAAATGGTGGTCTTCAGTGCCAACACATACAGGTTTCAAGAGAAGATGCCATAATGAAAATTGTTTCTTTTGTGTTCACAAGAAGGTAAATGATATATTTGCAAATTTATGAGCACTCAAAATGAGCAAATCACACATAAAATATCGAGCTTACATCTAAATAGGAAGTACTCAAAAACACTGGTAAAGGTTTCTAGGGAATATAAAGTTCATGGCTTCCAAGCCACAATAAGATGAAAAGAAACAGAATCATGGAATTTGATGCAACTGAATGCAAATATAAAGATATTGATATTGTCTACTTTTAAGATCATTTAGAGCAAGAAAAGGAACACTATATTCTATTCTCAAAAATAAAGAAAATCTAAATGGAGGAAAAATTCAAACCATTTCCAAACTCATGAAGTGTTCGTAGTTGAAGCTAAAAAATAGAATTTTATATATAATTTTGAGATACCCATGAGGGTTTTGAGGCTGTGATTTGTATCTTTTTGCATCATCAAAGAAGAATGTATAGACAAAAACATTTAAAATTCATTTGTTTCTAGACACCAACTACTCTTTTCTGAAAATGGACAAGCCATGACCTTGAAGGAACAACAATCAAAGCAACAAATGATACATTTTCAAAGCACTAAAAATAAAGTTATTCAAGCATATTCACTAACTGATGAAGTCAAGAAGCAACTATGAGAGAACTGACAATCATGGGTATACAAATTTTTGAGCAAGGTAGCCATTACGAGGTGAGCATAAACTCAAAAAAGGAGACAAAGTAGCGGCAACCTGGAGGTTTCAAGGCCAATTGCAAAGAGGTAAATCATAAGAGAGCCAAGTTTTGGGCATAAGTAGGAAGATTACCTCACAGATTTGACAAAGATTCAATCTCTTTGACAGAGAGGACTGCTCCTAAAATCTCGAGCCAAGTTATTCATGGCAGCAACAAATACAAAAAAAAAATGAAAATACGTCAGAAACATGCTTGGTCGTGGCTTGAGGAGCCAATGAATTGCATTTAAAAGGAAGTCACCATCTAGTTTTGTGTTTTGAATACTTACCTAATCTTTTCCTGCAAGATTTCATTGTTGAAAAAGCTTCAAAACTCCATGTAAGGAAAGAATTCATAAGTTCAAGCTCCAGTTCAAACCTCCAACCAGACATAGAGAAACTTCCAAAAAATCAAGGTTGCAAAGTGTAATGATTTTAGGGTTTGACAACTTTTACCAAATGTCCTAATTCGATGATAGGGTATTTTGTGGACCCCATTGTTTATAGTTTTTGGCTTCTAACTAATACCTTCACAGTATTAGGGTTTTCCTTGCATTTTATGCTTGGCCTAGATAATATGCCTTAGAAATTTTATGATTTTTTATAGAAAAATCAATGTCCATGTGCTATGTCTTTGTCATGTATTTACGCCACCTTATTATTGTGTCTAATGCTATATACTTAGCATTTTTTTTATCTCCCGTGTCAAGTAAAATTTTTATATTGTGAATGATATTAAAGCAATAAATTACTAGTTACTTTAATATTCATAATGTTGATACAAATAATAAGGCAAAGACATCATCAATATTAAAGTAATTATTTATTGGTTACTTTGATATCATGCAAATTGTCCACCTTCACTTATGACATGTAGGAGTATTGAGGAAAGGAATCAAATTGAGTTTCTTTTGGAGTTAGAGATCACATGCGTGCAACTGTAGAGGTTCAATTCAGTTTTCTTTGACTTTTAGTCAAACTGCAGTGGGTTTTGAGGTTCTGTTGATCATGCATATTATGGGTTGGAGTTTGCAGCATGTTCAGTTCAGTTTGCTTCAGTTGTGGACCCATTTTCTTAGGGTTTTTATCTTTGCTTGTGAGGAACATGATGTTTTTTCTCACTTTCAGTTCACATGGAGTTTCACCTCTTGGATGCTTTATGCATGCCTTTTTGTATATATTGAGGAAAAGACTTAGTATTTCCTCAATTTTTGACTTTTATTCTCTTAATTTTGAGAGAAAAGAGATTTTGTAACTCATTTTTATGACAATTTAATATACAACAACGGTTTTTACAGATTCTATTTCTACTATTTTTATGCAAGAGTTCCTTTAATTTCAGTGGAATCAAGTATCTACCTTATCATTGTGTTGTTTTTATGAATTATTGGATGAGATTTAACTAATTTTTAACATCAAAACCTTTAAAATCATTATCTCATTTATACTTGCATGCATTAAAAAGCATTGAAAATAACAAGTCTTAGGTTGTGTATTGAAATAATCCTTTCTTTTCATGCTATGAAAACCCAATTTTCCTCCAAAGAAGAAATTTATTCAAGCCTTACTTAGAATTATTTTTGTGATCAAATTTCCAAATTGATTTGTGTGGATAGATTTTCTGAAAGTTATTGTGAGTTAGAGTTGCATGTTTCTATCAATTAGGTGCATCACCCACAATTTTAAGTTTAGTTTATGCATTCATTTCAAAGTTTCTTCCCTTTTCCATCCAAGTTACAAACAATTATCAAAATATCTTATAGGAAGCCGGCCTATAATCCAGAGGTTTACTTTCATATAGGGTACCCACAACCTGAAGGTATTCCCATGTTAGACAGGATTGCAAAGCATCTTTTCTTTCGCATTCAGATGCACTCTTGTTGATAATAGAAACATGGTATAACAAGGTTAATTTTATGAGAAGGAAAAAAAGAGAGGAAAAATGAAAAGGAGAAAAGAGACAAAGGTACAAAGTAAGGTGAAGAAAAAAAGAAATCAATTTAATAAGGAAGAAAAGTGGGTAAAAAGAAAACTTACAATTTTTAAATGTTCATGAGTCTCTAACTCATGGAACATTTTCTTCTTACCCAATATGTAGGAGCATTCAAGTGCACAAGTAATCCTGCATCACCAAAAATAAATATTTTATTTTCTTGTTTAATTTTTTCATTTTTGGTGTATTTGGAGCTTCAAGAGAATCTTGTGGAGTTTTGAAGGATTAAATATTTATTTTATCAAGACTTGGCTTCCATTCAAAATCAAAGGCAAAAAAAAGGTGTTTAATGTGATTTTAAAATTATTATATTGGACAATTTCAATGTTTCAAGGGTTGAAGGAGTCCATTGGTATATTATACATTGAAAATTAATTAATTTTCTCAATTCGGATGCCTAGAGAATTTTTAATGTGGAAAGTGGCATTTGACATCCCATCTTTTCAATTTGCATGCCTAGAATGGAGAAAAAACTAGTGATATTTGGAAAAAAATAATAATTAAAGAATTCATTTTTCAATTTAAGGTGAATGAATATGACTTATTTCATGATTTTATTGATTTTTACGAGGCCTCTACAATAGAAAGTCGTGTAATATGGTGCATCAATTTTGTGTGCCATATTTGGAAGCATTTAATGATGAATTTTAAGCACAAATAGAATAATTTCAAAAGACAATTGGAGAGAAATGAAAGAGAAGATTTGAGTGCCTCTTTTGGTGCCTTAAAATAGTTTTAATCTCTATAAAATATAGCCTTTAATGGAGTCAAGAAGCAACAATCAATAGTAACAAGTTTGGAGAAAGAATTTGTAGGTTGCTCTTGAGAGTTGAACAAGAAAGAGTGCAAAAAGTCAGCTTGTGAAGAGAAGAGGGATTTTGCAGGTGTTCAAGGCAATCATGAGGGCCACATAATAAAGAGAAAAATCAGATTTTAGAAGTTTATTGAAGTCAAGAATTTTTGAAGACATGATGATAAGCTATATGAGTTGCAAGTGGAGTTGAGGTGCTAGAAGGTGAATAGTTTGCAGAGCTCACATAGTTGAGCATAGATTGTGTTTGAATGGTATTTAATTTGAATATTTGATATTTGTAATGGTGTTAATTATTGTTCATCAGTCCATTGATTACTAAAAATCATTTGGTATCTAATTTATTTAATAGAAAATTTCAGTGGTTTCATGTGCAAATAGTTTGTTTAGATTAATTTGCAATCTCCTTATTCTGTTTTAGCTATTGTTAGGAGGGTTTTAAAGAGAGATTAGAGTGTATGCATTCCTCTCTCCATCAGTTTGGTAGGGAACCCTTGAAGACACAAAGGGTCCCATTCAAAGGAACACTCTAATTGAAAGATAGAGAGAAGAGAGGGGGTCCTTAAGGACACACATCTTCATAACAAGTTATCACTACCCCTTAGCATATAGGGGAGGAGAATAATTCTAGATACTATGGAAGGGAGGTGTGAGAACCTCATGAGATGATGCTTAGAATAGACAAGATAGAGGCAAACCTTGATATCATTTGTCATGTGAAGGGGAGATAGGTGCAACAACAGATGGAAGAGTGATGGCCCTAGAATCAAGAATTTGTTGTATGTTATCCTTCAAGGCCTTATATTCACTAGTGGAATGACCAAGAACTCGATGGTATGCACAAAAATAATATTTTTCTTTAGCATGTTTATGAGACTTCTTATGTGTAAGAAAAGGAAGAGTAATCAAGTGGGCTTTTATAAGCCTCAACAAAATTTGCTCTTGGTCAAATAAAGAATGAGGAGCAAGAAGCAACCATTTTTGTTGTGGAGAAAATATTGACTACTCAGAAGAAGAAGATATGAAGATAGAAGATAATGGAGGATGAATTAATCTGAGTGAACAAGGTCAAGTAGAAATCATCCCATCATTCAACCATGGTTTCCATTTAGATTGTTCATTTGAGAAACCAAGTCTCAAATTATGCTTACGAGGTGCACATTCCATAGGGACTTGAATTCCTTGTTCATTATGGCCACAACCTTTACACACATATCCATATTTAGAGACAAGCTTAAAGCTAGGGGAGGATCTCCATAGAGAGCATTATTCTAGCAATGTGAAAATTGTACTCCTCTATGGGATCACCATCATCATTCTTGATAGGACTTCCAACATTAGGCTCTTTAACAGAAGGGTGATCCCACAATAGTGGTTTACAATTTTTGGCCAAAATGGACATTTAAATTATTATTTTTAACTAAATCTTCACATTTGGGCACCTATAGCGACTAAACCCTGAAGAATTTGAAGATGATGCAAACTAGAATCTCATCACATTTTTTCTATAGATTCTAAAAATATTTTTTTCAAAAATTTTGGAATAAGATTGCACTTCTTTTTCCATCTCCCATGAAAACTAATTTTTTTCAAAAAACAACATTTTTAAAAAGTGATGCACACCATATAACACATAAATTTTTCCATGAAGGATAACATTCTAATTTTTGAATTTAGATTCATTATCTAGTGCTTCCACTTTGTTAGATAGTTTTATTGAATATTTTTCTTTAATCAAGTTTCAAGTCAAACCAATTACAATTTAGACATAGCACGACCGTGATAACGATAACTTTTCGTTGGATCAAGGACTTCAATATCTGGGTGCACAATATTTTTGAATTTTTTTTTGATAATCTGCTATTTTTCCACATGTGTAGAACAAAGACCTTCATTTTCGATGAAAAACCTATGTTTAATAAAACTAAAAACAAATACATAATAAAACCAAAACATATAAAATTATATTCATTTGATAGCTCATTCTTAAGGACTACTTGATTCAGTTGGGTTTGTGAAGATTCCTCCATTTTCATCATCAACCCGAGCTCCAGTGCCAAAATTTAGGTTTTTTTGTGTCTAGGGGATGAGGAATGGGTCTGGCCAACTGGTTCATTCAAACCCCTTTTATAAGGGGTTTTGTTAGATTTCTTGGCGGGAAAGCATTAAAAGGGTGCACCCGAACCCAGGTTCTAGCAAACCCCTAATGGGTTTGGTCGAACCAATAGGTTCGTACGAACCCCTAAAATCAATTTTTTTCCATGTACTCATTTTTTGTGAGTTTTCCTTCCTCACTTCAATTGTAAACCACTATTGTGGCTTCACCCAGAAGTATGATAATCTTCCTTAGAAGGGGGAGGATCAACATTAAGAACATTAAAATTTGTGTTCACATTTTTCCATGATTCAGAAGAATAACCATCTTTGATAGTGGGTTTGGATGATGTTGTTGAAAGGTCTAAGTAGACCGGGTTGACTTTATACTCCCCAATAAAGGATGATGTAAAGTCTAAAGAGCCCCAATCATCACCAAGACATGCATTCTATTGAGAAGAGGTAGATAGAGAAAATTTAATATTTCTTGCTTTAGAAGGATCTTCTTCAAGGACATCTACCTCAAGCATGTCCTTTGTAATAGGTACCACAATAGTAGACATCAACACATTGGAAGATATTGAAGGGATAAGAGTAGGCACAACCAAAGCTTGACCAACAACTGCTATCTCACATAAGTGTACGACATTAGTGTCAACCCTGATTGTGACTACTTGATTGTTACAAATAAACAATAGATTTATGCAAGGTAGATGGGACTGCACCTATAGCATGAATCCATGGTGTATCAAGAAGATTATATGGTAATTTTTTTGATATAACATATACAAGGGTGGGCATAGTAATAGGCCCCAACCTTAAAGGAAAGACTATCATGCCAAAGGCTTGTCAACTGACATTATCAAACCCACAAATAACAAGAGAAGATGAATCAATTTTAATTTTAGGAAATAGATCAATGCTAAATACATTAACCACTGAACTGGCATCAATGAAAGTATGTCTAATGTTGATTATAATCATTAGAAGGTCCACTTGCTTTTGTACTTCTAGGGGTGGGATTTCTTGTGGGTATAGTGTAATATTTGGTGAATCTACATGAATATGAGGTATCAATGTAGTAACATCTTCCAACCTAGTAGAAGAAGGAAAGATGATCTTTTGCAAGGATTCCTAAAGCATACCTTGATAAACCAGAGCAGAATAAAGCAAGTCCCATAGTGAGATATTAGCCGGAGTAACACATAGTTGCTTGACAAGATCATAATCACCAGGTGCTTTAGTTGTGCATTTAGGATATGAAGGAAGACTTGGTTGGGAAGGTGGTAAAGAAGTAGGTTGATTAACATTTTTTTTATTCCTTCTAGTATTATAAGTATGAGCTGCCGCTCTATAAGAGGGAACCTTAGAAAGATTAGGAGAATTAATATCAAATTGAACAAAATTAATAGAACAACTCCTTTTAGGAGTTTCTAAGGACTAGCCAAAGTGAGATAAATAATAGGTATTTTAGGCCTTTGAGGGGAAATAGATAGATAGATTATAGTTATGAATTCCTTACAACTCCTAAAGTAATCATTCGAAGAAATATGCTCAACATCCATCCTTGAAGGATCTGATGTGAGAAGGGATTCATCATTCACTAATGCATCATGTCTCTAGAAGGATGTGCATTAGAATGAATAGAAGGTAGAGTAATATTAAGAAAAGTATTAATGATTTCATCGTCTTGTGCCAAAATATCCTCAGAAGGAATTTTAGGAGAGGGATCCACAAATAACAATAAGAAAGGAGAGAAGAACTCACTTTGACATGCTTGTAAGATAAATTTTAAAAGCTTCTTAAATAAGTTGGAAATAAATAGAAGGAAGAAATATAGAAAGCACATTTTGAAATACTGATATAGACAAGTCGACCAAAGGCCAATGTATCACCCTGACAATACGAAATGGGGTTCAAGGCATTGCCTTGAAATTTTTTTAGGGAAGGTGTTTTCACGTCAGGTTCACCAAAATGTAGAGAAGCAAGATTCATTTCTCACATGTCTCTTTATTCTCAAGAGTTCCAAGGAATGAACTTCCCTAAACTACCTCAAATTATGAAGGTGAGAGTTATAGAATTAGAAAGAGTAGTTTACAAAGGTTTTCTAGACAAACTGGTGAATTCTTGGCCAAAGGATGACGGTGCAGAAAATGGATGACAACATGACGCGCTAGAGTCCTAGAGGTGCACTAGCATCTTGTACGAACTAAAAACTAAGAATGGCATAGAAAACAACTAAATGACTACTAACAATCTGATTACTAAGAACTTCTAGAATGTAGGAAAGTAACAAAATATGATAGAACTGAAATAAGATAAAGTAGATGAAAGAACTAAAGAGGATAAAGAAAGTGCTCACAACAACCCAAGTAATGAAGCCTCCAACAAAGAAATATCTTCAATGTACCTAGACACATAAGACCGAGGGAAAATGTTGGGGTTGTTTAGGGGCTTGCCTCAGTCAAACTCTCGTTTCGATGTTCCCACCTCCACGGACAACTCTAAGATAGATTGAGAGAAATAATAAGTAGAAATGAAATGAACACACTAGTGATAAAAACAATCCCCACTCAAGGAGGAGATCCTATATCACGAAGTAGAGATGCAATAAATAGGGGATGTGAGAAATCCCAAGATGCTAAAAGATACAAGGCATGAGATAGATATCACCTGCAAGGCTTAACGAATTCAAGGAGAGAGACAAAGATGTGAGAGCCAAGAGAGTTACAAAGAGTGTTGTGAGAACTTGAGAGCTTGAGGTTACTGTAGAAAGCTGTAGAGAGTTGTAGAGATCTATACAAGTTTGAGAAACTGAGAAGAGAATGTCCAAGAAAGGAGAAGAGAACTTTCAAGATAGAAACCAAGAAGACCAAATGGATTGAAAATATCACTTTTAAAGAGATAGTATAGGGGGGAAAGAAGCTTCCCAAACCGTTACAAGGTGTCCCAGCCTGTTACCATTGACAAAAGTAGTTGGCAAGTGGCAAGGCATGCAAAAATTGACTGTTTGAATGTCAAAATGTCACAGGATGCTAGTGTGGCGTGCAAACGTTCATGCAACGTGCTAGTGTCTAGAAAAATCATGCTACTATAAATATTTAATTATTCTCACCTATGTATCTAACAATAACATGTATAGTGCTACCACTACCTCAACAATCCTTGATAGATGACAGTTAATTGATAGCTCTATTTAGTTAAGATTACCTTGATCTCAATTAGACTAAGTTAACTTTACTAAAGCATGCCTTTATCTCAATTACACTAATTTAATTCATACTTCTTGGATATGTCACCCGCTTGATTCATGCATTCAAGAGGTGAATAGATTTTTTTGTTACTCTTTTCAAATAATGCTCCATTATATTAAATATTAAATTTTTTTAATTCTATTCATTGAGATTTGTGATTAGCTCATGGGAATTATATCTTGGGTAGATTTATTTTTTTGATAAACTCTAACTATCATATAGTAGGTTTGTCTTTGACTACTGTGAGGTCCTTTATAGGGTGTTCATACTCTTCTTTATGGACATTATCTTTTCTTTTTGTCTCTACATCACTACATTGGGTAGTTTGCATCCAACCCTTTCTTTCACCATAGACTACTTGGATGCTTAAATGATCTATAAGGAGATTTATTAACATAACTTTTATAAATACCCTCATTTTTGTTTGAGTTTTGAGAGAAACTTTCAACAACCTTTTTACTAATTAATTAATGTATTTCAAATTTATTTTTTATTCCTAAGTTGGTGGAAAATTTCCATATTTTCAAAAACTGATTTCTCATGTATTTTTAATGGTGACATGGACCAATAGCATAGATTCTTGAGTTGATAAATCTATTTTCTTATCTAAATCCCTCATGATACTATCACATAGAAATATTGACAACATGACTAGTCCATAATATCTTCCTAATGCAAAATGCCTCATTGACTTTAGTTCCTTTCCTTTTTGTAAATATAATAATGCACAGTCCTTGTTGGTGATCGTGAATCCTTGATCCTGAATCCAATGTCCATGGATAACAATTCACATCACTCCAAGTTATAAATTTATATGGATGTTTAAGCTATCGTGAATCCTTGATCTTGAATCCAATGTGTCTCATACAACAAAATTGGTTTACTTCCTTTTATCCTGGCTAGTGGCTTGAGTTTCCAACTCACACCTCCAATAAGAAAAATACATATGACACGACATAATGATGTTATAATTTTTACTAAGGCACACCTTAATGACCTAATCATAAGTGCATGAAAATGGGGTCTTAAGTGGCCAATTTTTTTATTGAAATAATAAAAAAAATACTCTTGGATGAGAAATTGTAATGCCCTCTCTCGCAAGAACTAATAAATTACAATTATATAACAAGAATTAAAGAATAAAATAAAATTAATCAAACCATAAACAAAAATAAGATAACTAGAAGTGAATTTTAAAATTAAAACACTAAGATGAATAAAGAAAACATTAACTAAATACAAACTTAAAGAACAACTATGTTTATTTTAATTATACCATCCTATATTCAATATCGTTACATGAAAATTTAGTTATTTATTCATTTTACAACAACAAAGCAAATAGAAAATTAATAATGTTTATTCTAGATACCTACACATCTTATAAAAATAAACCAGTTAACAAGAAGACATCCACGTTTTGTTCTTAGCAAGGAGAAGTTTGCTTTAGATTACCGAATTGATACAAAGATAAACACATAAAGTCAAGATAATGAACCTACACGCTTGATATGACTTGGCTGCACTAGTAAGAATACCACATAAAAAAATATACACCTACCAGCCTAGAAACACTATGAATTACATTGGTCTTTATTTCAATTATTCCAGCTATCTACAAAATGGTTATTCCAGCAACTACACTCCAGAACTATATATTCTTTTTGCATGTAACGAGTAGCCAAACATTAAATTTAATCATTAAAGAGAAAAGTATGGCTAAGGACTACGCTAAAAGAAGAATTTAATTGTCCTTAGCCGACAACGTAGATCAAGCAACAACTACTAATAATGCCTTAGCATTAATAAGTGATTTAAGTCCACAGTAAATACACAAGACAATAACATGCTAAAATGTTTAATATACAAGAGCATGTTATTGGTATTTTGGTCAACAGAGCGTAATGGCTATGCATCGGTCAAACAAATTACTGCACATGATTTGCATATCACAAGACGGATACAAACGAAGTATCAAACATAGCATAGTTTCAGCGCAGGACAAGTATAATTTTAAATACATATGCCAGCGTAAATGAGCTAAGGATGTTTAAATATGACCATATCTTCTTTAGCCAAGGTTTCAACTTCTTCCATTTCTAGGCCGAATTCTTACTAATTGAATTAATACAAAACTTGGGAATCGCCTTCTATATCTACATCCAAAATGCCTTTATCCAAGCACTACCATAAACCACATGCCAACCCCTTTATTTTTGCTTCATTGTTAGTGGTGACACCTTGTTTCTTTGATAAAGCCCAAATACATTCTCCCTTATCGTCCTTGATTTTGCAACTAGTCACCGCCTCACTCAAATTCCCCTTGGACACCCAATCAATGTTCAACTTATATATTCCCTTCACCAAATGCCACCACTTGACCCCATTCCTCACCTTCTTTTTAGACATCACATCCAACTTTGTGTTGGGATGTGAAGTACAACAGTCACATGATCGTTCGTATTCTCTCATCTGTATCAAAGAGTTGTGTATAAATATATGTGTGCAGTTCATGTATTGGATATCTAATAACTGTTAATACAAGTTTTCCCTCTTTTCTCATGGATGCAGTCAGTTTTGGTGAACCATGTAATTCGTGTTGTTTTGTATTTCTGTGTATTGTTTTACTTTTGTTTTTATTTCCTTTATCTGCTCTTTTTAATATTTACAATTGGTATTAGAGCTTTGGTAAAAAAAGTTGTTTTGGAAATCATGAAGAATTTCTGGCAATGGACGTAGCAGCTTTGGATGATTAGGCCTGAGGTCTCATGTTTTGGTCCTATGGCTCTAGATAATTTTATGATGAAGTTGTTCATCCTATTGAAGATTCACCATCATTTGATTTCGAAGTTGCTTGAATGAAATTTTTGGATGAATTAGATGCTGAAACTAAATTTGTTATGGAAAAGTTCATAGGTATGTTGGAATCTGGTGGTAATCACAAAAGATGAGTTAATGGGGATCTCGATGATGAGTACTGGTTTGAAGATAGGGAACCTTAGGTAGAATATTGGGCAACACAGAAGAAGAAAGTGTCCTTTGTAGAGACTATTGATATTATTTATTATGAAAAGGAGTATGACAATTTGAAGAAGAGCAATAAACGTAGAATAAGATAGCAATCCAAAAGGAGAAAGAGAGCAAGAGAGGAAGAAGGGGTAGAGGAACCAAACGAGGGAAGGTCTGAAAGTGCTTTGTGGATTGTTTTGGAGGAGAGTGAATCCCCATGTGATGGGGAAGTATCATGGGCTCCAAAAGAAAATCCCATGCCCAAATCAGTTGTAGATTTGGCATTAGAAGCTGGAGATGGCATTGCAAAGCTTGAGTTGGTCATTCCTGTTGGTGTAGAGGAGGAGCTACTTGAGAGGAAAGATGAACCTGAGGACCTACTTGCGAGCGACGTCATTGGAAAATTTCTCAACCTTTTGAAATCTTATCAAAATTTGGCTGCAAGACAAGAAATTGCAGAAGAGATGGGAAGGAAGTCAAGAATTGTCACAAAAGCTGAGGCAAAACATTTCATCCGGTTGAGGGATGGTGACAATTCATCTAGCGGTAGTGGCATGGAGGAACAATGGAGGCAATCGGTGCCTTAGAGGAGTGGTGAAGAATCCAGGCCAAATTATGCCACAACTGTTAGGTTTCTGCCTATCTCAGATCAATTTAGAGAAGAGCAAGAGATTGTAGAGGCAAAGAGATGAAAATATGCAGATACACGACAACTGTGTTAGGCTTCTAAGGATATTTTTCTCAACAAGCCTAATTTTCTCAAGCTTGAGGCCCCCATAAAGATCTACAGGGATATACATGGTCAATATTCAGACCTATTAATGTTGTTTGAGTATGGTGTTTTTCCACCAACAACAAATTATTTGTTTCTAGGTGATTATGAAGATCGTGGAAAGCATAGTATAGAAACAATATGCCCCTTGCTAGCATACAAGATAAAATACACAGAAAACTTATTTCTCTTGAGAGGAAATCATGATTGTGTTTCTATCAATAAAATTTTTGGCTTGATTTTTCTTGGAATGAGGTCTATGGTTTGATTCACCTGGACTGCTCCTCCTAGTTTCGGTGCTTGCCGCCTTTGGTTTTCTATTACTACACTATTAGCTTACCATGTCTTGAAAAAGCTATGGGCTAATTTCAATTATGCCAAGCCCAAAGATGAAGACCCTATTACGCTTGATTCAAAATCCCTGAACTTTAGTCCCGAGGAAAGTACATCTTTTGTCAGAAAGGAGGAGGTAGTTGTCACTCATGAGGACTTAGAGAACATGTGCCATTTGCTAGAAATAAAAGATAGAGGTCCTGCATGGTAAGAAATAACGATCCAGTCAACACCAAAAATGACCTACCAAGCATGGTGTTATGAACTAGAGATTGGTCCTACTATAGCAGAACGGTTATTGATGATGTGTTTTGGGAAGAAGTGACTCATGTACAATTTGGAGGTGAGTTTACACCTGGAGTTTGGTGTATACGACAGGACTGGAGCAATGTTAACAGGCTTGAGACAGAAGAACAAAAGTATTTGAAGAGGGAGACGTTGATGGCGCAAGACCAAATTATTGAAAAAGAGATGGTCCAAATGCAACAAATTGTTGACTCCAATTTTGCATGGAGAAGATTGATTTGAAGTGTTCATGAATAATATTTGGAAAAGTTAAAAGCTTCAAGCCTGATTGCGATGTGAAGATAAGATTGGAAATGCAGGGATGACACAGTGCATGGTTGTGCCGATTGAACTTCACAGGGGAGATTGTTGGGATGTGAAGCCCAACAGTCACATGACCATTCGTATTCTACCATCTATATCGAAGAGCTGTGTATAAATATATGTGTGCAGTTCATGTACTAGATATCTAATAACTGTTAATACAAGTTTTCCCTACTTTCCCATGGATGTAGCCAGTTTTGGTGAACCATATAATTTGTGTTGTGTCTTGTGTTTCTGTGTGTTGTTTTATTTCTATTTTTATTTCTTTTATCTAATCGTTTTAATATTTACCCTTTGGCTGCTTAGACTGCTCCATTTCTTCTACAAATTGTCATCCCAATTTGAAAAATGAGAAGCCTGAATTATCTTGCAGTTGGCATTAGTAACCTCACAGATACCAACTTCAATCTTCTTAATGATCTCATTAACTAGAAGACATTGATCACTAAAAATCCTCTTGTTGCACTCTTTCCACACTTTCCATACAAGCATGGATGGGGCAACACACTAAACTAGACCCCAAACATTTGTCCTCTTCCTCTTCGATCAACTTAGAAGGAAATCCAATAAATCTTGCTATCTCAAAGTGGTCCAATTAAGCGTGTGCAAAAGCTAGTCCCAACATTCAGAATAAAAAGGACAATTAAGTAGTAGGTGATTGGAAGTTTCACCATCCTTATGGTACAACATACAGATACTCAAACCTTGAATACCATAAGTGCCTAACCTTTCACCCGTTGATATCCTCCTGTGCAATGCAATCCATAAGAATGCTCCTACCTTTGGAAGAACCCTTGCCTTTCAACACAAATATGATGAACACCCTCCCAAAAGACGCTGGGCATTCTAAATTTTGTATCCAGTTTCACCAAATATTCACCTATTTTATACCCACACCAAAACAATTTGTCAGCCTCCACTTAAAGCACTACCCTCCTACTTGCGAGCAACTTTTTTAGATCTTCTTTTGCATTTTATGAAACAAATTTATACACTTGATATCAATCCAAGTATAACGTTTTCCCATGCCCGATGAATTTACTACATAATGTGCTACATGCCTGCCTTGCTGGGCGATCACCTATTCAACCCAATCATAATATTTTAGTTCTTATGTTAAGGGAGTGTAACCATTCCAGGACTCCCACCAAAAATCAACACTTTTGATTTTCCATGTTAAATGCTTCGTTATGAACCATCTGCTCTCTGAGATATATATTCACATTATTTTACCATAAGCCCTCCATACATTGAATTAATTCTCAATCCTAAATCCAATTCCCTAAATTTCATATGTGATCAAGTTGATAAAAAATCAATTATCCACACATTCTACTCCATCACATAATTCCAACTCATCTATTCTCAACTTCTAACAATCATTCTTCAATCTCTCCAAAAATTTCTCTAACTTCTTTGTAATCTCAACAATGGTTTCTCCTATAGTTATTTGGAAATGACCTTTCCATAGGCTATAAGTACTAAATTTCCTACTAATACTTGAGGAAGATGAGTTTTCACCTTTGAATTGATAACAATTCACAAATATCCAAATGAGCTATATTAACTTGCTAAGTAATAGTAATAAATTGTGTTTAAAGATATTTTAATAAAAAGGATATATTAATTTTTAACATCAAGCTTTTGGTCATTAGATTACAATCCATGATCTCATTCGGTAACATCTATTATCTCTTTGATGCTCATAATTTTAATCTCCATGTCTACTAGGTATTTACCTTTTGATCTTTTAAACACTATAAATAGATCAAAATATATAATCTTCATACTTATTTGCTTCTAACATCCTATTAATGAATCGTAGAGTGTAATTATAATCATTTTAAAAAATTATGTATCTTTTATCCAAAAAATTCAACACAATTATAAAGGACCATGAAAACCTAATATATCTAAACAATGATGAATTCAAATTTGATACCATGAATCTATGTATTATAGAACATATATCAACTATAAAATAAATATTTGAAACACCGTTTGTAGTCATGTTTCTTTTTTCCACAGTCCTTGCTTGCCACAAGTTTGCTACTACTACTATAAATCTAGTGCAATGCTTAATGTCACATCCCCACAAACTCCATATTTTCATTTTTGCTAAATTCTTGGTGTCTTCATATAAAATATACTAATGTGGGACCCTTAATGTTTGAACTGTTGCAAATCCGGTTGTCATTGACCAAAATATTGACCTATTAATTTCCAATACAATTAATGAATCCATGGGAGGAAGTTTAGCCATGGCACAAAACCAAATGTTGTGTTGCACAACACAAAGAGACCAAGGGCACACACCTTTCTCTAACACGTAACCCAAGCTCCGATGCCAATTGTTGCAAAGATGGTTGTCGTTACACCAAAAGATCGAACTATTAATGCTCAATACAACCGCCAAAGTTAATGAATCCATGGGAGGCGATTAAGCAATTTCACAAACATGAGAACTCTGTTCCACAACACAAGGAGACCAAGGGTGCACACCTTGCAACATGACCATTGATAATTTTGATTGTTATTGTTACTTGATTTTTAGCTTTCAGCTGAAATCAAGTAACTTAGTGTTTTTTCTTTTTTGTTGTTCATTTAAACATTTAAAAGATAAACCATAGTCTGCTAAGTCATTAATATGCATGAAGGAGATTTCCAAATGAAACAAATTACATTTTATTACAATGTTGCAATTACAAAAAATGAGAAAGAGAACCATATGTGTTACAAATGTAATCTTTATTGATAATCATGAAAGTGTACATGTCCCTCACAAGCCAAGGGACTAACTTTACTTATTCAATGAAAACAAAGAAGAGCATATACATGAAAAAGTGAACAAATAAAATGTGCATATAAGGAGAAAGACCAATCATTTCCTGAGAATGACTGGTTCTGAATGTGTCATCTTGTCATGTTGTTGCCTCGAGCTGCTTGTGTCTTTCCTAGCTCCATAGTGCTCCTAGCTCCTACATCTGGAAATAACAATGATGTTAGAGCAGTGTTCTAATCAATGAAAAGTCACAAACCTTACATGAACACTTACCTATGCATGTATAAACTGATCCCTAAATGCATTAAATAAGCATGCAAACCTTGGATGTCCTAGAAAATAGTGAAGTCATCAAACATATCCAAAATATGCATTTATTTTTCTAACTCTTTACTTCATGTGCAGATTTAGGGAAAGTCTTGTTACTGTTTTGATTTAGTTAAATATAGCATGTGGAGTAAATGTGGCTCCCACGAGGGTAGAGCTCAGCATGCCACCCTCTGATGTTTTGAGAGGAATAGGAAATTGAGCAACTTGATCAAAGATATACATGTTATTAATGCATTAAATCAATATGGAATCACACCAGTTGATCAAATTTCATTATCAAATTCAAAAGATGCATCAAGTTCAATTATGCATCTCTTAAATAATGAGGGAGCAATCCAAAGCATTGTTAGATCCCTCTCACCTTAACCCTATTGGACAAACACACATCAATAGGATGGTGAGCTTTTAGGTCACCAACATAGGTGACATGTGTCTACCCACTAAGATCAAAGTGAGGAGACAGTATTAATTTTTGCACATGATTGAAAAGGTAAATATTTCTTGTGGAAATTAGGTTGCAAATAGGTGGAGTAGCAAGCATTGTTATGGAAACCATGAATGTTGGGATAGTCCATAGGAGTAAATGTATTTTCATGTCATACAGGACAACAACAAAGGTAAATGTCTTTTGACTTTACTGAAGGCAAACAAGAGACAGTCACAAGAGGTTGCATCTTGGATGAAGGCAAACAAGAGACGGTCACAAGAGGTCACAAGGGTAATAAATCTTTTCAACTACCCTGTTCAGTGCCACATAATGATCAACCACAACTTTCATCTACATTTTATTGAGTTGCTCAGACCCAAGGATTACCTCCACAAGAGATATGTGCAGTTGACAATAACTTTATTGATGGAAATGGGGGAAGCAATCAAGTTTCAAAACTTACAAGTGTAACTTTTAATGGGCATGATGAAAAGAAAGTAAATTAGTATTCCTTTAACTAATAAATCAATACAAAAGAGGGAGGCTTCCAATGCAGCTTGCAACTTGAGAGCACATGCATAGTCTTTGAAACATATTAAAGGGACTATATGAAAAAGAGAAACTCTGTTATGCACCAATGTTAGATCTTGGTGATCTCTTGTGTGATAAGGATGTTGTTGCATAAACATTAATAATCATATGGTTCAATTGTCCAAATGAAGATGGATAAATGCAATGAACCATAGAGAAGCAAAACACATCAAGAAATGCTCATGCACTATCACATCAAGATAGAGGTAAGTGCTTCCAGTCTATTATGTGCCTGTAAAAGGAAATGTGCATCTACTTTAAATGAACATAGGTTTCAATACATGGGAAACACTTGGGATGCATGAGTATAATCTATTGAATATCTAATCTGATGAAGAAGATGACTATATTCCTTCAAAGGAAAAATGTGATTATGGAAGTCAAAATTTAGGTAAGCAACAAGATAGTCGCATTCAGTTACAGAAAGAGTTATCTACAGTTGATGAAATAAAGGTGGACTGCACATGCATAAGTGAATTTAATAGGAATGCACAAGCATAAATGACAGAATAAAAATTTATAGATGCAATTGTGAAGGCCAGAAGAACATAGCACCTATTCAACATCATTGCAATGGTCATTTTGAATGAAAAGAGTGCAATTAGCTACACATTTCTGATGTGAGTGCATTCTCAAAAGATGACTTAATTTATGATGGGGAGGGGACTGGCCACTTCAACAATCAATGTAGAACATACCCTAGAAGTTATGAGCCAATGCTATTAGCAAGAGAGAAAACTTGATGATTCAAATGGGCCATAATGAATCTAGATGTGGCTGCATAGATGTTGAATGTGAACATTGTTATGGACATGTGAAAAATGAGGAGGGATAGTTTTATTCCTTGGAGGATCTGGTTTTTAAAAAAAACTAAGTTTGCTTTCACCAATAAAGGAACCCATTTGGGTTATTGCAAGTTCCTGAAATCAAAGGAGAGTTTCATAGAGTTGTTGTTTTCAAAAATAACAATCAAAATGGAAACCCATTTCATTCATTATTGGAGGTTGTCTAGCTAAGTAAATCTATTTTGCAAGGTTCAAAAAACCCATCTAGGATTTATTAACAAAAAAATGCAAATACAGAGTTATGATCTTGAGCAATCTTGTAAAAAAATGCAAATATAGAATGCAAGGGTTTAGTTACATCTTCATGGCTATGACCTGTAGAGGTCTTTTCATCACAAAAACACCAAAACCCACTTGGGGTTTTTTACATAAATCACAATCTTGTTGCAATTTGAGAGAACCCATCTGGGATTTTTTATGAATGTCAAAAATAGAGTGTTTTGGAAAAAGCCATCATGGAGTTTAAAGAAAAAGGGAAAGATATGAAAAACCATTCCATCTCTTACAACCGCAGCCTAGAAATTCAAAATGATAGAGACCCACTTGGGGTTCGAGCTACAAAAGGAATTTGAAGTTTTTTTAAAAAGTAAATCACAAAGTATGATGCTATGAGTGTAGACTCAAAATGACAAACAAAAAGAGACATTCTTCTATCCTCTTGGCCACAACCTGAATGGCTATGTTTTCTTCAAAACAACAACAAAAGGTGGAGTTTTTTCCTTCTTTCAATGCAAAACACAAAAGGAAATGAGTTTTTGCTCTATCTATTAGAATGGAGGCTCGAAATGAGCTTTGTTGCTCAAAATATTAGAATAATAGAGTCAATTCAAAGCGTACCTAAAGCTTTTTTGCTCACATTTTTGCAATATTCAAGGTTTTTTATTTTACCAAAAGCTTCATTCAAACTTCTTATGGCGGCTGTAAAAGTGGAGAACAACAATAAAGAACAAAAATGAAAAAAAGTTCATTAGAGAATGCTACAAGTGACAACCTAAATTGAATGGAAGAGCTCCAAAAAAAGGGTAAGAACATAGTTTGACACAAATGAATGTATTTACTTGTGTTTCCACACTTTCCATCAAAAAATTACCAAAAAACTAGTCAAATAACACCATTTTCCGTGCAAAACTCCAAATCCTATGGTGGCAACATGTCTCTGCCAAAATGCTCAATGGTAAAATGATGTTTTTTTCACATTTTCCATCCTTTGTTGCTTAGGGTTTGACCCTATTTTGATGACTGATGGGAATTTTGTCCCATGTTTAAAAAAATGAAACACATATTAATGGAAATTGGGGGCCGATGATGAGTTATGACTTAGGCATTTGTATGCCTTAAGTTTTGATGCCTTATTTCAAAATTTGTTAAGTCCTTCAAAATAGGAAACATATAAGTGTGCTAAGTCCCATATAATATTCCTTTGACCTTTGGTCATCATGAGATATGCCTTGAAGACTTTCAATTGTGCCTTCCAAGAAATGTGGAAACCTATTATGCCATTATGGGCTTAATTTGAACCTTTTATTTTTCCTTTGAAAATCAGAAGGTGTTGACCAAACATGTGGCCTTGGAGTGCATAATGAAGTAAGTAAACATGATCAAGTGCCTTGGAGGATTTTTGATCTTGTTTCACGCTTTTGAAGGCATTTTGATATAACATTTTATGTTTCATTTTATTTCAAAGTATAAAGATATTATTCAAGCAATTTGCAAATCACTTTTATGATGTTTTTTATTACAAATATAATGTAATTCAAAGAGTTGGTGGAACCCTCTTATATTTTTTCTTTGAAATGTAAAATAACTTGATTAAGTGGTGTATTATGAATCATACACCAAATTAAATTATTATCTTTAATACCTTTTTGGAGTCTTGTGTTTTCAAAACACACATATTGCATGGGGTCAAAGTTGGGAGACCAAATGATGACTTGCAGACATGAGGAGAGTGTGTGAGTGAGGAATCTGATTGTTTTGGAGAAACATGTGCCATTTTGGAGGTTGTTTTATCACACCTTTAGTGTGATCTTGGACTTGGCTTGACTTTGGGTCATTTGGTGGACTTTTTGGAGTGATTTTAGAAGGTTCTTTTTTGGTTTTTGTGCCTCATCTGACTAGAACCTTCTAAATGGGAAGGGATGAGAGTTGTGTCATTTTTTTGCTTAGGTAACTTCATTTTGGAATTTTGGAGGTTTTTTTTCTTTCCAGCAGAGTGATAGCTTTGTAAATGGAGCTATTTTTCATCATGGAGTAGTATTGTAACTTAGATGGACTTGTGATATAGTAAGCATTTTGAATTGATAAAATAGAGCATTTTACCTTCTCATTTCATGTTTCATGGTATGCTGTTAGTCATTGATCAGTTTGAATTGTGAAATTTATCTTTCCTTGCAAATGTGTCTCATGTTTAGGCATCTATTTAGCAGAAAATGCATGTTAACAGGTTATAAGTTGTGTTAGTCAATAACGTAGTTAGTTGTGAGACATTTTTTGTTTCCTCCTAAAGGTCTTGTTTAAAAAACCTTCTTATAAATTATTTATTTGAAATGCATATGGAAGTGAGTTGTGTAAACATATTTTCTATGATATTGATTTGAATGTGATAGGTTGTTATCAGGTCCTAGTTAGTTTTTGGTGTATCACCTTAGTATTTTCAGTTTAGGTTCATTTTTCATGCATTTCTTACCCTTTACCTTGGAAATCCTTAGTTAGGTGGCATCAAAAGTGGAAGCCAACCCCATAATCTGGAGGTCTACTTTCAAATAGGACACCCACAACCTGAAATGATCCAGGTGGATCCAAAATACCTAAAAAATTTATAGTCTCAGAATTCATCCAAAGAAGCATCAATGCGTAGAGTTCGCTAACACAATCTTGATGCAACTTTAATGGGCTCAAAAGGAGTCTGTATGCAAAAGTTATGCTTAGTCAAAGGTTCGGTTGAATAGGCAAATCAAGGGTTCAAAAAGGCAAAAAATTGATTGTCTCAAAATGAAATAAAAATGATGCCAAGTCATAGTGCTCGTCATGCTGAGTCTGAAACTATATTTAGTTTCAAAAATGGAGCTCGTATGTGAAAGTTACGGCTGGTCAAAGGTTGGTCAAAAATTTGACTTTGGTTGACTTTGATGACATCAACAAGCTGACGTGTTAGGTGGTGACGTGGCAGGAGTGGTGAGTTGGCACAAACATGGTGGAAAAAGGAATATGGATTAAACCATGTTGTTAAAAGAAAACACGTATGGTTTAAAAATTAAAAGATTTTTATGATTTGAATGGTGGGATTTTATCCCTTAAAATCCTCTTCCCTTGCCCATAAAACAAGGAGAGGAAAAAAATCCCGTAAACTCATATTTCAACAATTAACCCCTTAAAGCCCAAATTATAATATTTTAAGGGGCTTAAATAAGAATTAAAATAATTAATAAAGATTATTAAAGGAATAAATCCCAAAAGGATTAAAGGCTTAAATTATGAGCCATTCATTTAAAAGGGATTTGATTATTTGTAAGTCCAAAATTATAATGGCCCATAGTTTAAGGGGTTCATTTTTTAATTGTATGGCTTAGAATTATAAAAGCCAATGGGGGATTTATTTTTGAAAGATTAATTTGTTATACTAACAGGATATTAGTGATTTTTATTGTAAAAGGGGGAAATGGTTGGATTTTTAACTTGTATACGAGAGATATGCAATATTTGCAAAATAATATGGTTAAAGCCATATTAGCAAATAAATGTGTATATAAAGGGGTGATTTTTGTAAAGGGACATTGGAAATTATTGAGTGGAGAATTTTGTATGAGAATTTTCTTGAGAGAATTGTAATGGGGAGAATTATTTAAAATTGGGAGAAATAATTCTTTGGAGGAGAATTTACAAGGTATTTTTGTCCGCCAAAAATTGTAAAAGAGTGAGAGATTGTGGAGAGATTATTGCAAGTTCTTGGAGCTTGGGTATTGTAACAAAGCATGATTTTTCTTGGCAATATCAATAAAGCAGTCCCAACATTGAGAGGTGGACCCAGAGACATAGTCCACATTGGACGAACTCCATTATCAATCTATGCGTTGTGATCCTTCTATTTCTTTGTCTCATTCTTCTCTCTTCTGTCTCAATCTTCTCTCTAGTTTAAATTCAGTATTTGAATTTCTAATTACTTATATTATAATTTCAATGGGAAAAAAGCATAATCACACAATTCTGTCTGGATCGGGAAAATTCTGTAATTAAATTTAATTTACAAGTTAATTTTGTAAACTCTAATCATGGATCAAGTTGGTATCAGAGCCCTTTTTGTAGAAAATTGCAGAGTGAATGTTAACTAGGTTGAAACTGAAACAAGGAGAAGGTGCATTGGAAGAGTTCAATCCAAAGATTGGAAAATGAAGGACTTTTCCACAAGCAGAGATGGTAGCTAAAAAAAGTCCTACAGAGCTTGATGAGAAAGCTTTCCAAAAATCATTTCTCGAAATGAAGGCTATGGTGGAAGTTCTTTTCCAAGAGAGGCAAGAGCGACATAAGAAAAAGGAACTCAAGAAAAGAAAGAAGAATGAAGGCGAGTCCTCTTCAAAAGATGATAATGGTAAAGGAGTAGGAGGTGGTAGTGACCCTCTTGAACCTCCATCCCCATCTTCTTCATCTTCTTCATCTTCTTCATCCTCCTCATCTTCTTCGTCTAACTCTTCTAAAAAGAAAAAACCTGTGAAATCTAAAGATAATTCCCCTTTGTTAAAATTAGATGTTAAATTTTATTTTCCAATGTATAATGGAGAACTAGATGTAGATAAACTAGATAACTAGATTAAGCAAATTGAAGTCTATTGTACAGTTCAAAAATTTATTGAGGATTCTCAGAAAATCCAATTACCTACTATGTGCCTAGGAGGCACAACTTTAATTTGGTGGGAGAGTAGAACACAGGAGGATCTAAGTCATTATGGAAAAATTATCTCTTCTTGGTTTGAGTTTATAGTTGCATTAAAGAAACAATTTTATCCATTAGGGCATATGCAAAAAGCTGTAATGAATTGGTAATCATTTTAAAGGCAAGAAAAAGGACAAAGTATGCAAGAATATACACAAGAGTTTAGGAAGAGGGCTTTAATTTTGGGCATTCCTTTATACACACAAGAAACTTTGTTAAAGTATCTAGGTGGATTACATGAAAGTTTGAGACATACAATTCTTATGTTTAATCCAACTAACATTGATGAAGTTAGTGTGCAAGCTATCCATCTGGAAACAAGCTCAAGGAATAGCCATGATAATCTGTTGATGGAATCCAATAAGCAAAAAGGAAGCAAGAAAGGGAAAGAGAAATCACAACGAACAACTACTATAAAGAAAGAGGATGAAAATCTTTATTGCTCACATTGCAAGAAGGGCATGCAGGATGTTGGAAACTACATCCCAATCAGAAGCCAAAATGGTTCAAGGATAGAAAGGGTAAGCAAAATATTGCAGCTATCATGTAGGATCTTGGATCCGGTTCCGATGACGAAACCAAGATCTCAATTGTGGGTATCAAAGGTAAAACTCCTATTGTCAGTACTATTTCTCATGCTTCTTCTCTAAGTTGTAATGAAGTACCTGTTGAAAGTAAGAGGAATGAATTGTTTCATATAAGGGCTATTGTAAAACAAAGAAAAATTGATACACTCATAGATAGTGGATCACAAGTGAATTTAATCTCTGAACAAGTTAAGAAATTGGGGTTAAAAACAACACCTCATCCTAAGCCATATCCATTGGGTTGGGTGAATGATAATGCTCGGCTACATGTGTCACAACAGTGTAAACTCCAATTTGCAATCACATCCAAGTTTGTAGATGAGGTAGATTTAGATGTAATTCTGCTTGACATTTGTGGGATGGTTTTGGGAAGTCCTTATTTGTATGATAGGAAGGCCATTTTCTATAGGGAACATAACATATATCATTTGTTTAAAGATGGAATTGAATACATGGTGAAAGCTCATCACATGAAGAATGAGAAATCTATTGTAAACATATGGCATTTGAAGATGATTGTAAATGCAAGCAATGCTTTAACTCTCATGTCTATAATAGCTAGTGATACTAAGCATGGCGATTCTAATCATGATAAGGTGTCACAGATAGCATAGTATGAGGATTAGTTGCAAGTAGAATCAAGCCTTCAGCTAGAGGTGGTAAAAGAGGGTTTGAATGTTTCATTTTCTAACAATGTTCTTGTTTAGGAGATCCAAAATGTTGATACTATTTCTTTCACATTAGTGTATTCAGTACTGTTGCTTGTTATTCTGCTAGTTATTTCTATGTGGATAATGAATGTGACGGTGAATATTGATGAACATGTAGTTGATGGTATCAACAAAGTTACCTCATATTTCCTTGTGTTTGTGATGGGTCACATGTTCAAAATTTTATCAGGAAGGAGAAATGATATTGGGCAAGTGGGGCGACATTTCCCTATCTCAAATTATACATAAAATAGACTTTTGGAGGTCCAAAAGCTTATGAATGGGGAGGAATGATCTAGGTGGATCCAAAATACTTAAAATTTCATAGTCTTAGAATTCATCCAAAGAAGCATCAATGCATAGAGCTCACTGGCATGATCTTGATGGAACTTTAATGGGCTCAAAAGGAGTCCATATGCAGAAGTTATGCTCAGTCAAAGGTTCGGTCAAACAAGAGAATCAAGGGTTCAAAAAGACAAAAAATTGATTGTCTCAAAATGAAATCAAAATGACGCCAAGTCATAGTGCTTGTTGTGTTGATTTTGGAACTATATTCGGTTTCAAAAATGGAGCTCATATGTGAAAGTTACGGCTGGTCAAAGGCTGGTCAAAATTTTGACTCTGGTTGACTTTGATGACATCAACAAGCTGACATGGTAGGTGGTGATGTGGCAGGAGTGGTGAGTTGGCACATACATGGTGGAAAAAGGAATATGGATTAAACTATATTGTTAAAAGAAAACACGTATGGTTTAAAAATTAAAAGATTTTTATGATTTCAGGGAGGATTCGGTGGGATTTTATCCCTTAAAATCCTCTTCCCTTGCCCATAAAACAAGGAGAGGAAAAAAATCTCGTAAAATCATATTTCAACAATTAACCCCTTTAAGCCCAAATTATAATATTTTAAGGGGCTTAAATAAGAATTAAAATAATTCATAAAGATTATTAAAGGAATAAATCCCAAAAGGATTAAAGGCTTGAATTATAAGCCATTCATTTAAAAGGGATTTGATTATTTGTAAGTCCAAAATTATAACGGCCCATAGTTTAATGGGTTCATTTTTTAATTGTATGGCTGAGAATTATAAAAGCCAAAGGGGGTTTTATTTTTTGAAAGATTAATTTGTTATACTAACAGGATATTAGTGATTTTTATTGTAAAAGGGGGAAATGGTTGGAATTTTTACTTATTTACAGGAGATATGCAATATTTGCAAAATAATATGGTTAAAGCCATATTAGCAAATAAATGTGTATATAAAGGGGTGATTTTGTAAAGGGACATTGAAAATTATTGAGTGGAGAATTTTGTACGAGAATTATTTAAAATTGGGAGAAATAATTCTTTGGAGGAGAATTTACATGGTGTTTTTGTACACCAAAAATTATAAAAGAGAGAGATTGTGGAGAGATTATTGTAGGTTCTTGGAGCTTGGGTATTGTAACAAAGCATAATTTTTCTTGGCGATATCAATAAAGTGGTCCCAACATTGAGAAGCGGACTCAGAGACATAGTCCACATTGGACAAACTCCATTATCAATCTACGCATTGTGATCCTTCTATTTCTTTGTCTCATTCTTCTCTCTTCTGTCTCAATTTTCTCTCTAGTTTAAATTTAGTATTTGAATTTCTAATTACTTATATTGTAATTTCAACAGTTAAAAACCATAATCACGCAATTATGTCTAGATCGAGAAAATTTTGTAATTAGATTTAATATACAAGTTAATTTTGTAAAATCTAATCACAGATCATGAAAGCAGTCCCATGTTACATCCAAACTTGCTAAGTTCATTCATAGCTTGGCATTAGGGTGCAAATTTGGATGACTAATAGTTTTGGCACGCCCGATGGGATGGTGAACTGCTTCTTAGTTCATTTTTTCATATTTTATTGTTGCTATTTGGTGTGTACAATAGTAGTCTTAGTCTTTTGCAGGCATTTTCTGTACATACCTGGTGACTCCGAGAAGTTTTATTGGTTTTAATATGATCAAGTGCTGGTTAGATTCAAGTAAATTAGATTTTTACTCATTTTCTAGCTTCTGAATGAATAAACATGTCCATATTTCATGGAAACATGTCATATCACCCAAAATATCATGAAAATTCCAATTACCCACCATTCCATGAAAATCATGTGTGTCTGACCTCTTACCAACCATATCACACCAAATAGCTTCCTAGTTTTGTTTCAAATAACCCTATGGAAGAAAATTACTAGCATTCTCATGATGTTTCCCACCCTCCCACTCTTGCTCAATCTCAATATCAACCAATATATGCCTAAAACCATCCTCAAGAAGGATACTTTATTCCAAGACAACAATCATGTTCTCATTTGAAGCCCCAAAATGCTAATGATATAGGGATTAGCAATATTGATAGTATATTGCTATATTTTCATAGGCAATTGGATGAGATCAATAAAGAACAAGAGTATCAAATGCAACAACAGGAGGCTGACATGGATCAAGAGGAGTTATCCTTCCAAGAATACATTCAAGAGTAGGAGATGGAGATTCAAAGGAAACAACATGAGGAATGTTTGGAAAAGCAAATGGCTGCAGAGGAATGCCAAGTAAGGTATGAAACTTAGGCAACCCCTTCCTTTCCTATTTTCAGCTCAATTCCTCCTGCAATGTTGAATCATCTTGTGAGTGAAGAAGTTCCTAAGTACAAGTTCCCTAGCTTTAGACAAGAAGAACTTGTTGAGCCATTGAGTGACCCCACCAATGAGCCTTCTACCCATAGGTTTCCAAGTTGGAAAGGGCCATCTGCTCTGGCCTGTGAGGTTCCTCCATCTGTTATGCAATGGAACCATGCTCTAACATCCAAAAAGAAAAAGAAGAGCAGACCCTTTGCCAACACAACTCACTCAACATGGAGGAGACTAGGAGTGTGAACTTGCTGCATTTAGCTATGGAGGAATATAGGCTACACCAACGAAAGCTTGGACAATGGGAGGAGAAGGTGAAAGTGGCTGTTGAAGAAGAGCAGTGTGCAACTAGATTGGATATTTTTGAGCATGTTATGCATGAGAAGGAAGATGTTGAGCTTTATGAAGAAGTGTACACTAATATAATTGATTTTTTTTTTTTTCAAAATTGGATGACAAGGAATCAGATCTGCTAGAGGAGTTTGGCACTCATGTAGAAATTCAATAGTAGGTTCACAAGTTTGAACAAGAAACTTTTCATGAGCCTGATTTGCAATGTCTTATATGGTCTGATGATTTTCATTTTATCTGTACAACAAAGCTTGAAGCTGGTTTATCAGCTGAAAGCTTGTTTTAGGAAGCTACTTCACTGTTTGAACAATTTCCTTCCTTCATTGAAGAAGAAAAACCTATTTTGGAGTGCATCTCTTTGAATGATAATGCGGATTTTAAGGTTAAACAAGTTTATTTTAAGAGCCTTCCAAGAGTTGACAACTTTGATAAGTTATTAGCTACCTTGGTGGAAGGTGATTGTTCATTAACAATGGAGGAAGAATCAACATGGCAAATCATTATGCAAGTTGAAGCCACGAAGCAGGACAACCATGAAAAGCAAGAAGGAAGAGAAGCAACCAGCAAGGGAAGTTCAAGCTTTGTCATTTCAAGAGGCTACCCCATCAGATACTTAGCCAGTTCGAAGGGCATTAAAGTACCAGAGGTCATGCTTGCACCCAAGTATGAGGATGGAATTAATGAAGAAGCTGATTTTGGAGTTGCAGCTAAAGGTGATAGAATTCAGCTCACCTGTCTAGTTCAGGACAACAATAGGCATGATCGATATCAAGGTGTAAGTGAGTTTCTTTGCATCTTTCATGAAACATTGCAACAGTCTTGAATATTTGCATATGTTTCATGTTCTTTAAACAATACATAATCATGTAATGCATCAATTGTTGATTAAAAAGGGGTGTTATTTTGCAAATCCTATCAATGGTTTTGTTTGACCAGCTTCTTTGTTGGTTAGAGTAGGTAAGTGTAGTTTCATTTCAGATGCATTTTCAATTTTCCCTTAGTGATTTTTTTGCATAGTTAGGTGGTAGTTTTCATTTTTCAGTGTTGGGTTTTCAATAAGTCTTCAAAGTGTCTCTTGCTAGTTTAGTGAGTTATAGAAATTTACCATGCTATTTTCAAGTGGTGTTAGTTTTCTGAGTGAATTCATTCCCAATAGACAAGCTTATGCAGCCAGTCTCATGTTTTGTAGGAAAACATATAGTAGATATCACCAAAAATGTTACCTGATTTTTACCTTTCAGCTGAAATCAGGTAACTTAGTGTTTTTTCTTTTGTGTTGTTCATTTAAACATTTAAAAGATAAACCATAGTCTGCTAAGTCATCAATATGCATGAGGGAGATTCCCAAATGAAACAAATTACATTTTATTCCAATGTTACAATTACAACAAATGAGAAAGAGAACCATATATGTTACAAGTAATCTTTATTGATAATCATGAAAGTGTACATGTCCCTCACAAGCCAAGGCACTAACTTTACTTATTCAATGAAAACAAAGAAGAGCATATACATGAATAAGTGAACAAATAAAATGCTCATATAAGGAGAAAGACTAGTCATTGCCTAAGAATGACTGGTTCTGAATGAGTCATTTTGTCCTGCTACTGACTCAAGCTACTTGTGTCTTTCCTAGCTCCATAGTGCTCCTAGCTCCTACATCTGGCAATAATAATGATGTTAGAGAAATGCTCTAATCAATGAAAAGTCACAAATTTTACATGAACACTTACCTATGCATGTATGAATTGATCCCTAAATGCATTAAATAAGCATGCAAGCCTTGGATGTCCTAGAAATCAATGAAATCATCAAACACATCCAATATATGCATTTATTTTTCTAACTTATTTGCTTCATGTGCAGATTTAGGACAAGTCTTATTACTGTTTTGATTCAGTTAAATATAGCATGTGGAGTAAATGTGGCTCCCATGAGGGTAGAGCTCAACATGCTGCCTTCTAATGTTTTGAGAGGAATAGGAAATTGAGCAACTTGATCAAAGATATACATGTTATTAATGCATTAAATCAATATGGAATCACACCAGTTGATCAACTTTCATTATCAGATTCAAAAGGTGCATCAAGTTCAATTATGCATCTCTTAAATAATGAGGGAGAAATCCAAAGCATCATTAGGTCCCTCTCACCTTAACCCTAGTGGACAACCACACATCACATAGGATTGTGATATTTAAGGTCACCAACATAGGTGACATGTGTTTTCCCACTAGGATCAAAGTGACAAGACAGTGTTAATTGTTTCACATGATTGAAAAGGTAAATAACTATTGTAGAAATCAGATTGGAAACCTATGGAGCAACAAGCATTGTTATGGAAACCATGAAGGTTGGGACAATCCATAGGAGTAGATGTATTTTCATGTCATACAAGACAACAACAAAGATAAATGTCTTTTGACTTTACTAAATGAAAACTAGAGATGGTCACAACAGGTTACATCTCAGATGAAGAGGAGATAAAGGGTAATAAATCTTTTCAATTGCTTTGTTCAGTGCCACATAATGATTAACCACAAATTTCATCTACATTTTCTTGAGTTGCTTAGACCCAAGGATTACCTCCACAAGAGATATGTGCAGTTGACAATAACTTTATTGATGGAAATGGGGGAAGCAATCAAGTTTCACAACTTACAAGTGTAACTTTTAATGGGCATGATGAAAAGGAAGTAAAGTAGTATGCCTTTAATTGATAAATCAATTCAAAAGAGGGAGGCTTCCAATGCAGCTTGCAACTTGAGAGCACATGCATAGTCTTTGAAACATATTAAAGGGACTACATGAAAAAGAGAAACTTTGTTATGCACCAATGTCATATCTTGGTGATCTCTTGTGTGATAAGGATGTTGTTGCATAAACATTAATAATCATATGGTTTAGTTGTCCAAATGAAGATGGATATATGCAATGAACCACAGGGAAGCAAAACACATCAAGAAATGCTCATGCACTATCACATCAAGATAGAGGTAAGTGCTTCCAGTCTATTCTGTGCCTGTAAAAAGAAATGTACATCTACTTTAAATGAACAGAGGTTTCAATACATGGGAAACCCTTGGGATGCATGAGTATAATCTATTGAATATCTAATGTGATGAAGAAGATGACTATAGTCCTTCAAAGGAAAAATGTGATTATGGAATTCAAAATTTAGGTAAGCAACAAGATAGTCACGTTTAGTTACAGAAAGAGTTATCTACAGTTGATGAAATAAAGGTGGAATACACATGCATAAGTGAATTTAATAGGAATGCAGAGAGAAAAAATACAAAATAAAGATTTATAGATGCAATTGTGAAGGTCAAAAGAACATATCACCTATTCAACATCGTTGCAATGGTCATTCTGAATGAAAAGAGTGCAATGAGCTACACATTTATGATGTGAGTGCATTCTTAGAAGATGACTCTATTTCTGATGGGAAGGGGACTGACTAGTTCAACAATCAATGCAAAACATACTCTAGAAGTTATGAGCCAATCCTATCAACAAGAGAGAAAACCTAATGATTCAAATGGGCCATAACATTTGAATCTAGACATGGCTGCACAAATGCTGGATGTGAACATTGTTATGGACATGTGAAAACTAAGGAGGGATAGTTTTATTCCTTGGAGGATCTAGTTTTTTAAAAAACTAAGTTTTCTTTCACTAATAGAGGAACCCATCTACGTTATTACAAGTTTCTGAAATCAAAGGAGAGTTGCATAGAGTTGTTTTTTTCAAAAAGAACAAACAAAATGGAAACCCATTTCATTCATTATTGGAGGTTGTGGCTAAGTAAATCTTTTTTGCAAGATTCAGAAAACCCATATGGGGTTTATTAACAAAAAATTGTAAATACATAGTTATGATCTTGAGATTTCTTATAAAAGAAAATGCAAATATAAAATGCAAGGGTTTAGTTACATGTTCATGGCTATGACCTGTAAAGGTCTTTTCATCACAAAAACACCAAAACCCACTTGGGGTTTTTTACATAAATCACAATCTTGTTGCAATTTGAGAGAACCCATCTGGGTTTTTTTTATGAATGCCAAAAATAGAGTGTTTTGGAAGAAGCCATCGTGGAGTTGAAAGAAAAAGGGAAAGATATGTAAAACCATTCTATCTCTTACAACCGCAGCCTGGAAATTCAAAATGACAGAGACCCACTTGGGGTTCGAACTACAAAAGGAATTTGAAGTATTTTTTAAAAGTAAATGACAAAGTATGATGCTATGAGTGTAGACTCAAAATGACAAAAAAAAGAGCCATTCTTCTATCCTCTTGGCCGCAACCTCAATGGCTATGCTTTCTTCAAAAAAACAACAAAAGGTGGAGTTTTTTCCTTATTTCAGTGCAAAACACATAATGAAATGAGTTTTTTCTCTATATCAGAATGGAGACTCGAAATGAGCTCTGTTGCTCAAAATTTGAGAAGAATAGAGTTGATTCAAGATGTACCTAAAGCTTTTTTGCTCACAGTTTTTTAATATTCAAGGTTTTTTCTTTTACCAAAATTTTTATTCAAACTTCTTATGGTGGCTATAAAAGTGGAGAACAACAACAGAGAACAAAAATAAAACAAATTTCATTAGAGAATGCTACAAGTCGCGACCTAAAATGAATGGAAGAGCTCCAAAAAAGTGTAAGAACATATTTTGACACAAATAAATGCATTTACCTATGTTTTCGTACACTTTCCATCAAAAAATTTCCAAAAAACCAGTCAGATAACACCATTTTCTATGCAAAACTCCAAACCCTATGGCGGCAGCATGTCTACCAAAATACTTGATGGTAAAATGATGGTTTTTTTCACATTTTCCATATTTTGTTGCTTAGGGTTTGACCCTATTTTGATGACTAATGGGAAATTTGTCCCCTATTTTAAAAAAATGAAAAACATATTAATGCAAATTGGGGGCCGATGATGAGTTATGACTTAGGCATTTGTATGCCTTAAGTCTTGATGCCTTATTTCAAAATTTGTTAAGGCCTTCAAAACAAGAAACATATAAAGTGTGCTAAGTCCCATATAATATGCCTTTGACCTTTGGTTATGATGAGATATGCCTTGAAGACTTTCAATTGTGCCTTCCAAGAAGTGTGGAATCCTTTTATGCCACTATGGGCCAAATTTGAACCTTTTATTTTGCCTTTGAAAATCAGAAGATGTTGACCAAACATGTGGCCTTGGAGTGCAGAATGAAGTAAGTAAACATGATCAAGTGCCTTGGAAGATTTTTGATCTTGTTTCATGCTTTTGAAGGCATTTTGATATAACATTTTGTGTTGCATTTTATTTCAAAGTATAAAGATATTATTTAAGTGATTTTCAAATCACTTTTATCATGTATTTTATTGCAAATGTAATTTAATTCAAAGAGGTGGTGGAGCCCTCTTATATTTTTTCTTTGAAATGTAAAATAACTTGATTAAGTGGTGTATTATGAATCATACACCAAATCAAGTTATTATCTTTAATACCTTTTTGGAGTCTTGTATTTTCAAAACACACATATTGCATGGGTCAAAGCTAGGAGACCAAATGATGACTTGCAGACATGAGGAGAGTGTGTGAGTGAGGAATTTGACTATTTTGGAGAAACATGTGCCATTTTGGAGGTTGTTTTATCACACCTTCAGTGTGATCTTGGACTTGGCTTGACTTTGGGCCATTTGTAGGACTTTTTGGAGTGATTTTAGAAGGTTATTTTTTGACTTTTGTGTGTCATCTAACTAGAACCTTCTAGATGGGTAGGCATGCGAGTTGTGTGATTTTTTTGCTTAAGTAACTTCATTTTGGAAATTTGGAGTTCTTTCTTCCAAGCAGAGTGATAACTTTGTTTTTGGAGCTATTTTTCATTATGGAGCAGTATTGTAACTCAAATGGACTTGTGATATAGTAAGCACTTTGAATTGATAAAATAGAGCATTTTACCTTCTCATTTCATGTTTCATGGTATGTTGTTAGTGATTGATCAGTTTGACTTGTGAAATTTATTTTTCCTTGTAAAATTGTCTCATGTTTAGTCATCTATTTAGCAGAAAATGCATGCTAATAGGTTATAAGTTGTTTTAGTCAATAGCATAGTTAGTTGTGAGACATTTTTGTTTCCTTCTAAAGGTCTTGTTTAAAAAACCTTCTTATAAATTATTTATGTGAAATGCATATGGAAGTGAGTTGTGTAAATAGATTTTTTGTGATATTGATTTGAATGTGATACGCTGTTATTAGGTCCTAGTTAGTTTTTGGTGTATCACCTAAGAAATTTTATTTTAGATTCATTTTTCATGCATTTATTACCCTTTACCTCAGAAATCACTAGTTAGGTGGCATCAAATGGGGAAGCTAGCCCCATAATCTAGAGGTTTTCTTTTGTAATAGGACACCCACAACTTGAAAGCAGTTCCATGTTACATCCAAACCTGCTAAGTTCATTCATATCTTGGCATTAGAGTGCAAATTTTGATGACTAACAGTTATAATAATTCAATGGTGAATTCTATGGTTTAATACTTCTAATAATTAATTTTCTCATGTTGAATGGTCACACTTGATGAGTAAAGTAAAAGTGTTATAACATAACTAGATTTAGTTTCTCTTGATGACAAGGTGTGTTTAAATGTGTGTGACCAATTTGACTAATTGGATACTAATGCTCTCATCATGAAATGTGTGGGAGAATATTGAACGACCTTGTAAATTCAAGGGTGAAAACCATGCAAACCTAGCTACAAATTTATCATGATATTGATTCTAATGTCAAACAACCTCTTTTTAATATCCTTAAATTTTGAGTTACAATTAGAAGAATTAGTTAGTTATAAGTATCATTCTAATAATCATGTAGCAATGGTGACCCCTAGGTAGTCATTGTGATTTGTTGGATCATTAATTATTCCTTTTTGTCTCCTAGATATTCTATAGAAAACCACATGTAAAAGTTTGATTGATCCATTAGGTCTTGTTGGACAAGCGTTGATTATGGTATTCCTAGTGATTGATTCCTTTGACCTATCATTCTACTAAGGTAGATTATATATATGTATATATATATATATCACAAATAAAAAAGAAATTAGAAATGAAATAAAGAAGGTAAGAAAGAGGGGAAAAGAGGGTGGAGGGAGCTACTAAAACTAAGATTGGAAATATGAGAGAAACTTGTGATATTAAACCTCTCTCCTATGGTAAGAAGCCAACCATTCCCTAGAGGTATTTATTTGGGAAGGAAGAAGGTTGTTGTTACATTGACATGAGAAATGGCATCCCCCATTATTTTCAAATGGTTCACACTAGATAGATTGAAAAACTAGAACATTGGAGGGAGTGATATATCCTTCATGTCATTGTGATAAAAGAGGGAATTTTTGGAAGGTTAAAAATGAACAAGAAGGGAGAAGTTAATCCAATTCAATAAGAATGTAAATAATAAGAGCAATAGCCTAGCTATGAATCCAACTAAATTTTTACATAAAAATGAATTCACAACCATTATATGTTTCATTATTTGAAATTATCTTTATCTCTCTAGATTTCCTCTATAGGGGGAGAAATTATGTGAGAATATAAACATTAGTCAAGACACAATATTTTTTGGAAAAAATTCCTAATAGAAAGGGCTATATCCAAATAGATTTGTTAAAAATGCTTTAGAAACTTTCAAGACAAAGTAAATTAAATTATCATATTGACTACGTATGCTCAATTTGGATCTAATGAAGAGGTTCTTGTTCTAGTATATTCTATCCTAACATTGGTATTATCCAAATATTTTACCTTTATCTTATTTATATACTTTTTTTCCCTTAATTTTCTTACAAACTATTAAGTCTTAATTGTTATTAAGTAGAATGTGCTTGAACACTAGTATTATTTCTAAGTTACATTCTTGAATAAAGGGGAAGAATATGTGGGTAAGGTTAGCATATTTTAAGAAAAATTGAAATATAGCCTATTTGTTTTGATACTTATTGAGTTGGTTGTATAATATTATGTAGTGTTGGAAACATGCTATTTATTTTCTTCAATTTTTTACTAATTATAAGGGTTGTTTTATCTAAAGACTGACTAATTTATGTTATGGGCTCATTAAAGGTGTATGGGATTTTCAAAAATATTATATTTATCATATATGAAGATTTTCACCTCATTTAACATCTAAGAAAATTGGAATATGTCATCTTACTAATACCCTTTAAGATTTTAATTCAATAACCTTAATAAAAACTCTACAAAAATATTAGAGGGATGATATGGTAATTATTGATTTATTTTATAGTCAATAATAATAATAATATTATCTTATTCATGATTATTTATGTTGGAGAAATTAGGGGATCACCTTAAGATAATTAATCATTAAATAATTATTATGTCTATGTTATTGCTTTAATTACTTAAGTTAAACTTAAGAGTGTTTTTTATTATTATATTGGGCTATTTATAGGTCAAGTTGTCACATTGCATAGGATTATGACACTTGTCATAATCTAATCAAATCCTCATCTAGGGTTTGCACTTTTACTTTTATAAGTATTCATTATTGTACTTTATTATAATCTAGGAATTCTATTCAATTGACAAGACAATTACAGGTTAATCTCAATATCAGATGCTCATGTGGATTCAATTATTCTCTCTTGGTTGCATAGAAAATTAGTTTCTTTGATCTCTCATTTGTGATAGGCATTTTGGTTGCAAGTGATTTTTTGGAGTTGTGTGGTTCACTATTGTAGTAATGGAAAAGTATCCCTTTTCCTTACTTAATTTGAGAATAATTAATAATAAATGAGCCTAGTGTTGCCTTGATTTAGTGTTGTAATGTGTTTTACACATTCACATTAAGTTTAGGGCCCCTTTAAAGTAAATGGACCTATTTTTTCCTTAATTTAGTGTTGTAAATTGTATTTATTTACATCTTCACACTAATTTTTGGTCCCTCTTGCATTCATGACCTTCAAATAATGATTAATAGGCCCTTAATACCCTTTATTATGTATCCCAAGGCTTATTTCAACTGAAATCCCCACAAATTCAAAAAATAAATTTAATATTTCAACCCCCCGACATTCTCTCACCCCAAAAATCTAGGTTGGGACCCATAAGCCACCTTGGGTGCATATGAGTCCCATTTGGGGCCTTTTAGGGTTTTGAGCAGGAAATCAGGGTTTTCAATTCAAATTTTGTGAATGTCGACATTTGGGATCTAGTAAATGGTAAATTACATGAAATACCTATATAACTAAAGTTTCAAGTTATTATTCACCTAAGAAGATACAAACGCAAGCATCTAAGAGATAGAATCATTATTCAAAGACCTAGATCTTTCAAGTGTTCAATTGCAAGAGCAAGGCTTATGATCAAGAGAGCATTCAAGAGCATTCAAGAGCTGATTATCAAGCATTTTGGAGTATCAATTCAAGATTCAAGTATCAATTCAAGAGCATCATGTATCATTGTGAGCTAACATGTTGATGTAGCATTTGTGATCCAAGTTCAAGCATTCAAAGCCATATCAAGTTTCATGATCAAGATCTACATCCTTTGAGGCCAATTCATACAAGTTACAGATCTACACTATAAGTATTGAATAAGGTTTGGTGAGTTGTTACATTCATTTGTGCATTCATCACTCCATGTTATTTCAATTCATTTCAAGGTTTAATTATGCAAACGGGGTCTGACTAAGGTAGATCCCCATCCACTAACAAAATAACATTTTTCTCTCTCTCTTGATGTGTGTTTTGCATATTTATGTGAACAAGACTCATTCACCTAACTTGGTGATTTAGTCCCTAATATAGTCTTTTGATAGAATTTAAAAGTGTCGGATCTAGATTTGGAAGATTAAAAAAGATTCTAAAAATCCTATAGAAAGAATCATATGCCCAACCTGGTGTATTAGTCCCATTACAGTTTTTGATCACCATTAAGTGGATCCTAATCAACTTTCAAATAATTCTAGGTTTTTCCCTAAAAACCCTAGAATGAGACTCATACACCCAGACTGGTGTATTAGTCCCAATGCAATCTGAGACAACAATTTCCATTGTTTATAGATCTTGTTTTGACCTCTCCACTCCTCCAGGTATTTTTCTATTTCATTCTCTTTATCAATTTGATTTCATGTTTTCAAGTTTCTAGGGTTTTGTGCATAAGTGTTTTCATTTCTCCTTTGAAGCTTCATTTAATGGTGAACCCCCATTTAATCACACAAGGAAACCCCTAGTCAATCCCTCAATTGAGTCACTTGGTTGATGGATCTTGGTTTCCTAATGATTAAAGTGTGAAATGGGTCCAATTCTATCTCCCAAAAGGTGGAACAATATTTTTGTTTAATCAACTATCAACTCCAACATAGTATCAAAGCACCATATTTGTGACTACCTATTTAAATTCTAAAAGATTTGAGAAATTTCAAACAATATATTTTTCTTGGTGTATTTTAGAGAAAAACAATTTTTGGGTTTTGTTCACAATCACAAAAAAACCATTTGAGTATCTATTAGATTTTGTAGATAGTGAGAAAATCATGTAAAATAATCTATCAAGATAGCACAATGTGGCCATTTTCCTTATAGGTGAATTTTTTTTTTACCAAATCACATGTTCTACTTTTTGGAATTAAAAAATATTTCTTGTTTTTATTGGAAGCATCAAAATATTTTGTGGGTGTCTATTAGAACTTTCGCATGAAATGAGTAATTTTCTTAGAAATCAAATCAAATGGGTCATGTCTACTAGCTATTGACTAGTTGAAATTACCCCATTTTTCAAAAACTCATAACTTGGGAATATGGTGTCAAAATTAGGAAAAAAAGATAAGAAATCTAGTTCCAAGAACTTTCCATTGGTGCAAGTCTCATCATCATAATTTGTTGTTGATTCATTTTATTCTTAGTCAAAGTTAGATCATCATTTTCTAATTTTGATCTCATAAATTTTTCCTACATATCCTTTTTTTTATTCTTGTGGTGTTGTAAAGGTATTTTAGAGCTCTTCAGATACATTAATGCACTTTTTCTTGTATCTAACATTGGTTGGATGTCATGCCTTATCAAGTAAGAGAAGAGTTGATGAAGTTCATGGTTGGATGTCATGCCTTATAAAAGAAGAGAAGAGCTGATGAAATCCATGGTTTAATGTCATGCCTTATCAAAGAAGAGAAGAGTTGATGAAGTTCATGGTTGGATGTCATGCCTTATCAAAGAAGAAAAGAGTTGTTGAAATTCATGGTTGGTTGTCATACCTTATCAAAGAAGGATTGAAGTTGTTCATATAATGCATTATTACTATCAGTAGAGTTGATTTCATACTGATACTTTCAAATGAGGATTAGAAGCATGACTAATGTTAGAGATAAGTTGTTGAAGGTATAAAATATTTGTTATGTTCTCTTCTGATGTTCTTGATAATGTATGTATTGTTGAAAGGAAGTTTTGGTCTCCACAAGTTGCTTAAATAATTTTGGTTCAAGAAGCTACATTGAAGTCTATTCAAGAGAATGCTCTATATTCCTTTGTTGTTGTAGTTTCGGTCTTGTGGTTTGTTAGTCAATATTAGTGCTATGTGTACATTACACTCTTATCTTTTCAATTCACTTGTGTTGTTGAGGAGGTTTGTATAAATTGCAGAAGGTTGGAAATGTTGTTGGTTGTCTAGACTGGTATGAGAAATACTCCACATTTCTCTGTATTGATGTCTCCTCCCTGGAAACTTGGTGAATGTGATTTCAATTTATGTCCTATGTCTTGGTTCCAATCTCATATGTTGAAGTGTTCCACAAGTTGATATGCTAATGTTATATCTCATGATTAAGCATTTTGTACTTCTTGGATAAAGTATTCTATATGTTGGCATATGGCTTCTAGTGTTGTCATTGATGGAAACCTAAGTCATTATTCTAGTTCATAGATCAGGATTTGTTCATATCGGTAGGCAGAGTAAAGAATTGAGTATTATCGAAAGAGAATGAAGAACATGGTATTCGGTTAGTATGTCGATCTGTATGCTTCACTAGATTATCATTTTGAGTTGTGGATCTTAGGGAAGGTTGTTAATTATATATATTATCTTATTGTTAAGTTTTGTTATGTTGCATTAATCTATGTATAAGTTAGGAGATCTGGCAAGATGATTTTCTATTTATTAGCTCACAATAACCAACTTAGTGAATATGGCATGTCACGAATATTCGAGGTATAATTAATTAAGGTATCCTATGCTTGAAGATTTTTTTTTGGGTCATAGGTATGTTGTGGTTGACTTTGATGGGTACACATCAAATATTAAATGTGGATTGAGCCAACTATTGGAAAATATTTTTATTTTGCTGAAGCCAACATGAAGCAACTAAATCTTTGATAGCAAATATATATAACATATCAACTAATTCATTAAAAAAGAGTGAAGGTGAGTGTGCAAAGTATATTGCGAATGTCATAAGATTTGTTGAGTGATTTGGCATAATTTCAATCAAGTGTAGAAGAATATTGTTTTGAAGAAAATTAAGGTAGAGCAAAGTGAAGTGCAGAATTAGACAGAAGATCTAGAATTTGATCTATGAGCCTCACCGAAACTGAAACCAAACATTTGTAGATGCTACTTTCTTAGTTCAACTCTTTGTTGTAATCCAAATATGTTGTAAGGAAGTGAGCCTTCCTAATTTTGAGTAGTGAGCTCTAGGAAGTATGCCTAAATGCATGTGCATTCCCCTTTTTCTTCATACTTTTAACAAAGTATAAATTGTGGATTAACCTCCATCATGGTTTTTCCCCTAATAGGGTTTCCACGTAAAAATATTGGTGTTATGATGTTTTTATTGTTTCCTTCATGTGCTTGCATCTTTACTTTTGTTTAAATGTTGTAAATGGTTTAAGATTTGGATTGCAATTTAAATATTGCTAAACACTGATTCACCCCCTCTTCTTAGTGTTCCTTGATTCCAACAATTGGTATTAGAGCAAGGTTCCTCTACATAAGTTTAATAGCTTGAGGTGGATCTTGGAATGCAATGGAATCTGGTGGTCTTCAACAGTATCTTTTGGTGGCATTTGATGATCTTGATCAGTCTAAAGAAGAAGTCCTGGAATTAAAAGAAAATCTTGAGGATGTTGAAAAATTTATTCAATCATTGAAGGATAAAATTAATTAGTCAAGAGAAAAGAGGAAGGAACTATGTGATTAGCTGAAGCAAAAAGAAAGTAAATTCTTGGAATATGTTCACCTAAATTAGACCCTAAAAGAAATAATTGAAGAATGTGAAAAGCTTGCTAGAGACAATGCTACTCTAAAGCTTGAGATGGAATCTATGGTGATGAAGCTAACTAAGGAGATTGAAGAAAGGAAGAAGAGTGAGGAGAATCTAGCCTAGTCCTTAAAAAGAAAGATCTAAAGAATGCAACAGAGTTAATAGTTGATTCATTCAGCTAGAGATTGAACTCCAACAATCCAAAAATAATGACAAAGGCTTGAAAGATAGATAGATATTCTCAGAGACGAACTCACTACTGCAAATGAATATAAGGAGAAGTTTAGGATCAATTTTGCTAAGCTTGACGAGCTAAATAAAGGACAGAAGGATGCAAATGACAAGCGAGGTCTTGGATATGAGAAGGGAGAAAGCTCTGGATTTGAACATAAGGATTCCAGACAAAGAAATCAAATGAACAAAGGCAGAAGGTATCTGGTAAGACAACCCAATGCTCAAAATTTTAATGGTCACTACCTTGCTTGTAATAAATTTGGTCAGATGGCTTCTCAGTGTAGAAGTAAAATAAATTCAAGTAGTCCATCATTACCCAGTCAGTGTTTTAGCTCTAATAAGTCTGGTCATAAGTCAATTGAATTTAGAAGTATGTCTGTCAGTGTAAGGAATGTTAAATGCTACACCTATGGAAGATTTGGGCATATTGCTAATTAATGTAGAGCAATAGGAAATCAATGGAATGAATGGTCTAGACAAAGAAATCCTGTGTGTTACAATTGTAATAGATTTGGTCACATTGCAAGATTTTGCAGGAACATAAATATGGATAGAAGAGGTCTACTATATACAAAGGAAAAATTTCACAGAAAGATGATAAGGAAAAGGGAAAGTGACTGTGGAAGAAATAAGAGATTAGATGAAGAAAACATCGGTAAGGAAGAGTGAGTTTGATGAAGGAAATAAGATCGCACCAAAATCTGCTTCTAGTAATTCCTCTAGAAATTGATCTTAGGCCATTGGCCTAGGGGGAATTTTTAAAGAAAATCCTTTGTCCCCCTATCAATAGTTGGCACCAGAATGCAGGAAATTGTCAATAGTTGTGCTAATAGTTTACAAATTTATTGATGATCACTTGTGTAGGAAATTGAGAAGTAGAAGGTTCACAGATGAATCCTTCTTTTGTTGTCTAAGAAAATAGAATATCTAGAACACCTAGGGAAAAAAATTTAATGCAGTGAAAAGGTTAGGTGTGTGAGTTATAAAAGGGTATTTGGAACCCTCATTTGTCATCTTTCATTGAAGAAGAATAGAAGGAGAGCCTCTACAACAAAATTTTGAAGGAGTAAAGTTAATTCGATGGTGAATTCATCAGGTATTTCAGTTGCTTGTAGAATTCTCACTTAATTTGGTGCTCGGTAGAAACTTGTTTGGTATGAAAAGGAAAATGAAGAAAATCAAAGGAATGGTGAATTTAGATGAATAGAGTAGTGAGAAGATTAGGTATGTGAGAAATATGTTTCCGATCGATGAATTGAAATGGCTTGAAGGTGTGAAACAAAAAATTTTGGACATTTGGAGTGAATTTCCCTATTTTGATAACATGAAAGTCATTAGGTTTATCCTGAACAGATTGAATGATGACATTCTAACTCTAGATAAACCCTATCACATTTTGAAAGAGGTGATTAAGAATCTAACTAGATTATGCAATGTTGGGGATATATAGAAAAAGAAGTCAATTCAGAACAAAGAAGTCAAAACCCTAACCAAAGTAACTATAGATCAAAGGGCTTTGATAATTTTGATGGTCAAAGATCTGATAACAAGGTACATTGCACATGGAATCTCATACAAAATATTTTTTAGAAACAGGGAAGGCACAACTTTGGTAGGTGCAGTTTACATCTCTCATAAAATGATAATGGAGGATCAAGATTTTGACCTGTGTGGATTGCTAAAAGATCAATTGATAGAAAATGTGTGACTAACAAAGGAGGTAGATTACCCCTTCAGGTTTGGTGGCTTGGTCATATATCTTGTGATGTATTTTCTGAATTACTTACCATAGATCAATAATGTTGTATGGAAAGAGAATGAACTAGTTTGTAAACAGATTTTGGAACATTCTAATACTTTGGAAATTGTAAACAAGAGTATGCAAATTTATTTAAAGAATTGCTAGGGAAGTTTGGAGCAATTAGAATTTCCATTTTGGTAAGAGCACTTGAAGTTGGGTCCTCTTCTAATGAGATGGAAAGGAAGAAGAAAAGAGCACAAGAGATTGCTGATTGCACTCCTTTGGCACACAAGACTCCAAAAATTGAAGGAAAAGGTAAAGAACAAGTGATTGTGGACATATTAGATGAGGAATCTAATGAGTACACTCCAAGGGAAGAACTAGAATCAATTGAACCATATGTAGTAATGGTAGAAGGAAGTGAAGAAGAAGGTGTTTTATCCAAAGTAAAGATACTGCAACTTGTTTAGGAGAAAGACGGGATGCAGAAAATTGTTGACATATGGTTTGATAGACCCTTATATGAGTAGGACCTGATCGAGAGAACATTAAGTACTTATTTTGTGCACAATCACATTGGATTGGAGAGTTTGCAGAATGTGTTAAGGAAGCCATGGTCTCTGAGTCCTAGGATAGGAAAGAGGGAGAAATAATTCTACATCTGAAGGAAAAGTTTAGCCTATCTCTTACCAAAATAAAAAGGAAAATGAATGTGTTGAGGCAATGCATAAATACAATGAATAACATCTACAACTATTGTCTTCGTTGGCCTCATGCAGTTGGGAGATACAAAGATAAGCTAGAGCAGATTGAAACTGAGTTGAACAAGATTGGTCAAGATTATAACATGTTTTAGGATAAGGATGGTGTAGTCAAGAAAAGGATTTAAGAGTTCCAGTCTGAGCATACAAAAGTTGAATTTACCAGAAACAACCTTGTGGACACCTTTTGGGAAGTGAAGGATTTAACCAAATGCAAACTGGAGCAGTTAACTGAGGTTCTGAGGAAAGTAGAGAAAATAAAAGAGGCAATCACAATTCTAAAATCTCTCATGCAGATTATCAACTAGACATTTCAAAACAACAACTTGATCTTAATCATTGGGATTGCAATAGAAGCTTGGAAGAAATTTCTTCTAGAAATGAAAGATAAGTACAAGATAATTTTCTAACTCGAGTAACAGTTGTAATTCTTCAAATTTTGATCGAATTTTTGAATTAGCAAGGGGGGAGATCCAAAATATGTTTTTCATTGATGTTAAAGGGGGAGAGAGAGCAGTGAAAAATGCCTTATCATTCTAAGGGGGAGTTGTGTTTTGGAATTTTGAACTCTGGCAGCGTAATCATATTGGTTCTAAAACTTAGTCATTTTTCACTAAGTGTTGCCATCAATGCCAAAGGGGGAGATTGTTGGCATATGGCTTCTAGTGTTGTCATTGATGGCAACCTAAGTCATTATTTTGGTTTGGAGATTAGGATTTGTTCATACCGACAGGCAAAGTAAAGAACAGAGTATTACCGGAAGAGAATGAAGAATAGAGTATCTGGTTAGTATGTCAACCTGTATGCTTCACCAGATTATCATTTTGAGTTGTGGATCTTGGGGAAGGTTGTTAAGTATGTATATTATCTTATTGTTAATTTTTGTGATGTTGCATTAATCCGTGTATAAGTTAGGAGATCCAACAAGATGATTTTCTATTTATTAGCTCATGGTGGCTAACTTAGTGAATATGTCATGTCACAGATATTTGAGGTATAATTAATTAAGGTATCCTATGATTGAAGATTTTTTTTGGGTCCTATCTATGTCATGACCGAATTTGATGGGTACATATCAAATATTAAATGTGGATTGAGCCAACTATTGGAAAATATTTTTATTTTGTTGAAGTCGACATGAAGCAACTAAATCTTTGATAGCGGATATATAGAAGAGATCAGATAATTCATTAAAAAAGAGTGAAGGTGAGTGTGTGAAGTATATTGTGAATTTTAGAAGGGTTATTAAGTGATTTGGAACAATTTCACTTGTGTAGAAGAGGATTGTTGTGAAGCAAATTGAGGTAGAGCAGAGCAAAGTGTAGAATCAAATAGAAGGTCTAGAATCTGATCTATGAGCCTCACTAGAACTGAAACTAGGCATTTGTAGATGCTACTTTCTCAGTTCAACTCTTTGTTGTAATCCAAATATGTTGTAAGGTAGTGAGCCTTCCTGATTTTGAGCAGTGACCTCTAGGCAGTGTGCCTGAATGCATGTGCATTCCCCTTTTTCTTCATACTTTTAACAGAGTATAAATTGTGGATTAACCTCCACTATGGTTTTTCCCCTAATAGGGTTTCAACATAAAAATATTGGTTTAATGGTGTTTCAATTGTTTCCTTCATATGATTGCATCTTTACTTTTGTTTAAATGCTGTAAATGGTTTAAGATCTGAATTGTAATTTAAATATTGTTGAGCACTGATTCACCCCCCCTTCTCAGTGTTCCTTGAGTCCAACACTATGTTTGTTTGATCTATGGTGGTTGTAAATGACATGATAGTAAGAAATAAGTGTATGGAAGTGTTTTTGGGTGTTTAGGGAGCATCCCCATGTGATTCGTATGTTGCTAATTGGTCACTTTGGTGCCACATTAGGTCTTGAGCTAGCTTTCTGAGTTATTTATGGATATCTTACCGATAGAGGTTATTCCTTGCTTTCACTATGTGCTTGGGGGTCTATACCAGTAATGAAAATGTGATATGATAGATTTGGGTCTTGAACTATCCTGTTTGGGACCACATCAACTAAATTCAATTGAAAGAGTGTTTATGGGCTGACTGGTTATGTTCTTCAATGTTTCATCCACATGTTTCCTTGATGTCAACTAAGGTTGATGTGCACCTGTGTGTAAATCATTTTGGATCACATTGAAAGAAGCGTTAATATTTTTTTGATCCTCTCAATTAGAAATTTGGACCGTTTTTTGGGTAAACCCACAAAAGTGGTTTACAATTGGAGTGAGGAAGGAAAAGTTGAAAAAATTGACCCCATAGCAAAAAATTTCATTTTTGGGGTTCGAGCGAACTATTTGGTTCTAATGAGCCAAAAGAGGGTTCGCTAGAACCTAGGTTTGAGTGAACCCATTTAATGAAATGCCCCACCATTCTCACCCAAAAAGACAAGGAACACCCTTTTTGAAAGGGGGTTTGCTCAAACTAGGGTTCAAATGAACCTTGGTTTGCTTGAACCCTTGGGGGTTTGCTCGAACCCTCCTAGTTTAAGCGAACCCCCCTTTTCCCACCTTCCTGCTCTCTGGCATAAAAAAAAATCAGAATTCTTTCCCTTCAAAGCTCGGGTCGAGGATGAAAATGTAGGAGAATTCACAAACCCAACTGGAATTAGGTAGTCCTTGTAATGAGCTATCCAATGACTATAATTTTAATATGTTTTGGTTTTATTATGTATTTTTTTAGTTTTATTAAACATAGGTTTTTTACCAAAAATCAAGCTCTCTATTATGTGCACATGTGGAAAAAGCGCAGATTATTAAAAAAAATGAAAAATATGAGTGCACCATTTATAGAAGTCTTTGATCCAACAAAAAAAAAAGAATTTCGATACATACAAGAAAAATTACACATTATATGGTTCACATATGTCTGAATTGTAATTGGTTTGAATTCAAAACTTGATTAAGGAAAAAATATTCAATAAAACACTATCTAACCAATTGGAAGCACTAGATATCAGAGTTACAAATCTAAATTCAAAAGAATTGGAATTTTATCCTTCATGGAAAAAAAGTTATGTGTTATATAGTGAGCATCACTCCTTAAAAATGTTGTCTTCTGAAAAGACTAGTTTTTGAAGGAGAGGGAAAAATGTTAGAAACTAAGATCAAATACATGCAATCAATCACCTCTCACATGCAAAAGACATGCTGCCATTAGGGCTCAAATCTAATGGTCAATATTTTATTAGTTTGTCTTGTCCTAGAAGAAAACCCTATTTTATGGGGGAATTGTATTATGACTATGGATTTTGATGTATTTTGAGAGTCTAATAGCAGTCGTGTTGCCTCTAGATCTCTGGTTGATGATACTCCTATGAGAAGCTTTCTCTACAAGTATATTGTAATCTTTGTGATTTTTGAATAATATATTGGGTGGATTTTGGAGTGTGAGGTTTTTCTTTTGAAAGAGGTTTCCCCACATAAACCAATGTGTTGTGGTATGCATGATATTTATGTTTATTTATGTTTAAGTTTTTGTAACTGGAAAGATTTATAAATTTTTACACTATTCTCCTCTTAATATTAGTGTAGGAAGTTGTTTTTCTACATTAACTTCCTTGCACTCTCTATCTTTGGGATATGACCACATTATGTGATAGGCCAAAACTAGGGTAAAGAATAGACTAGATTCAACTCAGTCTAAGCATCAATCTAGGGATTGTAAGCTCATGAAAGGTATCGTGGCTATTTGCACAAGGATTGTGGGTAGTGAGAAGATTTGTATGAAGTGCACTCTATAGAAATAAACTTATTGCAAATAAAAATAATTTTGGTGATAGGAACTTTCACTTCCTAGTGAAAGAAGTTGTTCTTTTCTATTCATGTGACAGGAACTATACAAAAATTATAGTAAATTCCGAAACAAAAAATTAACCACAAATCATTGAATTCATAAAATTTGAAGCATGAGAATCAATTTAAATTATTTATAAATATAAACACATAGAAACTATGATAGCTAAAATACCAATTCAAAAAATTTCAAAACATAATCGATAGGAGAAAATATAAACACACAACGTACCTTGTGTAAAATAAAATATGTGCATTCAATTGGCTGTTGAAAAGTGGGCACCCTACCTCCCAGTCAGTCGATTGAAGAAAGACTCTTACATAAATTTTCCAAGGTTAACTCAAATGATAGTACTCAAAAAATGATATTAGTTTTCATACATGTTCCTTCCTCTGCTTGAAACATTATTTTTATAACATTTGAATACAAAATATAATAACCAAATACATGCTCATGATTTAAAGTCTCGTGGTGCAGATTTGTTGGTCAGTTTTAGAAAATAATGAAATAATTTCCACTCTTTCAAAACCGATTCCATAATAAAATACTAAGAAGACAATAAAAATGAGAAGGTTGTGGTGTCATCTTAACAAGGAATATTTGCATCAAAAGATCATGGCCATCTTTTCATGCAGCTTTAGGAGATAATAAAGGGAGGGTGAATCTTTGACAACACGATATTGAAAAGGATCCACATAGATATTTTGGAAGAACATGGTCAATAATCTTCACATGGATTTTTCATCCTTTGTTCACGACTACAGGAGACCATTAATAATGTGGGAAGGAAATGTTGAGGTATCTAGTTGGTAGCTATGGTGGCATGCATATGGAGGAATGCACAAGTGATGTGTTAGCGAGATGATCACAACAAGATACAAAAATAATTTGTTGGATAATTTATTTTCCAATGCTCATGTTAGTAAAAACAATATAATAATTACTTTTCATTATTTTATCTAAAATCTATATTAAATACCTCTTATGTATTTTAACCATATGCAAACATAAATGCTATAATATGATAGGAAAATGGAATATGAGAATGGGTATGAAGATGTATGAAATGGACTAAAATAGAGCATAAAATAGAACATAATTGACTCTCATCATTATGCGTTGGTGGCTGACCAATTAAATTCATTAGTTATTCTCTTCCTGACTGACCTAATTGAAGAATTGAAGTGTTGTGGTGAATATAAATGTAAAATCATTGTTGATGTAACAAGATGGAGTAGTGTACAAGAGTAAAGAAAGTGTGTTTTTTTGTGTGAATTATTTGAATGTCCAACAAAGATAGTGTTAAAGATTATGAAAGGAAAGATAAATTGTGCTATAACGCCTCAATCAATGGAGTGTTGTGTTTATAATTCTCTCATAAATCTTTTGTATCCTACTCTAAGATAGTTAATCTAATAAGATAATCTATATCTTGCTCCTAGAGTTGGTTGGTACTTCAATCTTACAAATCCTTTTGTATCTTTCTCTAAGTTAGTGAGCCTTCTTGCAATTCTTTTTGGTAGTGAGCCTTTTATTGTGAATTATATCTTACTGTGGTTTTTCCCTCATTGGGTTTTCCACATAAATCTAGTGTCTTCTTGTGCATGTGTGTGTTCTCTATTCCCTTCTCTTTACTTTTGATCCAATTTCTACTATATCTTTCATTAGTAAAGTTTGTTGAAGTTGAAAAAGGTTCAAATTTCTATATTCTTCTCTATTATTGCTTTGCTTAAAGTTCTATCTTGATTTGCTAAAAGAGTTTGAGTTGTGCTAAAAGCTTCAAGTATCAGAAAGGGGTTAAGTATTTGCATAGACTAATTCACCCCCTTCTCAGTCTCTAAAAGTGTTCAACAATTGGTATTAGAGCCAAGTTCCTCTATAGAAGCCTAACATCTTGAGGAAAAGATCTGGGATGATACATGATGGTTCTTACAAGGGTCCTAGGCTTGATGGGACAAATTACTCCTAGAAATTAAGAATGGAAGGAAACCTAAAATCTCTATGGTTTGGCATTTGGTAATTAGTCAAAAGTGGTTATGTTTCCCCTACCACTCTTATCACAGATCCAACTGAAATAAAATTATATGAATGTAATGTTAAATCTAAGAATGTTATTTTGTGCAAATTAGCCGATTTAGAGTTGTTAAAGGTGATGAATTGAAATTCTACCAAAGATTATTGGGAAAAGCTTAGTAACATCTATGAAGGAGATTCTAAAGTGAAGCAAGACAAGATGCAAATCTTCAAGAGCATATTTTAGTCTCTGTGGATGATAGAAGATGAAGACATTACAATTTATATGATTCAAGTTCAAGAAGTTGTTACTGGCATTATTGGTCTTAGTGGGGGAGTGAAGGAAAATGAAATAGTGAAGAAGGTTTTTAGATCTCTCCCAAAATCTTACAATAATAAAGTATTTACAAATGAAGAATCCAAAGACTTGGATCAATATTCAGTTGAGGAAATGTTTAGTACTCTCACTACCTTTGAGATGAGAGAGTTTGATAAAGATGTTCTAAAAAGAGAAGCTACTTTCAAAGATAATTCAAATATTGAAAATGAGGCTCTAGAATAGAATGGAGATTTTGATGAAGTTAAATTTTTTTTGAGAAGGCTGAAGAAAGGCACTAGAAAATACAAAGGTAAGTTACCATTTAAATATTTTAATTGTGGAAGAGTAGGTCATTTTCCATCTAAGTGTCCACAAAAAAAATAAGTTGATAAAAAAGAGAGAAGATCAAAATATTTTTTATTCTAAGGAGGGAAGTTGCTCCTCTGAAGATGAAGATAGTGATTCAAATGATGAATCCATATTCATGGATTTGAATGGAAGAAAAGAAGAGTATTGATGAATGCATGAGATCTAGTACCTTGTAGAACAAAAAGACTAATGAAAAATCAATGGGAGTTTGGATTACTTTTCATACAAAGTAAGAAGAAAATGCATGGGTAATTGACAATGGTTATTCTCACCACATGACTAGTGAAAAGATTAAGTTCATTAGTCTCAAGAAGGTCAATATTGGAGCTATTGAGTTTAGTGATGAAAATTAAACACTAATATGTGGAAAATATGATGTGAATATAAAATTCATCAAGCTCCCTTCGGGTTTTGTTTTTTGCTAAGTACTGGCCCATGCCTCAAATGAATATCATCGACCACTTTTGATAAATGACCGTCGACCTCCACCATGTGTCCACTCAACACTTTCAGAAGGGCTGCTTCCCTTCACTTTTGAGTCAAGACCTGACCGTGTGCCACATAGCCTTCATCTACATATGCTTTGGCGGACCCCATAGTCAACACCAATGAAAAAGTACACCTCCACATGCCTTCCTAGTCCAAGCCTTCAATGGCCAGGAGGAATGAACCATGAAATACAAAATGCTACCACATGTCTCTTCAGTGAGTAATTCTTCAGAGCAAAGGATAGAGCAAACTATGGGCTATGATATGCTACTGTGTGTTCTAACTGCCTATACTAGGTGGTGAGACTTGTTTGCATGGGACTATGTCGGGACCATTGCCATCATTGGTAGGTGATGCACCTAGATGGGGAGCGACCACATGCTATGGACTGAATCTTTTTTTGTTACAATGAATAAGGGGAATCATTGCTACTACATCATTGCTCAAGATACCAAATATTTTTAGTTACCGCTCGCTAGGTGGTAGCAATGCTCACTATATATACTACTCTTTACTTTTGAAGAAGAGTTCCACAAGTTCGAGAATTGTAGAAAATACATAATTTTAAAAAGACACTAGGCCTTTTATTATTATTAGATTATTGCAGAAAGACTCACAGATTATGCCATTGTTCAGCCTTTCTATTTTTCTAAACCTATTTGATTAACTTTATACTATGTCATTATTGTTTGAATGGTTCATTTGTAGAACTTCTATAATTTTAGTGCAAGTTTGGTGGTTTAGATCATGTCTTGTGACTCCTCTTTTTAGTGAATGGGTGTGAAAATTATTTTGTCATTGAATGCACTATTCATGCTTCAATCTTTGATTTCTGTCACTCTAGGACATAGAAAATTGTTGAACGATCCCTTAGAACATACCCAAAAGATAGATTTATCGTGCCTTTTATCTAAATTCTGGTGCATCGCCTTAGTTAGATACTTTATTTTTTATATCTGCTTCCTTTTCCCTTTCCAAACCCCAATTACATAAGAAGCTGACTTCTTTAAAAACCTGAAGGTCACTTGGTTTAGCCCAATAGCTCCCCCATAAATTGAGTTTCCCACAAAGGGTTGTTACCTTGCCAATTTTTGGCATCAATAGTTTTTCTTTTTCCTAGCACACCCGGTGGGATTGCTTCAATGAGTCTAAATTCGAAAAGGGCGTATGAGCCATTAGTCTGTAACTAGATCCCAAACAACAAATAACTCTAGTTTATTAGTGTCTCCATTAGGGATAGTACAACCCGCGACCCAATTAATGAATGTTCCACTTCCTTCACCCTTTCCACTAGCCATGTTGCCCGCTACTAATATAAATTACATGGCATGGAACACTGGAAGTCCTCTTGTCGCACCAGTAGCACCTACTATTTTGGGCCGCTATCCTGGTCTTCACCCTAAAAGATATACCTAAATTCACCAGAGATGGCTCAAGAACACCATCCAAACATCTATAAGATGTTGTAGACGTATGTCTCGTATATGACGTTATAGACCAAAATATAACACTAAGGTTGCTCGCCACCTCTTTTAGAGGCAAGGCAGTAGATCAGTACTAGACCCTACAAGCAAACACTATCAGTACCTAAGATGAGCTTGGAGATCCTTTCTATCAATGATTTTTAAACAACAAAGATTGGTCCTTGCTATATTATTAATTTTCTACCATAAAGTGAGCCCCGCATGAAGCCATGACTGACTTCAATGCCTAGTTCCATACAAGTTAGCATGGAATCCAAGTTGATATCCAACTGATGCCTAGATTGGCTTTCAAGTTCTACTTGAAATCTATCAACCCCAACATCTCCATGATGATCCAGTCTTTAGGTGGGACCACACTACTAGCAGCCTACAATATCGCTGTCAAGGCAAAGAATAATTTGATAGACGTCAGGAATTTTCCACCAGCCCATCATTCCTATATTTCCAGAAATATCAGTTCCTGCTCAGGAGATGCCTTCTACCAGAACGTCAGCTCCTCCTCAATCTATGTACACATATTTGAGTGCACACAAAATGTTGCTTCTACATCTGGATCTTTGAAGGAAGAGGTGAGCAAGTTGAAAGAAATGTTGTAGACTATTTTTAATGAAATAACTATCATCAAGCGAAACCAGGTTGTGCCCCCAAAACCAACATATCAAAATTATCAAGGAAAAAGGTCTTCTTACCAACAAAACTAGTTCCAAGGAGGTGCTCACACTATTTTATGGGCACAAACAACAAATAAAATAGTATCGGTGCCTTCTCCACTGCAGTGTGCTAACCTAAGCTCGAATAGAGAGCTAAATGTAGGGAAAAATAATTTAATTGATGACACCAAACCCTAGTGCTTCCCTTGCAGTGAATGACATGTGCCCCGAAACTGCTCACGTGGCAATCTACAACAAAAGGTGGTGGAGTAGCACAACCAAGGTGCAACTTCAAATCCTAGAAGCTATGTGTATACCTCTTCATAAATGGACAATGTGGTTCTCACCACACAAATGCAGGGGATGTTAATGGAGCAAGAAGGGGACATTTCCCCCAATCACGTGCTCTTCTCATGGATGGAAGAAGAAGATGTGGTGTTTACCAATGATGCATCCCCATCAAAAACACCACAAATGCAATCTGATTACAACACTTGCTCTAAAAGGAGATTCACGGGTGAACCAGTCGTCCCCCAACCAGTCAATCTACAGCCCAAAGGTGCTTTCGACCAGATATTAAACACCTCCACAATAACACATTAATATCTGTTATAGAAGGAAATTGTTATTTAACCAAAGTTAAGGAGAAGAAGCCTTCGAACCCATCACCCTTCAATGTGGTGGAACAATTGAAAAAACCATTCACTAATGTGTCTGTTTGGGGTATATTAGCTATTCTAGAGCAAAAGACATTACTGCAGAAGGCTCTCCAGGAGGAAGTGAGTGAAATGCCAATGAAGAATTTTCTCAAGGGAAAGGCCATCGATAAATCACCTCCTGCCAAAGTTCTCACGAATAGCACAGGGGAAGCTCCTATTGAGGCAAAAGACAAGCTGAAGCTGAAACCTTTTTTCCTAACTCTCATTGTGGGAGAGAAATTATTGCACAATGCCATGATTGACTCTGGAACTAGCACTACAGTGATGCCGAAAAAAATAGCTAAAGCTTTAGGGCTCAACTATGAACATTTAAAAAGAGAAGTGATGTAGTTTTGATGGAAATAAAGCTGAAATTGTCAGTCTCATCAAGGACCTTCCATTGACTCTATTTTCCTGCCCTAGCGTCATAGTGCCGCAAGATACTATGATCATAGATATTCCCCCCATGTTCAGCTTCTATCTATCTTGAGAATTTAGTTCAAAGGTAGGAGGATACCTATCTTTGGATTGGTTGCACATGATCCTCAAGACTAAGCATGGTGTGAAAATGAAGATAGAATCTGAAGCTCTACATTCAGAACATGTGGCTGATGAAGCCATAATCAACTTTGAGGCCGCTCATACCTCTATCACCAAGCAATAAATGTATTGCATTGAGCTACTAGAAGATGAAAAAGTGAATAGAGATCAAACCGATTAAGAAGATGTTCTCTTGAAAAAACATATAGATACCGATCCATTTGGAAACTACCATGCTATCGATTTGGTCACCTATGTCATTTATGATGAAGATCAAGTACTCCCAAAGGTCATCAAAGAACTCGAGAGTGGTCAAGCCTTAGAGCTATAGACACTGCACTTCGATGAAGCAAGATTCAAGGTTGGCATAGGAGCAAGGATATGTTTAATATCCCTACACAATGAAAAGAAACTGAGGTCTTTTTTCTTCCAATTCATTTGCTCAAACAATGAAGTTGAATATGAAGGATTGGTGCAAGGTTTAATCCTTGCAGAGTGAATGGGAATTAGGCATCTACTTGTGTTTGAAGATTTTGAACTAGTAGTCAATCAAGTCTGGGGAATTTCTGCAGCCAAGAATGTTTTCATTCAATCCTATAGACACTGAGTTTGGGACCTGATTGAAGGATTTGAAGCCTTCAACATTCAAACGATGCCAAGAGAACAAAATAAATATGTAGATTGCATGGTAACAATTGAATCCCAGTTTGATCCTGCCTCCAACCTCATTCACAACACTTTGTATGAGTGATAGTCTAGCTAGCCACTCCAAATAATGACCAAAGATGGCAAGTGTTCGACAGTGAAAAACACATTGCCTCATTCATCCAAAAATCATTAGAATTTTATGACTAGCTCCAATCAAGGATCATCGAAGCTTATGAAGGACAAATCATTCAAGTAAAATCCAACAAGCTTCTAAAGGGATTGGTCACTCTCGAAAATATTTTTTATCGTGACAATGCAAGAAATGACAAGAGGAAGTTTGTAGTAGATAAAAGTGACTATGTAGATCTTCAGGTTGAAGATGGGAGGAAGGTCAAAGTTAGGAATGATGTCTCACACCATGATAAAGAAAGGCTCATCGAATTTTGTAAGAGTTATGAAGGAGTGGTGGCCTAGTCATATGATTACCTTAGGGGATATGATCCTGATATCATCCAACATACAATAGAATTGGTAGAAGGTGCAAAACCAATCCACCAAAAACAAAGGCCAGTGAATCCCAAGATTGAAGTGCTAATGGCTCAAGAATTAGCAAAAGTAATCTAGTCATGGATTGTCTTCTCAATCAAGTATAGCACGTGGGTATCCAATCTGGTCCTGGTCCAAAATAATAATGGAGATATTCATTTATGTGTGGGATTTTGAGAACTAAACAGAGCATCCTTGAAGGATCATTACCTGCTACCTTCAATGGAGTCGATCTTGTAGATAGTGGAAAGATCAAAGATGTTTTCCCTATTAGATGGCTTCTCCGGTTATAATAAAATCCAGGTCAAAGAGGAGGATCAACTTAAAACAACGTTCACTACCAAGTGGGGAACGTTCACATACGCTAAGATTCCTTTCGACCTCTCAAATACAGAAGCCACTTTCTAGTGGGCAATGGATATCGCCTTTAGTGAACTGATCAGCAAGATTATCCTAATCTATTTGGATGATTTGGCGATGTTCTCCAAGTCTATGGATGGTCATTTTGATCACCTTGAGATTGTGTTTAAGACATGCCAGGAGTTTTGGATATCCTTGAACCTAAAAAAATGTGTCTTCGGAGTACCACAAGGCAAGCTATTGGCACACCTAGTGTCCAAAGAAAGAATTTCAATTGATCCTGAGCAGGTGAAAGCAATCAAAGAGCTTCCCCTTCTAATCAACAAGAAAGGTGTCGAGTCCTTCTTGGGAAAGGTAAATTTTGTTAGAAAATTTATTTTTGACTTTGAAGGAATAATTAGGCCAACCAACCTGATGCTAAAAAAGGATCAAACATTTAAATGGATAAAAGAAGCCAGAGAAGCCTTTGAGAAAGTTAAGGATTCTATTTTCTTGGATCTTGTACTTGTTAATCCAAACTTATCAAAGGACTTCATAATGTATGTATTCACTAGAAAGTCAAGAATTGCTACTGTATTAACTTAGAAAGATGATGAGGGAAAGGGAGAACACCAGATATCATTTGACTCCCGGACCCTAAAGGAATATGAGATAAACTACAACTTTGTAGAGAGGTGGGAATTTACAATAGTAAAGGGACTCAAGAAGTTTCACCACCTAATATCTTGCAATAAGGTGATTGTTTATGCTACGCATTCTAGTGTACGTGAATACATCATGGAAGGATAAATCACTAAGAAAAGAGCCAATTGGATTACCAAGATCCTTGAATATGACATTGAGGTCAAACCTACAAAGACTGTTGGAGGAAGAGGACTGTGCGAATATCTTGTGCATGATGAAGAAATGGACACTAAAGAAGAGCAGCCGGAGCTAGTCCTGAAAAATGAATATGAGTTTGAAGGCTATTGGTTGGCAGATAGGGTGAGGTTTATGCACATAGGAAAATATCTGCTGAGCCTTCCTTCTCAAAAGAGAAGATTCTATCACCTACAAAATAATGGATATGCGTTCATCAGAGGGATCTTATTCAAAAGGAATTTTAACAACATCCTATTGTGGTGTGTCACTACGGAGCAAGCAAAAAGAATCCTAGAAACTTACCACAACAGCGCCACAGGCATTCACTTGTTTGCAACAACCACTTCCATCAAAATCATGTGTGCAGGGTACTTCTGGCCGATACTATTCAATGAATCCTATTCCTTGGTAAAATCTTTTAAGGAATGCCAGTTCTTCATAGCAAGAAGAGAGAATATTGCAATGCCTCTTAGTTTAATAGTGGTTGATGAGCCATTTGTGCAATGGGGCCTGCAATTCATCAAAATGATCAACCAAGCCTCCAATGCAAGACAAGTGGATCTTGATGGCCACTGACTACTTCACTAGTTGGACCGAAGCCGTACCACTAAAGAATGTGACAGAGGCATGCATATTGGGATTCCTTGAGAAACTAGTGACGAGATTCAACCTGCCCAAAACTATCATCTCTGACAACATGAAAGCTTTCCTAGGATCTAAGGTATGTCAATTCAAACTTACACATGGAATATTCCTTAAAACATCATCAAACTATTATCTGCAGAGGAACGACTTAGCCGAGTCGACGAACAAAAAATTGGTTTGACTCCTCAAAAGGATTGGGTTGGAGCACCAAAGGGAATGGCATAAACACCTCTGAGCAGTGCTCTAGGAAAATCACATAACTCCTAAGAAAGTCCTCAAGACTTCGTCGTATGAGCTAGTATATGGAAAAGAGGCATTCTTGCCTATCTCCATGGAGATTCCAGCACTGCAATTGCTAAAATATCTTGAGGTGGAACAAATTAGTGCCTTGGAAGTTCGATTGGCTGAGTTGCTAGAAGTGCAAGAGAAAAGGGAAAAGTCCCTAATAGCCATGACTAACTGCCAACAGGTGGTTAAACAGTGGTTTGACAAGAAAGCGTCTGACCAAGGTGTAAAGTGTAGAGACTTATGCTATATTTTAATGAAAGGGCTGCGAAGTTGGGTCAACATGGGAAGTTTGACAGCCTTTGGGAAGGCCCGTTCAAAACAATTTAATGCATTTGAGTTAAAAGACATGGAAAAAGAAGCACTGGGAATTCTGGTCAACGAAATTCACCTTAAATTATTTAATTAAACTTACATATCCTACTGATGTAAATATGTTCATAGTGCTTTCTTCTTTCTTTCCCTTTTGTTTTTGTTGGCCTATCTTTTTTATTTTATTCTATGGTTTGAGGCAGAGGAAAACAAGTAACCCATTATTGCAGAGAGTAGGGAAAATAAATTCACATCTCAAGGGACATAAAGAATCAAACACCTACATGCATAATTGAATTGAACACATATATGCTGAAAAAGAAAAGATAACCCAAATTGCAGAATCTAGAAGCAAATAAAACAAGATGATTATATAAAGCTATATTTTGATTATATACATATGCTTTAGTATTTACATTGCCAAAATGGCTCAAGGGCCATGCTTCTAAAGTATATAGCTATATTATGCTTCCTTTTCATAAATTCTATGGTAAAGCCTTTTTTTAGGCATATATACAAAAAATGGATTGACTGATATGAGTTTTTAAAAGAAAAAAGAAAGTAATAGGGAGGTCTTCAATCCATGACATTGGCGGCAACAATAGATGCATCAACAACAACGTCCACAATTTCTTCATCGACAGGGGCATTACCAGGAGCAACAACATCATTCATGGGAGAAATAGCCAGTGGTGGAGGGAACACTAGGTTCCTGAAATTCATGTACTGGTCAATGTCATAGAATGGAACCATGTTGTATATGTGAAGAGGAAGTGACAGGCATGAGTGACCATTTGATAGTGCTCATTCTATGATTGGAGGTGAAAGCCACTTAGGAACGAAAGCCATGGTACGACCGTGTCCTCTTCAATGAATCTCCTGAGGTCGCATGTGGTTGGAATTCCTCCACTAAATGCAACATTTGCCACTACCTCTCTAAGGTTGTTCAAGTACTTCTTTGGGAAAATTTCTTTAACTAGACACATAATTAGTGGCTTAGGAATTGCAATATCAAGCATAGAGGCAACGAAATGTGAACACACATCAGTGTTAACTCGGTATTTATCCTCATATTCAAGGAAATCACATCCCAAAACCCATTTCATGGCTATGATAGCCAGTGAGTGCTTATTCTTTGTCATCCTTTTCAAATGCCTAGTTGAAATCTCGCCTAAAAATATCGTCTGAGACTTATGAAAAACCAGCCTAATTGGGGTATTCATGCTGGCAGGAACTTTGCAACTATCTCTACAAACTGCCTAGGTCTAGCCTATGAAAATACTATGCAACTTCTAACACTAAATTGCTAATCCAATTACCTATTACCAACTATGCTCAAATCGCTATGTGTGCTTTCACTACTACCGAGGTGCCTATTTATAGAAAAAGTGAGGAAATGCGTGGTAATTTTCTTACCATAAACATGATGCTAATCAACTACTAACTTGAAAGCCATGTCGGGGCTTGCTCAAATTTCCCACCCAGTTGCATCTACTGAGTATGACTTGTGTGCAAAAATAATAAAGGATAATTAATTAGCCTAAGTTGGTCATAGCAATCAATAATGTTATGCAAGGCCAAATGCTAAGGTGTCATTCTCTAGGTGTTTTGTAAACTCCAAGGTTGAGCTCATATCTTTTCAAATACTAATTGCATCTTTGGATTAATCATTCATTTTGGGATATTAATTTCCAATGCATACAAATGCTTAAGTTGCTAGCAAATCGTCAGCTCAAGTTCCAAGGAAATCGCACTGTACAACACGGTTGCTAATTGTAATTATGAATTCTTGTCATTTCAAAATGGCAAGTGATTTATTTCACACAAGACAAAAGGTTGGTGGTATGTGCTGAATTAAATGTAAAAAAGGAAAATCTTGTCTACCACCTTGAGAAAAAATAGCTAAGTGTTGGATGCGAAATGTTTAAGCACTTAAAAAGGATTTTTTAAATACTCTACTTAGAGTGAAAGAAATTTCTAGTGCACAACTAGAGCTAAGGTAAAATTGCAGAGAAGTTCAAGCTAAGTAGAAGCTTCCTGCAAAGAAAAATGGTAGAAAGTCCACGAAAAGAGGCACAACGGGAGGCAACATGAAGCTTATTTAAAGCTATGTGAGCAGCACAAGCCATCAACGTCATTGATGACATTTCTTATGCCATGCCTTGTATTCCAGACAATCCAAAGTGGGTGAACACAAAAGAACTAGAAAATCCAAAAAACCATAGAAAGCAGGCCCTAATCAAGGAGGACTAGGATAATATTCATGATCCCAATCTTGCAAAGAACCCTAAGTCTTTGAGGGAAGCGACCTATGAAAGGATGAAGGTATCCAAACACTCATCGTCAATGAAACAAAAGATATGGCTCAATAGACTCCCATAATATATTGAACATTCCAACGCAACACTATTGAGGTCTAGACTCTAAGGGTTAATATTAGCCTGGGAGCTATTTGGAATATGATGTGCATCCTTGATCAAAGCTTTAGAAAGAAAGAAATAGAGAAATTCACTCCTACAAAGGGGGAGAAAATATGGAAGCAAATGCAAAAGGCTCTGGACTTTTATAACAAAGAAACCAAAAGGATTGAGGTAAACCACCAGAAGCCACCAAAGATCCTAGTGCAACACGATGCTTTTGACACAGACATGCAAGAGGCCTTTTCAATGTTGGCATTTGTTTGCAGTCTGGACACCGACAAGGAAGTGCACACATTTCAGTTGGGCCTAAGATTCTAGTTTTGTAGGAAATACTATTTATTTTGGTATGATTTTGTAGAATACCTCATTGAGGGGATGATAAGGAAAATAAAGGATTACCAAACTGAATGAAAGTTTAGGTTTCCTTCCTTTCTTGCCTATATGTTTTTACATCATAACCCTGATTTCTTTGATAACTGTGTGAAGTTGGCTATTTTTGATGAAAGGAATAGAAGGAAAATGGTTTTTATCTTGAATCCTCTCCTCTATTCCATTTATGACATGCATTTTTTGGATTATTTCTTGACTCTGATTTTGTAAGATTTGCAAGGAGAGGATGGTATTAACCGACTCACTAAGGTGCAAATAGGGTATATGTAGAACTTCATTCCCAGATGTGACTAGTTTTTCGGAATGAATTTCAAATTCATTTGGATGCAAGCCTTCACCGAGGAACCATTCCACCTTTCGACATGTGTTACAAATTGAGTGCTAGCCCTGGAAATGTTTTGATAGGCATGCATTAATGATGTTACCTTATGTGGAGGAAAAGCCAAGAAGAAGGGATTTTTCACCTGTTTGATAAGCTTCAAAATAGTGGCCATGAAAAAGAAGCAGATGCACCTATTGTTGCAAGATAAGCTAGCTCATCTAGGGTTGGTAATGATTTGTGACAAATGGAGTTACAACCCTTTCAATGATCTACCATATGAGCATATCAAAGTAACTCACAGTTCTCGTCCTTTCTGGGAAAAGAGGCACAACCCATTGGAGGATAAAGATGAATTATTGGTTGAATTGATCCACATTCCTATGTAGGCCACCATGGAATAGATTCTACTTCGTTGGTGGATTATAATGAGAAATGCAAAATGAAATCCACCCTGTTCAATAAGTTAAGAAAAGAGGAAGAATGGACTGTGGAAATAATCAAATTCTTCTGGGTATATCAATAAGAGACAAAATAGCTTGATGCCCCTTGTGGTAGCATGAAGGATGATGAATAGTTTCATAGATTGTGAGATGATGAGCATTTGGATTCTGACCCAAGCGCTAGTGGGGGAAATGACTTTGATGAGGAATCCAAAGAGTAGGCGGAAGAGGAAGTTGAGACATCGATGTCCTTCGCTCAACAAAGGAGAAAGTCCATAGGGAATCCTACCTATGTTGCTTCAAATGTGTGATTGAATATATCAAGAGCCTCATAGACACTCACCTAGGCCTTGAAAACAACAATAATGTCCCAACAACAACCAGAGATTATAGAGATGGGGGACTCCCCTCCCGTGAAATGGAAAAATACGAAAGCTATTATGGGAGGAGGTTCACAATAACCTACCACAAGCTAGGTGCTCATAGTGAGCTAGGAGTTTGAAGTAAGCCAAGAACAAGGGAAGAACCACCATCATCCAGTCAATAGGTAACACTTGCTCCTTTTCTTACTTCTCAATCTTTAGTATTCTTTGGTATCTCTGTAACGTCCCTCACTACAACTGTTAGCCCTTCCTTTTCCACCTCTGCTACAATGATAGCAGAGGGTTTCCCCAAATTATCCTAGATAGGGCCATTTATCTTAACACATATATGAACCCTGACACTAGCCACCACTACCCAATCTATCCTCACCTCTCTTTCTACAAGCTCATCTGCCATTGGTACCCCTATTGCTATTGCTGCCTCGGGTCCAACCCACTTTTCCCAACAAATGGACTCTACAATGACTACCTCATCACCACAACAATTGACGAGCCCTTATGATGGTTTGCAAACTAGACCTTCGCATGTTCCTTATTTCTCCCTATAGACAGTTACTCTCTAGAAGAGAAAAACACCTGGGCCCACTACACTTACATTCCCTTTCTTCCTACCTCCCAGTACACCTTTTGTAGGTGGGATAGTTGAGTCATAGGCCAATTCATAGCCCAAGGAGAAGCCACAAAACAAGCATAGGATCTTAGAATGCAAAAGAAAAAGGTTAAGGATGACAAGGAGGCAGAGTCAAAAGTTTATATAGTTTACAATGAAGCTCAAGGAATGTTGAACTTTGTAACCATGTATCTGAACATTGTCAAACTACAAGGGGAGATGCTATCAGATGATTACAACATGTATGTTGTGGGATTTGATCTAAGGGCACCTAGACTGCATGACAAGGTAGATTTCATGGAAAAGATGTAGCGGGTGGTGACGACTGACTTCCTCCAGTTTGGCCGTCAGCTAAAGAAAACAGAGGAGCAGTTGAAGCTTGTGAAGGAATGGGTCAGTTTCCTAGAGAGAAGAGAGAAATTGTTGGAAGCAGAAGTTGTGTGCTTATCAGAGAAAGCATAGGTAGTAGAGTTGGAGTGGAATAAACTCCAAGAGGAACTCACGGAGTCCTAATCCATTGATCCCATCCTAATCAACGAGCTGTAGATGAAGAACCAAGAATATTAGAGCCAATTAGCCCTAGCAGGGAAAAATATGCAACAAAAGGATGAAGAGAAAGCATTTCAGTATGCTCAACATGAGAAAAAATTAGAACAGAAGGATGCAAAATTTGAGGGCCAAAAGGCCCAATTAGAAAAAGAGCTCCAAGAGATAAAGTCTTCTCTTGAAATAGAGTTGGAAAACAATAGACAGGGTGAGGAAAACTGGTCCAAATAACTAAGCAACATCGAGGGAAGACTTGCATCTACAAACAGTAGAATTGCAGAATTGACAGAGGATGTTGCCTCAAAGCATGTAGAGATTGCCCTTCTAAGGAATGCTCCCCAAGCCCCTGCTACTCAATAGCTATATATTTCATACTAGAAAAAGGTTAAGTCCTTCTACCTAACACTACAACCAATGATCTAATTCCTATTGAAGGAAACAGAATTGAGTAGGAAAGTTCACATAAGAATTGAGTAGTTCCCATGGTTCATCACAAAAAGGTTTCCTAAGGCAAAGAGTTTGCTAAGTAAGCTATGCATGGTCTCTAATGAAAACTTAGCAAAGGAATGGATCAAGGATCAGAATTTCACTACCAAGATGACAAAAAAATTCATCCACTACCACATGGCCATCCTTTGTACTAATGCATGTGCAACTACCTTGAACCAAACTATGGATAGCATGTGGAAAAATTTCTCCTAGCTAACTGAGATGGGCATGCCATCCCCATTTCTTGAAGATGAGTTAGTCACCATAGCTGAGCAAATTGTGGAGAAAATATAGGAGAAGGAGTAGGACCCTACCATTTTCTAGAGTTTCAGCCAGCCTCCTAACATAGTATATATCAAGGGCGTCATGCATTCGGTTGTGCAACTACTCTTCCAATTTGAGTCTGGGGCTGATTTAATTAAGGTGTTTCCTTATAAAGAAATGCTCGATCTAAGTGGAGTTCAAGAGAATTTGTGGAATATATCAAGACTATTTGAGGATGACTGGTTGCCTCTGCAGGTCGCTCTTTCTAAGCTTTGACGATGTTGCCCAATGGAGGCAGGCTCTGATCTTCAAGCCAGAGAAAATTTTGTGTTCCTCATTCCTCAAGCAAAATTCCCCTCGTAGTGACCAAAATTTGTGAATATAAAATTCATCAAGCTCCCTCCAGGTTTTTTTTTTGCTAAGTACCGACCCATTCCTCAAATGAACATCATCGACTCCTTTTGATAAATGACTTCCTACCTCTACCATGTGTCTGTTGAATGCTTTTTGAAGGGCTACTTCCCTTCACTTTTGAGTCGGGCCTCGACCGTGTGCCATGTAACCTTATCTGCATATGCTTTGGTGGACACCACAGTTGGCACCAATGAAAAAGCACACCTCCACATGTCTTCCTAGCACAAGCCTTCAATGGCAAGGAGGAGGAATGAACCACGGGCTAGAAAATTCTGCCATTCTTTGGAGCAAAGGATGGAGCAAACTATGGGTTGTGATATGCTATTACATGTTCTAACTGCCTATACTGGGTGGCGACACTTGTTTGTATGGGACTATGCCAAGACCACTACCATCATTGGCAGGGGATGCACCTAGATGGGGAGCAACCACATGCTATTGTCTGAATCTTTTTCTATTACAACGACCGAGGGGAATCATGGCTACTACATCACTACTTAGGATACCAAATATTTTTAGTTATTGCTCACCAGGTGGTGGGAATACTCACTATCTATACTACTCTTTAATTCTAAAGAGGAGTTCCATGAGTTCAAGAATTGTAGAAAATATAGAATTTTAAAAAGACACCAGGCCTTTTATTGTTATTAGATTACAACAGAAAGACTCACAAACTATGCCATTGATCGACCTTTCTATTTTTCTTAAGCTATTTGATTAACTTTATATTGTGCCATGATTATTTGAATGGTTCATTTGTAGAACTTCTATAATATTAATGCAAGTTTGCTAGTTTAGATCATGTCTTTTGACTTCTCTTTTCAGTGAATGGGTGTGAAAATTATTTTATCATTGAATGCATTGTTCATACTTCAATCTTTGATTTCTGTCATTCTAGGACATAGAAAATTGCTGAGCGGGCCCTTAGATCATATCCAAAAGATAGATTTATCGTTCCTTTTATCTAAATTCTAGCACATTGCCTTAGTTAGATCCTTTATTTCTTATATCTGCTTCCTTTTCCCTTTCCAAACCCCAATTATAGAAGAAGCTGACTTCTTTAAAAACTCGAAGGTCACTTAGTTTAGTGCAATAGGTCCCCCATAAATAGAATTTCCCACATAGGGTTGTTACCTTGCCCATTTTGGGCATCAACATATGACATAACTTATGGAAAGAAAAAAAATGAAAATGTGGATTTATGTCAAAGGCCTACAACATAGTCTCTCGAGTGTCACTAAAATAGGAAAAAAAGGTTACAACCTTACCTTTCATGCTAATGATGTAAGCGGTGTGCCTAAGATCAATAAGCCTACAAACACTTTGTGTAAAGAATATTAGATGGTCCATGAAAGAAAATAAAGACTAGTTTCATAAGCAAGGAGTGCTTTGTATTAATGCCATTGGATAAAGAGTCAACAAGGTGAAAGGTACTTTATGTTTTCTTATAGATGATTACACTAAAATGACTTAACTTACTTTCTTAAAAGAGTAATCAAAATCCTTTGATAATTTTAAGATTTTTAAAGAAAATTTTGAGAATGAAATGGATGGTAGGATAAAAAGTTGAAGGTCAAATAGAGGAGGTGAATTTACCTCATATGAATTTAAAAAGTTCTATGAATATTATGGTGTTAGAAGACATTTGTCTACCCCCAGGACCGCTCAATAGAATGGGGTAGTTGAAAGAAAAAACATAGTAGTTCAAGATATGGCTAGAACAATGATCAAATATGTTGATCTTCCACATGTGTATTGGAAGGAAGCAATTCATATTGTTGTCTATTTTCTTAACAGAGTGTAGCTAAGGTTTAACAACAATAAGACCTCTTATGAGCTATGGTATGGAAGACCTCCTACTATTAAATATTTTTAAGTCTTTGGCAACAAATACTACATTAGAAGAGATGAAGGTGATCTTGAAATGTTTGATTCTAGATGTGCTGAAGGAACATTTCTTGGTTACTCTACCAGAAGAAATGCATACATATGCTACAATAAGAGATTGGGTAGATGCTTGAAAGTACAAATTTCAAAGTATATGAAGACTTGTGTCTAATCTCTCATAAACCTTAAGTTTCTAGATCTGATATGCTTCCCTAGATTGAAGAAGAAGAATAAGAAATTAAAGAGAAAGAAGAAAAGGAACTAGAACTAATGAAGACATCCAAGAATCCAAAAAAATATGTGTAGAAGAATCACTCCACAAATCAGATCATGGGAGATAAGGATGAAGGTGTGCTAACCAAGAGGAAGTTTGCAAGAGCTAGTGAGCAAGTGAATATGTATTTTTTTGTCAAAAGTTGAGCCCAAAAGATTTGCAAATGCTAACAAAGATGAAAATTGGATAAAATAAATGGAGGAAGAATATGATTGGATTGAAAAGAATCAAATGGGAAATGGTTCCCAAACCTACTAAAAATAATGTGATAAGAACAAAGTGGGTGTTCTAGAACATGTTGAATGAGAAAGGTGAAGCTGTGAGAAATAAGGCCAAATTGGTTTACAAAGGATATTCATAAGTAGAAGGCATTGAATTTGGGGAGACTTTTTCTCTAGTATCCAGAATGGAGGCTAGAAGGATGTTTCTTACTCTTGCTTCCCATAAGAAATTCAAAGTATATCAAACAAATTCCAAGTTATCTTTTCTGAATGGTGATAGAGATGAAGTATATATTGAGAAATTAGATGGCTTCTAATTATCAGAAGATCCAAACATGGTTTGCAGCCTCAAAAAGGATTTATATGGTTTCAAGCAAGCTCCTAGATCTTGGTATGCTTGAGTAGATAAGTATTTATTTCAACAAGGATTTAGGAAAGGTAATGAATAAAGTAATATATATATATATATATATATATATATAAAGGTTTAGGAAGACATGTTGCTAATTATGGTGGTTTATGTTGATGACATCATCTTTTGTAGAGATGATGATATGTGCAAGAAGTGTATAGATGAGATGCAGAAAGAATTTGAAATTTCAATGATCGGTGAGTTATCTTTCTTTTTTGGTCTTTGGATTATTCAACAAGATGGTGGCATTTTCATTTATCAATCCAAATATGTAAAGGAAAATTTGAAGAATTTTGGAATGGAATATTCGAAACTTGTGAGTACCCATATGGTGACTAGTTGTCAGCTAAGTATATTAGATGAGTCTCTAGAGGTTGATCAAACACACTACAAGTCTATGATTGAAGGGTTACTATATTCAATTGCTTACAAACTTGATATCATGGATGCAGTATGTTTGGTTTCCAAATTTCAAGTCAATCCTAAGCAATCTAATAAAAAATGTGTGGAAAGGATTTTCAAATATTTGAAGGGTACTCCAGATTGTGGGCTATGGTACAAAAAGGATCAAATTTTTTCTTTGAGTGCCTATACTGATGGTTATTAGGAAATATGTGTTGATAACTGGAGATGTACAAGTGGAAGGTATTTCATTTTAGGAGTCATACTGGTCTCATGGTTCAGTAAAAAGTAGGATTTATTGTCTTTGTCTACAACATAAGCATAATATATTGTTGCAACATTTTATTGTGCTCAAGTGATTTGGATGAAGCAAACCTTGAAGGATATCAAGGTGTTTTATGATGAACCTATTCCCATACTGTGTGATAATACAAGTGCTATCGACATTTCCAAGAATCCGATATGCATTCAAGAACAAAACACATTTCAATATGGTACCATTTTCTAAGGGAGAAGGTTGCAAAGCATGAATTCAAAATGGATTATGTGCCTACAAAAGATCATATTGTAGATATCTTCACAAAGGCACTTTCAAAGGATACTTTTGAGTATATGAGACAAGAGCTAGGGGTTGTGGCCCTCTTTGTTCTCACTAGATGCATAAATGGTGCATCTTTCTAGGGGGATAAAATCATGTTACATCCTTTGTCAGAAAAATTCTTGCTTCTTTGTGCAAGAGTGTTTGGCCCTTTTTCCTTGATGTCAAAGGGGGAGAGTGAGCAGTGTGTGTTTCCATCAATGCCAAAGGGGTAGATTGTTGGTAGTTGTTATCATTGCTGTCAACATTGATGGTTGTCTTTGATGTTAACTCTCGAGAGATGCTTGGTAGTTGTTATCATTCATGTCACACCGATTGTTGGATTTCATAGATGTCAACCCTTGAGTAGTAATTTTTTAGTCCTTGGCTTTGTTTTTCATTGTTATATTTAGGCTGGGCTAACATTGGTTGGATGTCATTCCTTTTCAAAGTGTAATGTCACAAAATTGCATCTAGGGCCAATTCCACATTTTAGCACTTTGCTTAGAATAAATATGACACCTAAACACATTAAGGGAAAAAATCCCATCGGTTAAAATTTCACAATTCTAGCTCCATGTGGACTAGTGGCCAAGCAACAATAGCCTAATGACACATTTTTTTAAAATTGATGCCTAGGACACTTGTGCGGTGCATGGAAATTTCTTCAACGTGCTAGCATCCTAGTATTTTTCCAAGTATGAAATGAGGAATCTCGAATCTTGACTCTTGGCACATGTCCTAGTAGTTAGGTTTTCGGGTGTAATGACTCTTTGTCATCATTGCATGCAATAAAACCTATCATTTTATTTCATTTTGGGGGTTCATTCATTGGATCAAGCTCTCTCTCCAAATTCACTCTCTTGGATCTCTTTTTTTCTTGACAAGCAATACTTCTAAAAGTAAAGCTCTCTAGAATGAGGTCCCTCTAATAGCCAAAGCTCTCCAATAAGCATTTCATGATGCATTCATGTGTTCTAGAGGGGGCTAAGGCTTGTGTCTAAAGCTATCTCTCACTCTTTCCTACTTGCATCTCTTGTTCATTTACTACTTGGTGGTGCGAGTTCTACTCCTAAAGCAGGTTTTGCTTTCACCACTCCATTTTTCCATTCCGGTTACACTCTCTTTCTATCTACCTGTCTGTGGAGGTGGGAACACCAAAGCAGGGGTTTGACTGTGGTAGACCCCTATATAGCCCAAACATTTTCCCCTAGTTCATCTTGTGTGTAGGTTGCACAACAGAGCTTGGAGTGAAGACTCAGACATCTAGTTGAGGGTGAGTTTTCTCCAAGTTCTCCTTGTACTTTTCTAATAGTTTCTATTATCTATTTTATCATTCTATTTAGTCAACCTTGGATCTAAGTTAGGAAGTGAAACTCTATTTTTCCTGTTTGGATTTCCAAGTTCTCTATTGCTCAAGATGCCAATGCACCATTTGGACAATAGTGCACTGTACTAATGTCCTAAATCCATGCTACCATTCTTTGGGCGAGAGCTCCTTTTTTGGAGGCACAAATCTAGAAGTTTCACTCTCTCAAAATCTGAAGTAGTCTTTTTTGATAATTAACTAGTATACACTTCCTTTGCAATTTCTTCATTCAATTTATATTGAGGTGGATAAGGGAAGTTTGTTCCCTAGTGTTAGCGAATGGAATGGCTCAGGATAGATATGCTTAGATAAATGACTCTTGACCCAGATTTAGCACTAGCGAAAATCCTTTAATAGCTCCAAAATGACCACAATTGCATTTGTGGCTTTCCTTTGAATTTTTTTGAGGTACAACTCCCTCACTAGATTTTAAATGAATTTATCTAATCTAATGAATATGGGTATACTTTTAACTAGAAAGAAGGAAGGTGACTAATGCTAGTTCATAAATATAAAGCTAATGCGGGAAGTGTAAATTAAACCATAAATGACCAACACAAAGATTGGAAAACTATGATCATCTAATCAAAGAGATAAAATCATACTACAATAAATGAATAATACACAACTTATCTTTCAAAGAAGACACAACTATATCGTACGCCTAATGCCGAGATCAACATACTTAGTATCATTAAATTCATAACATAGATTAAAAATCATTACAATCTAAAATAAATGCTAACCCCTCTCGATAACACCACTAGGTGTATGTTCGAAAAAAAAGTCCCTTATCCATATACATTTTCAAATTTATAACAAAGGATAAGCCACTGGATGGTTTCCAAAGCCATTACCAAATTAGTGGCCTTCTTGTTTCCTCCCAACATTTCTTGAGAATTGCTAAATCAATAAGAAGAATCAATCTTGGCAGAGGAATAGAAATTGTCAAGGAAAAACCGATCTTGATCTTACCAATAGCTACTGAATTACCTTTCACACAACCAAAAAATTAATGCAACATCTAGGAATATCAAGCGGTAGCATGTGTATGCTATATGATGGGAAATTGTAGTTAAAACTAGCTTAAATAAGCCATAAATTGGGATTAAATTACCATCTCATCAAACTTAGGAGAACACACCAATGCCTAACCAATCTTCTATAAATTCAACCAACATCACCTTTCTTCATCAATCAATAGCATCAAACATGGCAAGTTCTTAGAGTGGCAGTAACTCTGCCAATGACTACATTGTCTTAGAAGAGATCAATTGTAGTTCACTATTTAGGCATATATCGAACCCGTTAAAAGAGATTTTCATGGTGCTGAGTGAGATAGTGGAATAAGTGCTCTACAACATTTTGGGTGAGGTGTTCCTAAGCCAAGCCCATGTACACAACACAACTATGTTGGAGCATTTCATATACACTATCATCAAGACTTTTGGTTGTTGTGGATGGGGTGTGAGAGCACTAGAGTGCCTGGTAAAGCCCATGTTTCATCATCAAGTCAATGTGGCAATCAATGGGCTTAGCCACTACCCTCATAATGGGTTGATAACTAATGCCATTTTCATTGCATCGACCCTTTAGGATGAGACTTTAGAGGAAGTTGTGCTCTTCTACGTACAAGAGTCATAAGGAATGATATGGGACTTTTTCACAATTCATCAAGTCGCATGAGAATCTACTATCACCAGCTGAAGTTGAACATCTACAAATTATTACTGAGGGCATTTGCATCCTGCTGTTTGTTCTGTGTACCTGAGAGGAAATTCCTCTTTTTGTATTTTTGTCTACGACATTAACTTTTGTAGTCAAATCAGACAATTTTGTAATGCCAATGCATTGTAAAAATGTTTATATGTAAATAATTTTTTTTTTTTGATATCATTGTGTCTTTGTATGCATGGCCTCATTACTTTCCTGTTCATATTGTACTTGAAAATTATGGTTTCTTTTTTGTATAATGCACTGGTTAGATGAATTAGGCTTGATGTTATCACATTAATCACTAAAAAACCTTCTAGGCAATGAAAGAGGTAGTTCACATAACTTAATAAAACCCTGCCTAGGTTTTGAATAGTCTAAAGAATATTGCCTAAAGGTATGACTTGTGGGTGAAGTTTCTAGGTTCTGATGCATGACAAATCATTGATTCAAGGGTTATTAACATATGTACACGCACCCTTGAAGAAAAGGTAATTTTGAAAATGGTAAGAAAACACCGCCTAGTAAGAAACACACAATGCAAGTAGTAAAGTGAAAGGTTCGAAGAACAAACAAAAATACCGCTTGAGTTCAATGAAGACAACAAAAGTCCATCCGAACACAAATTTTTAAAAAACTTAGGCAAAAGGAAAATATGGATAGGAAAAAGGATAAAAATGGGGGTCCCATTTATGGGTAACATTGGATTTGACTGGGGACAAGGACTACAAAGGATGTAGAGAACCCAACATGCAAGACCAATCCTTTTCCATTGGGCACAGAGTCAATGAGAAAAATACCAAACATAAAGCCAAAAATGAACACACCAAAATTGCACTATTTACAAGGTAGGATTAACCTACTAGAGAAGGGAAAGGAAGAGCATGATCACACAAAACCATTAACGGACTGGGAGAAGAATAATCCTTTTCCAAAGAGGCCCACCTTGTTGTACAGTCTCCGGAACAAATTTAGGAACATTGACACCCTAACATTAATGCAAAAGCAGATGTATTTATAGTCTAACAGTCTCCCAAAAAGCCACTTTTCATCAAAAAATTTATCATGCTACCATCCCGTTAGGGCTAGATCATTCTTTGTTAACCAATTCTCACGACCAAGATCTATCAATTCAAGCATATCCAATTCTAATATAGCATTCTGAGTTCTAAATTCTTCTTTGGGTTTACATTTGCCAAAAAATTCCCAAGTTTCTAAAAAATTACCACAAGAAACAATACTCTCCTTGACTTCATCATACCTTCGATCAGGCCATTTTTATGGAACGTAATTTCATTTGTAAACTGGTGTAAAATAGGGACTAATTTGTTATTTGCTTCTAATTGAGCACCAATTTCATCTTCCTCCAACAAAAGACTAGTATTTTCCTCATCATTCCTTTGATTATGACCGATTTTAGCCATTGATAAATGACATTCATCCTAAAACATGAATTGATTGGCAATTGAATTTGTGAAAAAAAGGTTATCATATATTTTGAATTAATCAAAACTAAAGAGAGGGTTAGAATGGGTTGACCATTTTTCTTCCTCCCAAGAATTGTCACTCTTGGGATCACCATTTCCTTCCAAATTTAAACGTGTATCCTTATTCTCCGCTTCTTTGAAGGGGAAAATTTCACATTCTGGAATAAGAAGAGAAGTTGATGCCAAGTCATTCGAATTAGCCTCAGAGGAGAGTAACTTATCAAAAGGAGGAGGTGAGGAAAACAATGACTTTTCGTATGGTTCATCATCTTCATCATCACTAGATGAACTACAATCACTTTCAACTTCTAACGCGGTATATAAATTGAAAGCCAGATTACTATAACGTTGATCTTGTTCCTCACTAGGTAGTTGCATGCTATCAAAAAATGTTAAATTAATGTTTTTAGTAGTTGGGAAAGGTAACTCTGCTTCCTTATGACCTTTAACTAGAAAATTATAATATTTCTTGCAATTAACTCCAAGCTTCACATTTGTGTCTAATTTCCTTTTATCCATGGCAATAAAATCATCCTCAACCTTCACTACTTCCAATTGAGCTCATTCGATCCCTTGAACCTTATCTCTTTTGAGGATTAATTGTACATATGGTTCCAGAGCATAAATGAATATATGATACTGGATCTCCACACTAGGTCTTTCTGGAGCAAGAATCTGTTGAAGAGACCGATTGAATTGGTAAACAAAATCCCTCATTGTTTCAACCTTGTTTTCCATGATCTGAAAGAAAAGATGCAAGGCAACTGCAATGTTAAGTTGAATTTTATATCGTTGGAGAAATTTTGTTTTGAGGAAATCCCATCTAGTAATGCTTCCTTTTCTAAGTCCCATGTACCATTTTTCCACTTTCCTGATCAGACTGTCAATAAAAATTCTTACAAAAACATCTTCTTGAATTCCTATAACCCCACTTATCACAGTCATAGCCAAAATATGTTCCTGAGGGTCTTGTTCATTTTTACTAGAAAATTTAGGAAACCTTTTCTAGGAACCTTGGGGTAAATCATGGTATTGTGATAGGGATAGAGGGACAACTTGATTACACTAAAGATTCAAAGCCATAAATAGACAAAGTCACCAAATCACATGGGAGTAAAAATTAGGGAAAGAAAATTATTGTGGTGGATAAGCCAGAGGTGGATTCTAAGGCTAAGGTACAAGTGGGTCCCTTGGTTGATGTAACAACCAATTGGGATGATGATCATGATGATGAGGAGGGTTGTCGTAGTATTCAAATATCAACCTCTAAGGGAATTCAATCATAGGTGGAGGTTGGTGTTGGGCCCGTTCTTCCTCTTCTTCTGAGAAAAAATTCACCCGCATATAATCTACTGTGCTTCTTCTATATCTCCAGGCTAGTGTATTTAATTGTGATATGATTTCTTCTTGCTCCGCTCTGACCTAGTCTAAATCTAGCTACAAAAAAGGAAATGCATCATTATGAGGAAGTACCATTTTGCTGCATGAAATAATGGAAATTGTAAGACCTATCAATAAATTTAAGTCACCAGTAGTGTCACCAAAAATATGTTAATGAATGGAATGGCTCAGGATAGACATGCTTAGATAAATTAATCTTGACCTATATTTAGCACCAACAAAAATCTACTAATAGCTTCAAAAAGACCACAATTGCATTTGTGGCTTTCCTCTGAATTTTTTTGAGGTACAACTCCCTTACCATATTTTCAATGAATTTATCTAATCTAATGAATACAAGTATGCTTTTAACCAGAAAGCATGAAAGGTGACTAACATTAGTTCATAAATATGAAGCTAATGCGGGAAGTGTAAATCAAACCATAAATGACCAATGCAAAGATTGGAAAGCTATGATCATCTAATCAAAGAGATAAAATCAAACTGCAATAAATGAACAATATACAACTTATCTTTCAAAGAAGACACAACTATATCATATGTCTAATGCCAAGATCAAAATACTTAGTATCATTAAATTCATAACATAGATTATAAATCATTATAGTCTAAAATAAATGCTAACCTCTCTCGATAACACTACTAGGTGTATATTAAAAAAAAAGTTCCTTCTCCATTTACATTTTCAAATTTATAGCAAAGGAAAAGCCATTGGATGGTTGCCAAAGTCGTTACCAAATTAGTGGCCTTCTTGTTTCCTCCCAAGATTTCTTAAGAATTGCTAAATCAATTGGAAGAATCAATCCTGGTAGAGGAATAGACATTGACAAGGAAAAACTGATCTTGATCTTACCAATAGTCGTCGAATGACCTTTCACACAACCAAACAATTAATGCAATGTCCAGGAATATCAAGTAGTAGCACATGTATTCTACTTGATGGAAAATTGTAATTAAAACCATCTCAAATAATCCATAAATTGGGATTAAATTGCGATCTCATCAAAATTAGGAGAGTGCACCAATGTCTAACCAATCTTATATAAATTCATCCAATGTCACCTTTCTTCATCGATCAATAGCATCAAACATGGCAAGTTCTTAGAGTGATGGTAACTCTTCCAATGAATACATTGTCTTGGAAGAGATCGAATGTAGTCTACTATTTAGGCATATACCGGACTAGTTGAAAGAGGTTTTCATGGTGCAGAGCAAGATAGAGAAAGAAGTGCTCTACAACATTTTGGGTAAGGCATTCCTGAGCCAAGCCCATGTACACAACACAACTATGCTAGAGAATTTCACATACACTATCATCAGGACTTCTGCTTGTCATGACTAGGGTGTGAGAGCACTAGAGCACCTGGTAAAGCCTAAGTTTAATCATCGAGTCAATGTGGCGATCAATAGGCTTAGCCACTACCCTTGGAATGGACTAATAGTTGATGCCATCTGCATTGCATTAGCCCTTCACGATGAGACTTTAGAGGAAGTTGTGGCTCTTCTATGCACAAGAGTCGTAAGGAATGATATGGGACTTTTTGTACAATTCCTCTAGTCGCACAAGAATATACTATCCCCAGCTCAAGTTGAATGCTTGCAGACTGTTACAAAGGGAATTCATGTCTTGATGTTTTTTCTGTGTACCTAAAAGGAAATGCCTCTTTTTGTCTTTTTTTCTACGATCTAAATTTTTTTAGTCGAATCAGACAATTTTGTAATGCCAATGCAATATAAAAATAGTTATATTTAAATAAAATATTTCTTTAGGTATCATTGTGTCTTTGTATGCATGGCCTCATTAGTTTCCTGTTCATATCATGCTTGAAAATGTTGGTTTCTTTTCTATATAATGCACTAGTTAGATGAATTAGGCTTCTTGTTATCACATTAATCACTGAAAACCTTCTAAGCAACGAAAGGGGTAGTTCACATAACTTAATAAAATCTCGCCTAAGTTTTGAACAGTCTAAGGAATATCACCTAAAGGTATGACTTGTGGGTGACATTTCTAGGTTTTGACATATGATGAATCATCAATTGGGTTATTAACATACGTACACCCATCCTTGAAGAAAAGGTAAGTTTGAAAATGGTAAGAAAACACTACCTAGTGAGAAATAGACAATGCAAGCAGTAAAATGAGAGGTTCAAAGAACAAACAAAAACCCCATCTGAGTTCAAGGAAGATAATAAAAGGTCACTCAAACACAAGTTTTTGAGTAGCGGACTTAGGTGAAAGGAAAACATAGTTAGGAAAATAGAAAAAAAGGGGGGTCCCATTTATGGGTAACACCTAGGAATCTCTTGAGAATGAAGAGACTTGTGTGCAATAAATCCCTCTTATCTCACATTTTGGTGAACCCAACGTGAAACATGCCAAATCTATTTTTACAATGTTTGCATGTCTATGATAATTCCTTCTCTAAAGAAAATTTTGACATGTTGTATGATGCTCTAGATGATTTATTAGAAGCATCTTCCCCTATTTGTAAATTTTCTGAGAAAACTTCTTCTCCACAAGTTGATGAGTTGGTAAACATTGTGGTGTTCTCTATGGTTGACTCCAGCTAGCCCTCCTTCAAGAAAGGATCATTGTGTCTATGGAATTTTATATTGAGTTCATTCACCAGATTCATATTCAAGGTTCATAAGAGCTATGGACTCCACTCCTTATAATGTTGTTGGGCACACATAATACAAGAAGAAACAAAAAAAACTTGGATCAACAACCTTCTATTCCTATATCACAACCTTCTCAAGTTCCTACTTTGTCACCACCTTCTCAACCAAGTCTTCCTTCAGCACCTAGACCTACAACTAAAGCACTAGGAGATTATGATCTTGTTGAGCAACTCTTTGTTATTCTAGCTAAGATCTCACTTTGGGATTTGCTTCAAACCACTCTATTTTATCAAGAAATGCTTTAAGAATCCTTGTAGAAGATTCTCCTACCTGCCTCTACTAGGCCAACGTATGTTAATGCATCTATGGCTCATAGTCATGCATATTTTCCAAATATTACATTCTATCTACAAGAACTCCCACCTTCGGATGTGCAGAAGCAAGCAGATCCTTTAATGATTATAGTTAATGTCAATACTATTGGTATTAGGCTTACCCTTGTTTTCACCAGCTCGGCTCTCAATGTTTGCGATATTGATCTATTTCCTAAGATTAAATTTGATTCATCTTCCCTAGCTTCTTCTTCTTTTTACATTTGTGGGTTCGATAATGTAGGTCGCCAAGCTCAAGGCATGATAATACTGCCTTTGCAGCTAAGCCCCATTACCCTGCCTACTTTGGTTTATGTGATGCCTAGCCCTTTACCCTATAATCTTCTTTTGGGGAGACCCTGGATTCATGTTATGGGTGTCCTAACTTCTACTTTGCACCATTATTTAGAGTTTGTTGCAAATAATTGGGTGGTCACAGGGTGGGTGCATGAAGATGGGAAAGCCAATTTGTGGCCAATTTACTTTTTCATCCCAAAATAACAAAAAAATTAGCGCATTATAGTAAAATGTACTCACGTTATGGCTTGGTAATGATTGAGCCTAGGATTGGTCATTACCAAGCCATAATGCCCGTTATGGTTTAAATTTTAAAAAAGTGCACATTTTCATTTAAAAATGTGCATTTTTTGAAATCAATAAATTTTTCCAAAACACAAGTGTGTTATAACATGCTTGCATTTTGGTCTACATTGAAATATTTTTCTTCTATTTTTCTTGTCTCTTTCTTCTTGTTATCTTTCAGGGAAACTATATACATGAAATAAACATTTACTTTCTCTTTCAAGGAAAGTATAAGTTGACATTTACATATGGATATTTACTTTCTTATACTTTAAGTTATATTTCATGTATATAGTTTTAGGATGTTTGATAGTGGTTTCGAATCTCTAGGAGTTATAAAGAAAATTCTAGTTTTTGGAAGACCTCAAAAATTTTAGATAGTTAAATTTCAATAATCAGGTTGTATCATCTTTCTCTCTATCTCACTCATTTTTTATCCCTTATGCTATAGACCTCTCTCTCACACTCTCTCCTTCCCTCTATACTTCTATCTATCTAACCCCTCTCTTCCCCTCCTCCCTCCCTCCTTTCCTCCTTTCCTCCTTCCCTCTCTAATTTTCTCTATCTCCCCCTCTCTCTCTCTCACTTCCTCCCACCCACCTTCCCTCTCTACTTCACTCTATCTAACCTATCCATATCTACCTATCTCTCTCTCTCTTCCTTCATCCAAAACACCTTCCCTCTCTACTTCTCTCCATCTAACCTATCCCTCTATACCTATCTATCACCCTCCATCACCTCTCTCTCAATCTCTCCACCTTCCTCCTTCCCTCCTCTCTCTATCATTCTCTTTATCACACATTTATCTCCCTCTATCCCTCCCTCCTCCCCTCTCTACTTCTCTTTATCTATCTCCATCCATACTCCCCCCTCTCTATCTCCTTTCATGTATACTTCTCTCTACCTCTCCCTCCCTCATTCCATCTCTCTCCTTCCCTCTCTCCCTCTCTCTTAATATTCCAACCTTCCTCCTTCCCTTTGTGTTTATCTCACTCACACACTCTCTCCCTCCCTCATTTCTCTCTCGTTGGTTTAGGCTTTATGGTTTAGGTTTTAGGGTTTAGTATTTAGGCTTTAGGATTTAGGGTTTATGGCATAGGCTTTAGGTCCAAACCACTTTATCCCCCTCTCTCTCAGGTCTATCCTTCCCACCCCCTCTCTCTCTTAGGTCTATCTCTCACTCCCTCTATCTCTCTTCCTCTTAGGTATCTCTCTCTATCTCTCAGTTCTCTCCCTCCTAGGTCCCCTCTCCCTCTCTTAAGTCTCTCCCTCCCACCCTAATGAGAGAACTCTCTCTCTCTCCCATCCCCTTCCCCTCTTCTCAAGTATCTCCCTCCTACCCTAACTAGAGAACACACACACTCTCTCTGTCTCTATCTCCCTCTCCCACTCCCTCTCTCCTAGGTCTCTCCCTCCCACCCCCTCTCCCACTCTCAAGTGTCTCCCTCCTACCCTAGCTAGAGAATCTCTCTCTCTTCCTCTCAACCCTTATATCTCAGGTCTCTCTCTTCCACCCCATCTCCCTCTCCTAGCCCCTCTCCCTCTCTCAAGTCTCTCCCTCCCACCCTAACTAGAGAACTCTCTCTCCCTCTCTCAAGGTCTCTCCACACCCTCCTAACGCTATGGGGGCTCTCTACTTCTCTCTCTCCCACCCCTTCTCGCTTTCTCCACCCTCTCTCCCAAGTCTCTCCCTCCCACCCTAACTAGAGAACTCTCTCTCTCTCAAGTCTCCCTCTCCCACCCCCTCTCCCTCTCTTAAGTCTCTCAATCCAAACCTAACTATGACTCTCTCTCTCTCTCTTTCAACTCTATCCCTCACACCCCTCCCCCTCTCTCAAGTTTCTCCCTCTCACCCTTAGAAGATAAATATCTCTCTCTCTCTCTCTCTCCCCCACTACCTCTCTCTCTCCCTCTCTCCCTCTCTCTCAAGTCCCTCCCTCCGATCTCCTCTCCCTCTCTTAGGTATCTCCCTCCCACCCTAAGTAGAGAACTCTCTCTCTATGTCTTTATCTCCAAGGTCTCTCCCTCACACCCCCTCTCTCTCTCAAGTCTCTCCCTCCTAGCCCATCTCCCTCTCTTAAGTCTCTCTCTCTCACTCACTCACTCCTATCTCTCTCCCCTATACCCTTAACCCTAAAACTCTCTACCCTCTATTTGTCTCCCACTCCCTCACATTCTCTCTCAAGTCTCTCCCTCCAACCCCCTCTCCCTCTCTTAAGTATCTCTCTCTCTCACTCACTCACTCACTCCTATCTCTCTCTCCTTTACCCTTAACCCTTACACCCTTAAATCCTCTATCCTCTATCTCTCTCCCACTTCCTCACTCTCTCTCTCTCTCTCAAGTATCTCCCTCCTACCCCCTCTCCCTCTCTCAAGCATCTCTCACTCACTCAATCCTTCTATCTTTCTCCCCCATACCCTTAACCCTATACCCTCTACCATTAACCCTTAGACCCTTAAACCCTCTACCCTCTACCCTCTATCTCTCTCCCACTCCCTCCCTCTCTCTCTTTCTCTCAAGTCTCTCCCTCCCACCCCCTCTCCCTCTCTCAAGTCTTTGTCTCTCTCTCTCACTCCTATCTCTCTCCCCTCTACCCTCTACCCTAGCTTCCCAATTGAGTGTGGAATTTAGTGGCCTATTTAAAAAAATGGTTCAAGAAATGGGGTCTCCTAGTTATTTACATCACTGGGAGACCCCATTTCTTCAGACCATTTTTTCAAACAGGTAAGTTAGGTTGCCAATTTCACTTAATTTCCAAGCTAGTGGGCCCACTGGATTTCCAATTAAGTGAAATTGGCAATGTAGTGGCCTGTTTAAAAAAAATGGGTCCAAGAAATGGGGTCTCCTAGTGATTTTCAATGGGACACCCCATTTCTTGGAACCATTTTTTCAAACAGGGCAAGTTAGGTTGCCAATTTCACTAGCCTATATCTTGATTATGTTGATGATATCTTGGCGAAGTCTATAGCCTGTTAGGATCATGCGAAGAACCTTCATCTTATCTTTGAGAGGCTTCAACTCTATAAGATGGGACTTAATCCTCTTAAGTGTGTCTTTGGCGTAGATGACGGAAAATTTTTGGGATTCATAGTCTCTCATTGTGGAATTGAGGTAGACACAAATAAGATCAATGCAATTGTTAACATGCCTCCACCCAGTCCAATATCATTGAGTTGCAAAGTTTACAAGGGAAGATTTAGGAAATTCAAACATTCATATTTCAATTGGTTGATCACACCCTTCCTGTCACTTGCTTGTTAAAGAAAGATGTTTGCTTTATATGAGACAAAGAGCACCAGAAAGCTTTTGATTCAATCAAAGCCTATTTGGCCAATTGTCCTGTACTAATGTCGACTATGTAGGATAGACCCTTTTTTCTTTACATTGCAGCATCACCATATGTTTTGGCGGCCTTTCTTACTTAGTATGATGATCCTGAGAAAGAACGAGTGGTCTACTACATTAGTTTTTTCCTCGTCGATTACAAAACTAGTTACTCCTCCATGGAGAAGTAATGTCTTGCTCTTGTTTTCGCTACGCAGAAGCTAAGGCACTACCTTCTTCATGCTGAAGTACATGTCATTGTAAAAAATGACCTTCTAAAGAATTTTTTCTTCACTACTGACCTTGCTAGGAGGTTCGCGAAATGGGTAATGTTACTCTCTGAGTTTGACATAAATTTTACTACTCAGAAGTCGATAAAGGTTCAAGCTATTGTTAATCAGTTGGTAGATTCTCCCTCATATCGATCCTTCTTGGGTTTAGATTTGTTTCTTGACGAGAAATTTTTTTCAATCAATTAAGATCTCAAATGGAAAATGTACTTCAATGGGTCGAGATGTTAGACTGGCTCTGGAGTAGGTGTGGTTCTAATATCACCCGAAGGTAAGCTAGTCCCTCTCTCCTTTTGGTTGGAATTTCCTTGCATTAATAACATCATTGAGTATGAAGCCCTCATAGCTGGCTTGTGTGCCATGATTGCACTAAAAATAAGACATCTCTGTATACTAGGTGATTCTGAGCTTATTATGAATCAGATTATGGGATCCTATCAAGCTAAGCAAAGTAATTTGTCTCTATATCGAGACCTCACTTTGTCCTTGCTTAAACAGTTCTCCTCTTTCACGATAGATAGTGTTCCTAGGAGGAGAAAAGACATGCAAATGCCATGGTAAGCACTCCTTACCATGGTTCAAGTCCTACAATCTCCAACTATTTCTGATCAACCTGAATTTGATGCTTTTTTGTGTTCTCACATAGACTTAGGAGAATGGTTTTCTAATATTTGCAACTACCTAACAACTAGAAAATTTCCCGATGATGTGATGAAAAATGATCACACTTGTATACAAAATATTTTAGTCTATTATATTGTTTTGTCTGATGTTCTCTATCAAAAATCTTATAACATCTTGCTTCTTTGATGTCTCACTAAGGAAAAAATACCCCTTTCCCTTAAAGCAGCCCATTCAGGCTCTAGGGGTGGATATTTTGGTAGTAAATCCCTAGTGAGGAAATTAATACACATGGGGTACTTTTGGAAAATGATGGAACGAGATTCCTTCAATTTTGTTAAAAAGTGCCCACAATGTTAGCAACATAGTCATCTTATTCATGCACCTACACAAGAGTTACAAAATGAGACCTCTCCTTGGCCATTTGCAAAGTGGGGGTTGGATATTATTGGAAAAATATCACCTCCTTCTAAAGGACATATTTTTATTATCACTGCTATAGATTACTTCACGAAGTGGGTTGAAGCCATCCCGCTTTGATCCACGAACACTGAGGCTATTTGTAGTTTACTTTTAAACAACACTATTTCCTGTTTTGGACTATCTGCTACACTTGTTTCTAAAAATGGTATGCCATTCAAGAATAAAGAAGTAAAAAAATTCCTAGAGAAGTTTCACATTCAACATAGATTATCTACACCTTATTATCCTCAGTCCAACATTTGGCCAAGCAGAAGTGTCTAATAAGATTCTTGAGCTTATTCTTTGCAAAACAGTTAATAAGCACAATAAGGATTGGCATGTTCAATTGACATATGCTTTGTGGGATTATCGTATGAGTGTTCATACGACAACTAGAACATCACCTTATAAGCTAATGTATGGTTGTGAAGCTATCATGCCCTTAGATTTGGAAATTCCATTTTTTCGAGTTTCCCTTAAAGGGGTAATTGATGACAAAACTTATCAAGCTAATCATTTGCATCAGCTAGAGATGCTTGATGAGAACCAATTATAGGTCCTTAATCATCTTAAAGCTTATCAATGATCATTATGTAGATATTACAATCAAAGTGTTCTTCCTTGGACTTTCAAGGAAGGTGACCTAGTTCTTTATGAGAATTAGAGGAATGTAAATGCACCGCCTGATTAGAGGGGAAAATTCAGTCCTAACTGGTTAGGCCCTTACATTGTCATCTTTGTGTATGGTTCAGGTGCTTATGGATTATCCTCTATGGATGGAACACCTTTAAAAGAATCAATTAATGCAATGCATCTTCATTGATACTATGCATAGTGTCCAATGTGTCATATGTGTAATGTTCAATCTTTAAGGGTTGTAGCATTGAATATGTTGACATTATTCATTAACACATTATGAAAAAAATTATGTTATCATGTTATGATGTGTGTGTGTGCCATACATACATGTATCCTACTATTTTGTGTATCCATGCATTACATTATATCTTTTAAGGATTTTAGATCATTAATTTATTTAATTAACATGCATCCATGTGTGTTCATTAAATCATGATAGCATCTAATGTAAACATACATGTCCATATTCATACATAACTTCCATAGCACCAACATACATGAAAATAAGGAAACATACACATCAAATTACACAATTCCATAATGTTGGAACCAGTATCTCATATATATGTATATACCAAAAGTCATGTACATGTATCAGACCACTATCATAAAAAAATGAGTGGCTACTAAATATGTGTATCAATGTCTATACAAAATGATCTACAAATCTATGTTGTAACTACAAAATTGATGTACAAAATGGAGCCCTCTATGGCTACGACATGTGGCTCCTATAACCCTCTAGATCTAGATGCAGTCGTGGCCTAGGAAGGGGGTGCACAATGGAGATGGATCTGGAGTGGTGCAAGTGTGATCCAAATAGGGTTGCGCGCATCCCCCTGATATTTCTCTCAAGAGAGAATATCTACATTTATGCATGGATCAACTCCTGCTACGACTATTGATCACTTGCTAGGATCACAACTATCGGCTGACTTGTGAGGTCATCAAGATAACTCTGAAGGGTGTCATGTAAGCACTTAACGAAATCAACCTTCTTCATGACTGTTTCTAACTCTATGAGTGTTGTCCATAGATCCCTCGATAGTTGGTCACATTGCCCCTGCATTGTAGTGACATCGATAGTCCTCTGCACCACCTCTACTTATGCATCCTCATGCATAGTCCTCAGATGCACTATCTACTCGAAGAGGTGGACATGGCATCTCATTGAAGCTAGTCAGTATGCATCTAGGACTCTCCCCTAGATGGACACAACAAGGGCCACCTCTGATATGCACTGGGAAAAGAGCACAATCCATCCATGATTATCCACTACAACCATAGAAGCAGAAGGTACATCAGTATCATGTGGTGTAAAAAATCAAAACATGATATGAATATACATGATATAAAAGTTTGAAATACTAAAATAAAATAACATAAATAACTATCATACCTGGTTCCCCTAGCCACCAGAATGGGTTAGAGGGAGGAGGTGCACTTGGTCCTACACCATCAGTGTCAAGAGATGCTCCAGATGTGGAAAGGGTTGGTGGGGCCAATGAAATAGGTGTAGCTAGTGGAGGAGATGATATCCTCCACCACCTCCAGGATCTCAATGGTGTTGCCCTGGCCTCCTACTCCTGCTCCTCCTACTCCTCCTCGCCACTACTGCCTCTATGACTCCACCTCAACCTAGGTGGTTATTGTGGCATGTCCCCTTGCAAGCCAGGATCCTCTCCAGGGAATCCTCTAGGGAAATTGGGGTAGGACGGTGTGCTACCTACCACACGAGAAAGGCTTGGTCCAAGCCGATGTTGTCTAAAGTACCCATCAGCAGCAGATCTGCATCATTGGTGTCATTATTTGAGAGATCCACATCCTCCAAGGTAAGGCGTGAGTAGTCCTCTAGCCTAGATATGCTCCATATAGCTTGGGTGTATGTTGGCATAGGAGGGGGAATGATTTGAACCCTTCTACATTGCTGCATAACCTGACTCTAGTAGTACATCATACTAACAAAATCAATGCGACTAAGGATGAATTGGTCGCATTGTGGGTTCCGGAGGAACTTGTGATTATCCACCCACTGAAAGGCTTAGTAAGGTCTCTTTCTAACATAGTTCGATGTCAGTGTGTGAAACTACAACTACTAGAATTCTTGATCGTCGTGCCTCCAATGTCACGCCGGCTAGTATGAGTGAGCCATCGGGACAACATAGTTCTACACTAGCAGATATCTCTCTCGCCTCATGCAAGTAATGTGGGTGAAAGCCCACACCTGAAGAAGTGTGCATGATGTGAGGCTATGGTACTCATAATGGACATACTGGCCAAGCTCTTGGTAGAGATGTGCTAGTATGTTGTGTCCCCAAGAGAAGATGGTATGTTTCTCCACCATTGACTTAATGGTGTGGATGAGGCCCTCGTGCAAGTGGGAGCATCACACATCAATGATGACCCTCATGGTGATAGTAACCACTAGGACATGACATACTAGAGGGGAAGTGGTCTGGGCTTGGTCAAACAACTAGGTGTAAATGTGCCCAGAATAGTATTAGACTCCATCTAATCACTCCTTTTGTGAGTGAGAATCATCAATCAACACCCGCAAACCACAAATGGGGGACTGAAGGATGCGGTAGAAATCATCCAATGTAATAGTCATCTCCCCATTAGGCAACTAGAAACTGAAGGTTGTAGCGTCCCACTGCTCCATCAATGCCATCAACATGTGGTCATGATAGAGCATCTCTAGCATGATGTATACATGCTAGAGCCCAACCCATTGTAAAAGGGGGGGCCGCTATGGGTGGGAGGATATAGTAGGGGCCCACCCACAACAACCATTCCCAAGGTAGACCCCACCACCTTGCAGAGGCCTGCCTTCGACACCGACCAAAGGAGAGCATGGGTGGTGGGGTTGGGGGACTTTGGTGGGGTTGGGCCTTGGGTGGTGGGGTCTTGCCTGGGCATGTTACGTCTAGAATCAAATATCGGGCCCCAAATTCCAATTATCTACGTAACATGCCTCAACCTTCTTCAGCCAACCCCCTATCCAGGGCGAGTATGGTCGGTGGGGTCGGCCAATGCAGGGTGGGAGGAGATTATTCTATACATAACATGCCTCAACCTTATTCGGGGGGGAATTCTATCCTATTGTTGCGCTTCTAGAGATCACCATAAGAAACTATAGGCTTGACTGGAGTAGCTCAAGAATGTGAGATCGATCACCAACAGCAGTTCCCCATTTCTCAGTTTAGGGGATGAGCCCTATTGTTTCTTTAGGCGACATCAAGATCGATTGCCAGCCTTTATTCATACAATATGGCAAGGAGTGATTGATGGCAGCTCAGACGGAATGAAGAACTATACTATATCGCTCACCCCCCTACTATTCTAAGGCTACTCCTCTATCTATATATATGGGTGATGGGTTACCATGTGCCCCTTGGGGGTTGTTCGATTCATGCACAACTTTATTCATGTTACGTACACAATGGTGATATACACCCCCCCTTAGAATAGTAGGGTTCTAAGGGTGATGGATGCCTCCTAACCTAATGGACGGTTGGTTCATTCAATGCCTACTCCTACTGCATCGGTAGTAGAGTAGGGCATAGCTTCGATGGATGAGTACCTCGATTCATAATAGTGAATAGTGAACAGTGACAGCTAGAGCCTATCACGGTCATAGTCATAGCTCTGGGATAAAAAAAGGAAGAAAAGTCAGTCATCATAGCTCTGAGTCAGTCCGGTGTTTGTATTCAGTCAATTGTTTGTATCTATCTAGTGGCCCTCTCCACCTCCGAAGGAAGGAAGGAAGTGAGGATGGAATGCCAGATTCTAGCCCGGAGAGGTGTGACTATCTATAGCTCATCCGGGGGGACCTATCTCCCTACTCTCTAGAGTCTCTCGCACTTCAATCAATCAATCGATCCTATAGTCAAGTCACCAGGGCCCCTCAGGATTGTTGGGTCGAGTGGTTAGCTGCACCCCAGATAGATATAGGGCCCCTATGCTTCATGGGGAATTATAGGAGTTGAGCCACTGCTTTGGATAGAGTAGTAGAGTGGAGGTTTGCCCTTATAGATAGCAGTGAGACGAATCAAACCTAATCTGTGTATATGGCCACATTATATGTACCGATACCCGTGGACCCCCATATAGAGATAGGGGGTGTGGTGAATGGAGGTGTCCCCCCTATCTATAGTGCTCTTCTTAGAGGAAGGCTTTCCGGGTGACGTTGACTCTCTATCCTAGGTGGGAATTGGATATAGCTTAGCTCATGCCCATATATAGATAGAGGCCCTGGATGCATGTCCTGCATCGGCCTGGCTGAGGTTGGTATCATACTCCCAGGATGCATGACCCGGAAGAGAACTCGGATCAAAGACGGTCTTGAGCTAGGAGGTCGCGTACTGCGGTGGCTGAGGTGACTGATTCTTGTCAACTTTCCATATTTGTATTCCCGTGTTCAGGCTGAGTGAAAGCTTTCCCCGAACGCATAACCACCCATAGAATTTTAGGGCCATAGCCCTACTATTCTAAGGGGAGGGGCCCTCCCTCAGAACCGCAGGTTCAACTAGAACTAGAATCTCAATGAGAGTTCAACTCCCACCTGAGGCCCCCCTCTTTCTATAGTTGCCTTGGATGGGTGGGAGGGCCCCCCCACCCACCCTCTATAGTTTAGTTGACCTACCATATATTCCAACTAACTATAATCTGGGTTGAGTGCCTCCAACTATAGGGTGTCCCCAACGATACGATACCCTAATCTGATCAAGGTCCATACAGCAATAGCTATGCCATCAACTTGATCTGATCCAGGGAAGGCCCATCAACTTGATCCAGGGATAAGAGAGTCCAATCTATCGATCGATCCCCTCAGCCTCCTCGTCGACAGAAATCAATAGTTCCTCGACCCTGAGGAACTGCCCCTAAAAATAAATCCAGTAGAGTAGAGGCCCATATATCTATCTGGGAGGCACTGGTACCCCCCAGTATCAGTTGCTTGCTCAAGATCCTGCTCATACTATACTAGGACTAGGACTAGGATCGACCGGAAGGGGCGCATGCCCCTACTATTTGAAGGGACCCAGCCCAGCTATATAGCTTCAATCTATAATTTTCTATTTATAGAGTAGGCCGCCCCCACCCCCACTTGGGCCCCATCTCTATACCATGCATGGCATACATAAATCTCCCCATGACCTTTAGTGGGCCGTCGAGCATACCCCTTGATCAGAGATAGACAGTCTATCGTGTTCGTACGTTAAAGGGCAGGTCGAGCACTGGTTCAGGGGGCTGGGCTAGGCTCTTCCTTGATGGCACGGGCCTTCATGTAGAGGAAAACCCTATATTCTTTAGATGCAGTCTTCTGGGCCATATAGAGTCGTATCATGTAATAGTATAGAGAATGGATGGTAGATCCTGACCTGGGGGTTGAGTGAGTGAGTCATATATACAGGGCCGTTGGCCTATCTCTAACTCCAACTCCCTATTACATATGCCCTATATATCTATCTGGCATTGGGTTATAGATCATGATAGTCGATGGATAGTCCATCCTCAGATGAGTAACTGTCTACTCGGAGTTGGGGATAAGGGCTCTTCGAGTAACTATCTACTCGAAGAGTAGACTCTAGTTCTGACATGTTATGTATAGAATCTAATCAGAACTACTCCAACAGCTATAGATGTGCAACAACTATAGATGTGGAAGCTCGAAGAGCTACTATAGAGAGATCCCAGATATAGTTACTCGAAGAGTATACCAGTTTCAAAATTGAGTTCTATACGTCCTATAAAATGGTAGGGGCCCAATTCTATACGTAACACTATAGGTAGGTCCCACCCACCCTGCATGCAGGGGTGGGAGGGAAGCTACTATAGTTCGGGGAGGGTCCCTATAGTAGCTAATAGCAGCTTTCGATAGAGAGTGGGGACCCATCCTCTGCTCCTTCCTTACCATCCACTCTCAGATCCGGTGCCCTCGACAGACGATTGAGATACAAATCCATTTGACCCGCTAATGCCTCTGCTATTCAAATGTGGTAAAATCCCTTCTCCTACTCCTAGCTCTTCCCTGGATCTGGATCAACAGAATAAGCATGATCAACTGCCTTAGCTACTACTCTACTACTTAAGATCCTCTGCCCCATGGGCAGATGCTAGACTGGATGCAGGTACTAAATAAAAATATGCGATTGGAAAATGCTTATGTGATTGGTCCTAGTGCTTTCTCACAGAATCTACTGCTACATCAATGGCTTAAACAACCGACTCCCTACCATTCTATAGGCCGACTGCTTAGTTGACTAAAACAACGGACACACATCCTTGGGATGCCAGTGCCCATCCTAGACGCCAACATGCCACGAAGATGCGTGCATCTGCCTAGGATTCTTGCACAACTCAAAATCCAAAACCTTGCAAAAAATTATTTAAAAAATCACTAATGAAGCAATTTTGTGGCCTACCTATTCAATCTCAATGCCCTCAACAATGTTCGTACATAGCTGGTCAAACCTCAAATCCTCGTAACCTTTCCTTCTCAAAATTTTGATGACTTTCTTCTCACAAAATTCAACAAAATCCTCACGAAAAATAGTGCAAATGACCCTTCTTGAGGCCCACCTAGGTATATATAGGCCCCATGGGGCCCATTTTTCCTAGAGTTTGTGACTCCCCATTTTCTCCTAAATTTACCCCACCTAGCTAGGGGAAAACTCAGGAGGGGGCATATAGTCACCTCTTTACCATATTTTTATTTCGAATCATCAAATTTTTCTTGACCATTCTTGTTGTTGTTGTAGCTTCTTCTGATTTTTTGAAACTAACTTAAAATTGAGTTTTGCAGAGAAATTTTTTGCACAATTTCCACAACTGGTCTTGCACTTCCTGTTTAGCTTAGTTGTTGGGGGGCACCATCAATATCAGCTGGCTCAACCTTAGTGACCTATGAGGCACTTTTTCTTGGCATGCAAATCCATAAAATTCCAAAGTTTGGGTGAAATTTTCTTTCTCTACTTTACTGTGGCCATTTTCCCCCAAAATCGAGTCCTCTAAAGTGGGGGAAAAATGTAATGTTGTAGAATTGCACCTAGGGAAAAATCCACATTTTAGCACTCTCCTTGGCATTTATGACACCTAAATGCATTAATGGAAAAAATCCCATGGGTCAAAATTTCACAATTCTAGCTCCATGTGGACCAATGGCAAAGCAATAGCAGCCTAATGACACATTTCCCAAAAATTGATGCCTTTTATGCTTGCATGACACACGAACATCTTCGTGGCACACTAGTCTCCTGGTGGTTTTCTGAGTTTGAAATGAGGAATCTCAAATCTTGACTCTTGACTATCATGTCTTAACAATTAGGTTTTTGGGTGTAACGACTCTTTGTCGCCCTTGCATGCAACAAAACACCTCATTTGCTCTCATTTTGGGGGTTCATTCATTGGATCAAGCTCTCTCTCCAACTTCACTCTCTTGGATCTCTTTTATTCTTGACAAGCAATACTTCTACAACTGAAGCACTTCCAGATTGAGGTCACTCCAATAGCCAAAGCTCTCTAGAAAGCATTCAATAATGCGTCTATGTGTTCTGGAGGGGGAAAATTCATGTGGGTAATGCTCTCTCCCACTCTTTCCTAATTGCATCTCTTGTTCGTTTACTACTTAGTGGTGTGGGTTCTACTTTTGAAGTGGGTTTTGCTTTCACCACTTCCTTTTTCCATTTTAGTTACACTCTCTTTCTATCTAGTTGTCCGTGGAGGTGGGAACACCAAAGTGGGGGTCTGATTGCAGCGGGTCCCTATATAGCCCCAACATTTTCCCCTCATTCATCTTGTGTGTAGGTTGCACAACAGAGCTTGGAGTGAAGACTCAAACATCTGGTTGAGGTTTCTTTTTGTCCAAGATCTCTTTGTACTTTTCTCATATTTTTTGTTCTCTGTTTTATCATTCTATTTAGTATACCTCGGATATGAGTTAGGAAGTGAAACTCTCTTTTTCCCATCTGGGTTCTTGAGCTTTCTATTGTTTAGGAGGCTAGTGCGCCATTTGGATGAGAGCGCGTCATGCTGGTGTCTTGAATCCGCACTATCATCCTTTGGCTGAGAGCTCCTCTTTCAGAGGCATAAATCTAGAAGTTTCGCTCTCTCAGAATCTAAAGTAGTCTTTTCTAATAATTAAATGGTATACACTTCCTTTGTAATTTCTTCATTCAATTTTTGTTGATGTGGATAAGGGCAGTTCGTTCCTTAGGAATCTCTTAAGAACGAATAGACTCATGTGCATCGAATCCATCTTATCTAACACAAAGAATAGAAGAGTCGATGAAGTTCATGGTTGGATGTCATGCCTTATCAAAGAAGAGAAGAGTTGATGAAGTTCATGGTTGAATGTCATGCCTTATCAGAAAAGGATTGTTGATGCTCATATATAATATATTATTACTATTATCAGAGTCAATTTCATATTGATATTTTTAGATGAGCATTAGAAGCATGAATAATGTTGGAGAGATGTTGTTTAAGGTCTACAAAATGTCTTATGTTCTCTCTTGATGTTCCTGATAATGAATGTGTTATTGAAAGGAGGTTCTTGTTGGAATCTTGTTGGTGTTGTCATTGATGCCAACCCCTAGCATTGGAGTTGTTGGAAGCTGGTGTTGTCATTAGTGTTGTCATTGACATCAAATCCTTTTATGTAGAGATTGTTGGAAGATTGAGTATAGTTAGGAGATTATTGGAGCTTTCTAGCAATATTGGATGTGTTGTGGTTTGATGTCATATTAAGGTCAACCCTGGTGTAGAAACTTAGTAAGATCATTTCCAAATCCATCCTTCAACAAGGCTCAATATGTCTTGACATAATTTATTGATGATCTCTCTAGATACACTTGGGTTTAGATTCTCAAATGGAACTTTGAGGCCCTTAAGTCTTTTAAGTACTTCAAATATTTTTATAGAGAAATAATTAGGGGAGTTCATCAATATTTTACATATAGATAACATGTGTGAATATGTTAACAATCAATTTGAACAATATTTTGCTTCAACAAGTATTAACATGCAACATAAAATTTTGTATAGTCCTCAGGAGAATAGTGTCATACAACACAAGAATAGGTTCTTGAAGGAGATGGATAATTGCATTATGCACTCCAAATATTTGGCACCTTAATACTAGGAAAAGGCCATAAAATAGATGTGTTAAATCCAAAACTGAGTTCCTCACAAAGCTCTAAAGGGGGTAACTCCTTTTCAAGTTTGGACTGGTCAAAAACCCATAGTTATGCACTTTTGGTTGTTTGGTTCTCTAGCATGGGACCACATTATAATAGAGAAATTCAAGGTTATGGATCTGTAGAGAAAGCCTTGCCTATTTTTCTAATACCCAAATGATGCCAAAGGTTATAGTCTTCTCCATCCCACCACTCATGGGTTTTTCATTGAGAGGAACATTCATTTTAAGGAGATTTCTTCTAGTCCTTATCCTACCACTTCTTCATCCATCATTAAATTAGATACATTATATCACGATGATAATTCTTCCTAATATCTTAATCCCCCTAATTTTGATGAGGATTCTTCTTCTTCCATTTCAAATGGCGATAGTGATAATGAGGATTCATATTCCTCTCATAGTCATCATTCAAAGGTTGATGATTCTCCTCCACACTCTCTAACCCCAAGGCCTCTTTGTACTTGTTAGACATTGGATTCAATAGGTGATTAGTTTAGTGATCCATCAAATACTAGAAGAATAAGATCATAGTTTTAGCAGGATCCACATCTCTTCATTTCTTCAACTTCTAATCCGTAGACCTTTAGGGAAGATTTGGGCATCCCTAAGTGGGATGCTCCTATGAAAGAAGACTTCAATTATTTAGAAAGGAATCATACATGCTATCAATCCCCTCTTCCTAATGGAAGAATCTTGTTTTATAAAAGTGGATATATCAGGAAAAATTTATAGGTGATGGCTCAATTGATAAGAATAACGCTTGCTTGCTTGCAAAAGGATTCTCCTAGGTTCTCAGGATTGACTACTCTGAGAGTTTTGGGCTAGTTTCCAAAATGAATTATGTTTGACTTGTCCTTACCATATGTGCAACCCATCACTAGGAAGTTCATTGTATGGATGTGAAGAGTGGCTTTCTTCATAGTGACCTTTAGGAGGAAATCTACAGAGTAGCCATAGGGGTTAGTGTAGGATCCTTCACTTTTTTTCATCTTTGAAAGTCTCTCTAGAATGGCCTCAAATAAGCTCCTTGGACTCGGTATGCAAGGATGGACTCCTTCCTTTTGACATTTGGGTTCACTCAATGTCATTTTGATTTGAATGTGTAAATTTTTTAGTAGGATGACACTGTCACATATCTCTTTCTATATGTTGATGACTTATTTATCACAAGAAGTCACTCATCCATCATCAAAGTGTCAAAAACTGATTTGCATGATAGATTTATGATGTCATACTTTGGCCTTTTGCATTAATTCTTGGGGATTGATATCACTTAGTCGTCCTCTAGTACCTTCCTTGCATAATCCAAGTATTTTGTTTATATGCTCTCCAGATTTCACATGGTTGACTATAAGCTTGAACCAACTCTATTTTTGTTAGAGGTCAAACTTGAGGCTATGTGTTCTTTTCCTTTTATTGATGGAACTTTATATTCCAAGTATTGATAGATTTTTGGGAGTCTCAACTAATTAACTCATACAAGCCCATACATTTCATATGTTGTGAGCATGGTCTGAAAATTCATGTAGGAGCCACATGAGTTGCGTTGGAAAGAAGCTAAGTATATTTTCCACTATATTTAGGGTACTCATGGGATTTACTATGCAAAAAGGTGTGGATATTGACTTGGTGGTGTATACAAATTCAAATTAGGAAGGTGATTCTTAGGATCACAATTTCACTTTAGGTTTTCCTTCTCACTTGGTTCTAATCTAGTTGATTGGTCAAGTAAGAAGTAGTATGCGATTTCTCTGTCATCCATAGAGGTTGAGTATCAAGAGGTAGTTAATTCCACCATTGAGGATATTTGGCTTCAAAATATTCTCATTGAATTCAATATTCTATTCAAAAAAACTATGTTCATATTTTGTGATAATTAGGGTGATTCAAATCTCAAGGAATCTAGTTCATCATCAATGGCTGAGATTAATATGTGCTACATTAGGGATCAGGTTTTGAAAAACATCATTAATCTTAAGTATTGTCTAACATTGGAGAAAATTTCAGAAATCTTCACCAAAACCTTCACTAATGCAAGTTCCTTCATTTGTGAGCTTTGTTGGGGGTGTGAAAGGTGTCTACTTCAGGGGGCTTCTTAGTCCTTCATTTTTCTTTCGCTACATTGTGGGGGGGATTTATCTCTCTATTTTTGGGGAGTATTTTCCTCATATTGGGGAGTTCTCCTTCTGGGGGGATCTCTTGTACATGGGCGCCTCAGTAGGATTCATTTTCTAGGACCCATATTTTCACCCTCCTAAGCTACACTTAAGGGGGATGTTATTGTAGGGTTTTTATTTTCCTTAGGGGATATTTCTTTTTTGTTACACATATTATTAATATTGCTAAGGTTAATTAGAATTGGTTAATATGAGTCTACATGGCATGACCTATTATCTACATGTGTCATTCTCTCCCACACATGGGAAATTGAGTATCACAACCTCAATAGGTTCTGCTACATATTTTGACATTTATAAAGTAAGAAAAACCTCCCACCTATTATGGATAGTTGGAGTTAATGCACCTCTTAGATGTCTTTGCTTCTATTTTACTATATAACAACACTCTCCTTTGATCTCAACTAGTTCTATGAGAGTAACATGAGTATTCTCAAAATTCTCTTGCAATTTGATGAAACCTACAATTTTTTTATATTCCATCTCAAAATAATGTCACATTTTGAATACTGGGTTGGTTCCTGAAGGCTTAGGGTTCTACTTGTAATCACTGTTGAAGGGTTTTTGGGTTTTTGTGTTAGCTTGGAGTCCTTCCATAAGAAACCCTTAGCTCTAAATGCTTGTCAAGGTTCTAATTTTCCATTGACCTCCTATTGCCCATTGCTAGTCACATTAAAACATCTATGTCATTAATGGTCATGGGGTAACCGATCCCTCATGCCTAGGTCTAAGTTTTTCATTTTATATATTTGAGTCCCTTTTCTCATATTGTCCTAGAAGGTCCCCTTGATTAGAACAACTTGTGGAAATGTGCTTAAAATTTTTCACTTAAGTCCCATCAACCACATCTCTTCATCACTCATTGCAGATTGCTTTTGGAGTGTATGTTTTGAACCAGTGACAAGAGATGAGCGGTATTGTTTTTTCTTTGCTCATCGTAGATATATTTGAGAGCTCTAAATATGAAATAGTGATGGGCGTTGCTCTTGCCTCTCCTTATAGTGATTTATTTTTCACTTATTGCTAATGGCTTTTGAGCCTTGAGTTTTAAATTAGAGATCAATGATAGCCTTCGGTCTTTAGTTCTTCTCTGCATCGCTCATCGTAGACGGTTATGTAATGGTAAGTTTTCAAATAGCGATGAGAAATATGATGTATCTCTAATGCATCATGCATCACAGATTAGTTTTGAATGTCAAGTTCTATATTAGCAACACATGATGCAAATTTTCAATGTAATCGTTGAGATCTCTCATCGCTAATTGCTTGCAAAATGTATGAGGAGAATTAGCGATGAGAGATGGCCTTGATGCTTTTCTTTTATCACTCATCGTGGATTCATTCCAAAGATTAAAATTCAAAATAGCAATGAGTGATGGGGTTATCTATTCAAAGTTTCTTTAGCTAATTTGAATAGATATTATGTGATATCTTTTGTGCCATTGATTCTCATGCAGGTGCATGTGTCATAATCTGGCCTCTTCACCTTATCTCTTTTCATTGATGCGATCTAGAGTTCAAAGTATGAATCAACGATGCATGATGGGAAGGTGAACATGATTGAGGAAGGGACATAGATCCATGGGCTAATATTTCATCGCTTGGATGATTGCATTAATGATAGGACTAGTAAGGGATGAAATCTGTTAGTGATAAGTGACAACTATTGGAGGAAAAGGCAACATGACAATATCCTGAGGACATCGTAGAAAGAAAAGAAGTAGCAAGACGAGTGGAGAACCATTGATATGGTTTTAAAAAAATATGATCCAATGGACTGAAGTTGATCGCGATAATACTCTCATCGTTGATTGAACCCTAAAATTTGGGGCGGATCCACAATGAGTGATGAAGTGTATAAGGGATTGTTCTCTTCAAATGTCAGTTTTGTGTAGTTCGTCGATATTAATGAAGGAGCACAGATTGAGTTGGCGATGCATGCTAATTGTTAGATCATGTATGATTAATGAAAATTAAGGAAAAACGTGGTAGCATTTGAGGTGGCATCGTTGTTTTCTACGTGAACAAGTTGCTAAAGGATGAAAAATGATGCTCATGATTGCCATGGATGAAGTTTTAAAGCCTCAAGGATCAACGACCCAAATTCAAAGTTGAGTTTCTAAGTTATCAACTTTCTCGCATGAGGAGTTCTTGAATCATTAATTACTGCATGCTCCAAATCGTCTATCTAATGTAGATTGCTTGTTGTTCATTTTCACCATTTTTCAGTCTACAGAAGATGTGAGGTGTAGGTTAGTGAAGAAGTGTGAAAGTTTTAATTTTACCTAAGCTGAGAAGTGAACATCCTTGTCTAGGGTGAGTTAGTCTTCAATTGGTCTCTCTGTTATTCATGTTCTATTTCACCTAGGAATTCCTTTTTCTGGGACTGGTTATGATTATTGAGGTTTCTAGGTGTACTTTTCTACAAATTTGATTTAGAGGCTTTTAGTTGCCAGTTTATGCTCAAATTAGTCTTGCTAGATTTCATCCTTTGTTCCACGAGATGGGAAAGTATGTATGCCAATTCAATGAGCTAGGAGGTCTAGCTGGCTTAATGCATTTGAATGTTATGAGGATATGTCTGTAATCGAGCAAGAAGTCCCTATGACTTCTGAGGTTTCAAAGGGTAAGAGGAGGGCCCATGGTCATAAGAAGAAGACAATTGTCTATAGTACTTACAAATTAAGGAATAGTATCATTTCAAAATAATTGGTCAAGTTTAAGGGCAAGGAGTCAGCTAAGTCTATGAAGAAGGCTAGGAAAAGAGACAAGAGTCATAGGGCCTTCCTGGGGAAACATAATTCTCCCATTGTGCTCTCTGATATTCCTTTGGATGTTGGAGGAGACACTGACTCAAGATATGTCCAGTATCTTCACTCTTTGGTACCATATGAAAGCTCTAATGAGGACGTGGTGATGGTTCCTCCAATTTCATCATGAACAAGGAGTGGTCAAGCATACCCTGATGCTGGTGACTCAGAATAGAGTTTTCTCCTTGTTTTTGTTTTTGATGATACCATGGTCTTTGCATAGGAGGCACTCTTTTCAACATGTATGTGGTTTTGGTCTTTTACTCTTCCATGTTGATGTGGAAGTCCTCCAACAAGTATGATACAAAATAATTCGACATGGACATGGTAGCAATAACTAATGGTACCCTATGCATGAGTTTTTTCTTTTTCCTTCCCCTACTTTCAAATGATTACATAAAACTACCTGGGGAATCTCTTGAAATCGGTTGAAATTAGGTTTTGAAATGAAATGAAATGTACTTGTAACTCAATTGAATGCTTGTTGTTCCCCTGTTTATAAAGGGGATTCCATGGTTGAAGAAGGAGAGTTCAAAAAATTTTGAGTCTAAGAAAGGTCTAGGTAAAGGCTATGCTCAGAGAGCAGTAGAATGTAAATAGATAAGTTGATGAATATATTGGAAGCAAGTCTATGCTAGAATGAGTCATAGTGTATGTTGATCTTAAAATGGTTTTACAACGTAATATCATTAATGAAATAAAATATTAGTTCTAAGATATGTGCTCTCTTGTGTATTTTTCTTGCAAATTATGAATGAAATTGTTAATTATAATTGCATTTTTCTTCTATCATTTGCATTGAATGAATGGGTTTTTTTATGCTTCAATTCAACAAGTTGATTTAATGCTAAAATAAGATCATTGGTTTGTGGGAAAAGGATATAGGATTTGGTAACGAAGCAGTGTTTTAAAATGCAATGAGTTGGATGCCACAAAGTAGCGTGCCAATAGTCCCCTGATTACTGATTTTAAAGTGCAGTCAAGTATTACTGATTGATTGCAAAGTATGACTCCATTGTTCCCTTAGACTAGGCACTAGTCTTTCCGTTAGCTTATGTTATGATTGACTAAGCTAGTGTTAAATCTGTCCAAAGATTTGGAATGGGAATGAATTCATAAATTATTTTAAAACACACCATACAAACCTTTAGTATCACTGTATTCCCTGCAATAAATAGCAATTCTGTAAGAGGTCTTCCAAGCCTTTAATGATATTTTTTTATTTGCACTTCCTAAGGAATACACTTGTGTATGGAAATTCTCTTGATTAAGTAGGGATGTTATGAGCATAAATAGGATTAACCTCTTGGGTTTCACAAAACTTGAAGAGAAGAAGTGGGGTTTTAATGCTTCACTTAGGTGTTGGCCAATCGTCACCCTTACTAACGATTGAGTTTTGGTAGATCCATAGGTAAGGGATAAGATTATGTTTGGTTCATAAAAAAATAACCAACACAGTTGTCTCTTATTTTCCCTCTTTAGGATTCTCTCTCCATTCCTCTATTTTGATCTTCGATCATTTATCGACTAAAGTGTATGTGATCTATAACTGACATCAAATCCTAGCCCACTTCTCACTTCTTGTAGAATCTAACACTAGTTATATTTTTTGTTTATTAATAAATATCACTTATAAGCCTCTTTCACCAAAGGTGTTGAAACTAAATTTTGTGTAACATGTGATGATTTATTCTAAATATTTTTCAATTAGAATAAGCATTGATAATAACAAATCTCATATATGGAAATTAAATATGAAACTCTTATATTTAACTCCTATACATGCTACCAATCTATAGAAAAATGAGAGTTTGAAACTAATTTTTTTTGATGATTTATCTCAATAAAAAGATGAATCAATTCTTACCAAGTAAGAAATTGAATGTTATGCATCTCTTATTTCATTTGGATTCATTGATAAGTAGACATTTAAATTATTGTCATTAAATTTAATTGAATGTTTTGATTTTTGGTTTCTTTATTGTCACATAATAGGTATTTATGTGGAATAATGTAATACTAATATTTAATCAAAAGAAGAGACAAATTCAAAATAAACAATTGAATTAATTTTTGGTATCTATTTAATTTCATGTTATACATGGAGATACTATTCAATATGATATTTAAAATGATGTCTATCAATAAGAACAAAATGGAAAAATAAGAAAATTCATATGCATCCACACTTAGAGAAGGGAAGGGGAGGGAATCTTCGAGGGGAAGGGGAGGGGGAAGAAAATAACTTTATTAAAATATTTTTTCTTGTACATTTTGATCAAGAATGAAAATAACTTCATCCATGATCTTGAAGCATTTAAAACAACATTTTTTGTTGAAACATAGTACTCCGATAACAATTGAAAAACCCAATCCAAAGCTCAATCCAATTCCTACTTCCCACCACATGTCTTCATCCCACTCTTCACTTACATCTTCATCATGAGTGAACTCTGGAGAAAGAGAGGAGGAACAATTTGTGTTGATTTGAAGTCCACAAAGATGTGCATTGTTTGAAAATGAACCACCATTGAATGTAAACAATTGGCCTCCTGTCAGTATCCTACCAGATAAATTATTATAAGATATGTTGAAATAACTCAAAAATGTGAGAAGTTGTAGTTCTACAGGAATATCTCCAATAAGATTGTTCCTTGAAATATCAAGTGACTCTAAGTTTACAAGCTTTCCAAAAGAAGTGGGAATTTTTCCACTGAAATGATTTATTGACAAATTGAGAAATTTTAGACCAATGAGGAATCCAATGCCTTCCGGAAGACCACCTGAGAAGTTGTTATTAGAGAGATCAAGACACCGAACCATTGCCAAAGATTTTGCATACTCTAGAACTTGACCTTTGTTGACTATTTCCATTTTATCTAAATAAGATATTGAGCTGGAATTTGAATATTGAAGGACATCTGGGCTTTCTGTTTGATTTTTCATTGCATTCAAGTTACTCAAGCTACTTGGAATAACTCCAGAAAAATTGTTATTTGACAAAAATCAAGACTTGAAGATGTTGTAGCTTTGCCAACTGTAATGGTATTTCACCTTTGAATTTATTAGATCTCAATACTAAAATTCGGAGATCAGTCAACTTAGCTATCCAATTTGGGATTTTTCCTTGCATGTTATTATATCCCAAATCTAGAATCTCCAAAGAGCTACACTTTTGAAGTGATGATGGAATTAGACCTTGCAATCTATTTCTTCCCAATTTTAATGTTTGAAGACAAACCATGCTCTTGATCTCACCTTCCAAATCATTGTCTTCTAGATTCAAAACCTTCAATGTTGATGAGCAATTGCCAAAACTTGAAAATAAATTACCTGTAAACTTGTTATGTGACACATCTAGAACCTCCAAATGAGGACTGCTACAAGCAGAATGTGGAAAGATACCACTAATACTGTTATTTGCAAGTGACAAATACATGAGTTGACTAGGACCATATTTGTTCATATTTTTTTGAATGATGCCCTCAAATTGATTCTCTGACATGTCAAAAAACTGCACATTAGGATGTGGCACAAAGATATTCCCTTGTAACTTATTTCTATGTAGGTCCACATATTGAGCATCAAATGCACTGAACTTAGAGGACAATGGTCCTCCAAATTGATTATATGAGAGATTGAGCCACTCCAAATATGTAAGGTCACACAACCATTATGGAATATTTCCACTCAAAGCATTGTTGGATAGGTCTATAATCTCTACAGTGTATTGAGTGGATATGAAAGCGGGGAAATCACCAAGCATATTACAAGAACTCAAATACAAATGGTAAAGTTGGAATTTAGGGATCCAAGAGGGACTGATTTCTATTGTCAAGAAGTTGTTGGAAAGGCCCAAAACTTCAATCTTTGTGAAAATGTCTAGTTGAGAAAGCAAGAATGTGCCACTCAAATAGTTATCGTTAAGAAAAAGTGAAACCAAGGATGAGAGATTACCAAAAGTAGATGGCATGCTTCCATTTAATTGGTTTGAATCAAGGATAAGATATAACAGCTTTGATAGTCCACCTAAAGAGCTCCATGGAATGTTGCCTCTTAGTGAGTTATGAGAAAGACCCAAGAGGGTCAATGAGGACATATTTCCAATAGTAGGAGGAAGAATTCCTTCAATTTTGTTATCCAGAAGATTCAATTCGGTCAATGAGGACATATTTCCAATAGAATTTGGAATCACTCCTCCCACATTTGATTGCACAATATAAAGGGTGCTAAGTTGGGAAGCATGTTGCACAATGAAGGATAGGTTTGCTTTGAGGTCGGGGTTGTAGTACAAATAAAGGTTTCTCAAGTGGGGAAGACTTAACACAACAGAAGGGATGGAATCATGGAGACTGTAGTTGTAGAGGTAGAGGGTAACCAAAGATGTAAGGTTTGAAATCCAAATGGGAAAAGGTTGGTGGGTGACATCACTATCTATAAGGTAGAGATGGGAGAGGGAGGTGAGGTTTGAAAGAGAAGAGAGAATTGTACCTGACAGCCCAGACATGGCAAGTGTTGTAAGGTTGGTGAGGGATGCAACATTCTCTACCACACCATCATCTCCCGTTAGATTCACATGGTACAAATAGAGTTCCTCCAAGCCTCTCAAATTTCGAATCCATGAGCTGAATTGCCTCATATCCAGATTATAATTGCCGGAGATGCCTATAAATTCCAACCTAGATAGGTTGCCAAGCTCACTTGGAATTCGGCCGGTAAGATCATGATTATAGGAAATGTCCAGATATTTCAAGCTTGACATGTTGCCAAGCTCACTTGGAATTCGGCCAGTAAGCCTACAATCATACAAGCTCAAATGCGTCAATCTACTAAGGCTCTGAAGATTTGAAGGGAACGGAAGAGGGGACAAGTCAATGTCACTGAGGTCGAGGTACTCCAAATGCTGCAGTTGGACTAAAGCAGGGAAAATTTGGTCGCTTGAATTCCTCCTTACTAATGACAAGGGATAAAAGGCACTAAGATCCAGAACAATCACGTGGCCTGTGAGCCTGTGAGCAGGTGATTCCCTTCCAAGAGCAGCAGTATAAGCCTTTCCACGATGCCAAGAGTTGATGTGGATCGTGCAGGTGTTGTTTGAAGTGGATGAGGGCACTTCGTTCGTGAGGAGGGCATCCTCCCCAGGAGCAGCAGCAGGTGCCCACCATGGCCAACAACACCACCACCACAAATATCCCTTTGCCCATCTTTTCTTCAACCCTCTCAATATCCAAAATAATAATACTGACTATGAATTGAGGCTTACTCTGTATGGAATTGGCTGCAAATTGATGAGTATTTATAATACCCACAGAGCATTCCTCGAATTTTCAGGGGCAACCAAAGTCTTCAAAGTCTAGAAATATAAAAGAACGATACTTTTCAAAGTCTGTCAATGTGCGGAAAATATGGAAAAGTCGTTGAGTAATATTTGAGCACCGTTTTTGATGGACTACGTGTAAGATGTTAAATCGTTTGAAAATTCTCACTCAAATAACAAGCGAGAAATTAAACGACGTTCAAAGTCTAAAAAGGAATGCTTTTGAAAGTCTTTATCATTGTCTGAAAAATATGGAAAGGTTGTGGAGTAATAACATTCAAAGATTCCTGACGTGTGGAAAGTTTGCAGAAGTAATTGAATTAGAAACAAAAAAAAAAATTAAATCGTTTGAAAAGAAATTTGTGACAAGATAGTATGAATGACAATGATTGAAATTTTAAATCATGCGAAAATTCCTACTCGGTAAGTGATTATCTTTGTGATGGACAATTAAAGCATGATTATTGAGGGAGAATTTTTCGGGCGCACTCATAAGCATAATTATTTATTGAGAGAATTTTTAGGGAGCGCCCATAATCTTCTTGGATGGGATGAGAATACAATAAATCTTACTTTGACTGGGAAAGGCGGCCACTTTAATATAGGTAAGTGGAAACGAAAACAAAAGAGTTAATAGAGAACTAGTTAATATATTTAGTTGGTTAAATAAGAAATCTAAGAAATTTCACAGATTTTAATTTAGATGATTTTTTTTTAATTTATTGGTTTAATTTTTAAGAAAAACATAAAGTTAGATATTTTTTTGAGAGATTTTATTTGTTTAATGTGTAAAATATGTAATTGTAATTAGTTATTTTATTTATTTAAGAATTAATTTATTTTATTTTAGAATTATTGTTTTTATTTTTATTTTTTATTTTATTTTTATTGAAATAATTAATTATAATTTCACATATAAATTTTAATTATTTTTGAAAAGTGATCATTCATCATTTCAATATATATTTTTAAATTTTGTTTTTAGTTTGAATAATATATTAATATTTTTAATAGTTTTATTTTATATATTTTTATTTTTTAAAATTTTACTTCTTTATATTTAAAAAATAAATAATAATTTTTAGACTAGATAAAAATTATTAAATAATATATTTATTTTTACTATTAACAAAGTAAAATAAAAATATTTATTGTTTTATTTTATATTTGTATGTTTATTTATATGTTCAATGATGTTAGTTATATTTTTAATTTTTTTTAAATATATGTTAGTTGTGTTTTAATTCTTATGTACACCATAATGACATAAGATTATGTGTTTTATTATATAATCTCTCTATGATGTAATAATTAGAAAAAAAATGAATTGCTTTTGTAAATGTCAAAAGAAAGCACTATCTCTACATTGAATTAATTTCCAATCCTAAATTCAATTCCCTAAATCCATGTGTGACCAAGTTGATAAAAAATCGATTCTCCACACATGCTACTCCATCATGTAACTCAACTCATCTGTTCTCAACTTCTAATAAGAATTCTTCAATCTCTCCACAACTTGCTCTAACTTCTTCGTAACCTCAAAAATGGTTTCTCCTATAGTTATTTGGAAATGACCTTTCCATTGGCTATAAGTGCTAAGTTTCCTACAAATTCTTGAGGAAGACGAGGTTTGACCTTTGAATTGATAACAATTTGCAAATACCCAAATGAGTTATATTAACTTGCTAAGTAATAGTAATAAATTATGTTTAAAGATATTCTAATAAAAAGTGTATATTAGTTTCTAACATCATTCTTTTGATCACTAGATTACAATCCATGATCTCATTTGGGTAACATCTATTATCTCTTTTGATGCCTCTAATTTTAATCTCTCCACATCTGCTAGATATTTACCTTCTAATCTTTTAAACACTATAAATAGATCGAAATATATAATCTTCACATATATTTGCTTATATGATCTTATTAATGAATCATAGAGTGTAATTATAATCATTACAAAAATACATAGTTTCTAGATCCAAAAAATTCAACACAATTATAAAGGACCATGAAAACCTAATATATCTAAATGATGATGAATTTAAATGTGATACCATGAATCTATGTATTATAGTTCACATATATCAAATATAAAATAAATAGTGGAAACATCATTTGTAGTCGTGTTTCCAATTTTTGTAGTCCTTTCATGCAACAAGTTTGCTACTAGTACTATAAATCTAGTGCAATGCTTAATGTCACATCTCCACAAACTCCATATTTTCCTTTTTGCTAAATTCTTGGTGTCTTGATATAATCTATACTAAAGTGGGAACCTTAATGTTTGAACATTAATCATACTTGATGATTTTGAATGTTTATGAAAATTTAATGGTAAATGCTATGGTTTAATACTTCTAAAAATTAATTTTCTCATGTTGAATGGTCGCACTTGATGAGTAAATTAGAAGTGTTATAACCTAATTGGATTTAGTTTCCATTGATGGCAAGGTGTATTTAAATGTGTGCTATCAATTTGACTAATTGGATACTAATGCTCTCATTATGAAATGTGTGGGAGAATATTGAATGGCCTTATAAGTACAACGGTGAAAACAATGCAAAAATAGCTACAAATTTGTCATGAGATTGATTCTAATGTCAAACAACCTTGTTTTAATATCCTTAAATTTTGAGTTACAATTAGAAGAATTAGTTAGTTGTAAGTATCTTGCTAATATTCATGTTGCAATGATGACCCCTAGGTAGTCACTCTGATTTGTTGGATGATTAATTATTCCTTTTTGTCTCCTAGATATTCTATAGAAAACCACATGTAGAAGTTCGATTGATCCATTAGGTCTTGTTGGACAAGTGTTGATTATGGTATTCCTAGGGTTTGATTTCTTTGACCTATATCATTAGACACTAAGGTAGATTATATATCTATATCTATATATATATATAAACAAAGAAATTATAAATGAAATAAAAGGAGATAAAATTAGAAAATAAGAGAAAATAACAAAAAGAGGGGAAAAGGGTCAATGGAGCTAGGAAAACTAAGATTGGAAATATGAGAGAAAATATTAAACCCCTCTCCTATGGTGGGAAACCAACCATTTAGTAGGGGTATTTCTCTGGGAAGGAAGGAGGTTGTTGTGTCATTGATGAGGAATGGTATTCCCCATTATTTTCCAATGGTTCACACTAGATAGATAAAAAAACCTAACACATTGGAGGGAGTGATATCCTTCATGTGTTTTGATAAAAGAGGGAATTTTTGGAAGGGTAAAAATGAAAAAAAAGGAAGGATTTAAGGGAGAAGTTAATCCAAATCAATAAGAAAGTAAAGAATAGAAGGAGAAATAGCCTAGTTATGAATCCAACTAACCTTTATAAAAAAAAAAAAGTGAATTCACAACCATTATATGTTTCATTGATTGAAATTGTCTTTCTCTCTAGATTTGTTAAAAAATTACGTGGGGGAAGAATTTATGTGAGAATAGAAATATTAGTCAATACACAAGATTTTTTTTTGACATAATTCCTAATAGAAAAGGCTATCCAAATAGATTTGTTAAAAATGTTTTAGAAACTTTCAAGAAAATGTAAATTATCATATTGACTACATATGCTCAATTTGGAGCTAATGAAGAGTTCTTGTTTAGTATATACTCCATCCTAAAATTGGTATTATCCAAATATTTTACTTCTATCTTATTTATATATTTTTTTCCTTAATTTGCTTGCAAACTATTAAGCCTTAATTGTTATTAAGTAAAATGTGCTTAACACTAGTATTATTTCTAACAAACATGCTTGAATAAGGGGAAGAATATGTAGGTAGGGTTAGCATATTTTAAGAAAATTGAAATATAGCATATTTGTTTCGATACTTATTAAGTTGTTTGTATAATATTATGTAGTGTTGGCAACATGCTATTTATTTTCTTATTTATTTTTTTCACTAATTATAAGGAATGGTTTATCTAAAGACTAATTAATTTATGTTATGGGTTCATTAAAGGTGTATGGTATTTCAAAAAATATTAGATTTATCTTATATGAAGATTTTTACCTCATATTTAATGGTATAAAATTCACCGTGACTTTACATAGTTGTTAATGCAAGTTTCCATTCATTCATACTATTTACCTTTCTAACAAATAAAAGATACATGTATTGATTTTGTGTAATTTAAAATGCTTATTGTCTTTCTAAGTTACCTCATTTCCAAAGAAATAGTGAATAATTTGAAGATATAGCATCACAAACCCTTCTTTGAATTCATTCTTCATGGCTTGTTTGTGTTTGTCATCATTATCCATGATAAATAAAGGATCTTTGAAGGACAATCACAATGTGGTTTTGACAACAATAAGCACAAGATTCTCTAGTTTCCAAAGGTGGCAACAACTTATACGTTGCACTTATTCTACAAGCACTTAAATCATAGATTCAACTCTCAATAAGGGGATTTTGTTCGTTTTGTTTCTATTTTTATTTCTGAATGGTTTTTTTTTCATTTTTTCTTTTACTTTGTCCTAGGTTTGGTTTTGGAATTCTTCTATTAGTGTTTCAGATAATTTTTCATTTTTTTCAGTTTTGCTTTCGCTCTTTCCAGTTATTGGCTCTTTTTTCCTGCCAGATTGAGTTTCCCTTTGGTGTGTTGATCAATGATGTTTGTGACATCATCAATAGACATTGAACCTCAAGGTTCCCTGAGGTTTCTTTCATTTACTTGATGATGAATGATTCAAGATAATAACTATTAGGCCTCAGACCTCATGATTTCCTCTTAATTCTTACCTGAAAGTGTTTGCATAAGGCAAGAGGAAACTTTGATTTTCAATCCTCAATCATTCCTTAGAAGAAACTATTAACACCTTTTAACTTCAAATTTTGGGGATTCCTTTTATCACATTCCTTATAGAGGTGGAAGTGGTAAGGAGTATGTTCGAACCCTAATATATAGCAAAATATTAAACATTTAACTAAGGCTTATTGATTCTCAAAATTTTCTTTCAAACATTATACATTTGGCATCCTTAGGTTTCAAATTGAGTTCCTTCCTTAACACTCCCAAGATTTAGAACACACTTTAGGTTTTAGACTTCACAAGTTTCTTTTATTGCATACCTAAAAATGTTTACAAGGGGTAAGGGGAAACTCTGATCCCTGACCTATGATATTTTCCTTTGACATAACAAAATTTGATAAATAACTTTGCACATTAGGTATCAGTAATACCTCTTACCCATTTATTATAGAGGTGGAAGTGGTAAAGGGTATCCCCAAAACTCAATCCTCAATAATACATAACAAAACACTTGGCCAAAATTTTGGTTTTCATATGATCCTTTCAGACTTCAAGTGTTAGGGGTGTCATCTATATGCTTCCTTACAGAGGTAGGAGGTATAGTGGAACCCTGACCTCTGATGTCCACCAACATGAGGAATTGCTTTCACCCAAATAGCAAAAATGACCAAAGTGTGGCTTCATTTAATCTCTTAAGTTCAAAGAGATAAAGTTAGATGAATGACATACAAACCGGACCTTGGATGTTGATATTTTTCTTTAACTTGTAATAGAAATAAACCATAAAATGAAGGATAAAACTCCACATCCTGATCCAAAAAATCCTTTTATACTTCGCAAGTTGGGGATACTATTTAAATTATTCCAATAACAAACAACAAAAAGGGAATTATGGATCTTAAGTCCCCAATACTTGATTAATCCTAAAACATGAATTCTCATTGCAAGTAAGAGGTAAAGGAGATTTTCAATCTTTGAAACTTGATGATATAAATTCTTAATGCTAATAAAAAACAATGAAAAGAGTATGGTGGATCTCAAGTCCCCAATACCCGATTAATCCTAAAACATGAATTCTCATTGCAAGTAAGAGGTAAAGGAGATTTTCCATCTTTGAAACTTGATGATATAAAATCTTAACAAAATAATTCACCTTTGAGTAAGAATTAAATGGGATCCTTGATCCTCGATGATCAATTAAACCTTGTCATGCTTTAAGAACTTTGATTGAAAGTAAAGAGTACGATAGATCTCTGATCCCTAACACTCGAATAACCATAAAACTAATGTTGAATTTTAAAATTAAAGATCTTAATGGTATAAGGTAAGGAGTAAGCTCGAAGGACTATCCTCAAAACCTTATAAATTTCTTTGTAACAAGTAAAACATAGAAAAATAGTTTTTTCACTAAAATGGGGGGTTCACCAATAATTTACTAAAAGTAGAATGGAAAAAATGGGCTGTAATGAACCTATCTTTCTCCTATTTCATTAGGAAATGAGATCCCCAAATGGTAGGATTTAATTTCAACCCTAGGTGACTCAACCTAATTGGAGATCTTGCAAATTTCCTTATGATTGAGGACGGGGTAAAATCTACTTGAACGACACCTTTGGGAGATAAAAATAAAATAGTAAGTGAACTCAAACATGCAACGTGAGACCTGAATCATGTAGATTAAGCATAAATCTAACCAAAATAACAAACTTCTGACATATTTGAAGAAGGTAAGACACTAAAAACCTATCACCAAAAGTTGTTGCTAAGTGTCCAAATGGAAAATAAGTCCTTGGACAAAAAATTTCCTCAATTTTTTGGAGCCTCTGGTGATGGATCTAAGATTCCTTTTCCCACAAGTTTCACTGCAAAAGTTCAAAAATGAATTCGAGATCTGAGTTTCCATGGCCTTGACAACTTGTAGTGGTCCAACTTTGCAACTTTGCAACTTTGACAACTTTTGCAATTTTGCACTTTTGAGATCTTCAATTCCAATCCCTTTTCACCTATTAACTTGCACATATAAACAAGAGAGAAAAATTATTTATTTTTGGTGAATAGGAGTTTGTCTTGGTCAAACCCCGTTTGGTAATTAAAACTTGAAATGAAATAATGACAAAGAGAAGGAACGATGAATGAACACTAGCTTGTTACAACTCACCAAACCCTTGAGTAGAGATCCTTAGAGGAATGAAGTCTAAAAAATCTCTCTAAGGTCTTAGTATTGCATGAAATGGCTTGATTGATGATGGATCTTGATGCTTGAATGCTTGAAACCTACATCACAATGTTAGCTCCAAAAACATGCATGAACACACATAAAATTTGACATCATGATAGGATCTTGAATTTTGTTGTAGATGACTGAGAAATATGCTCTTAAATTCTCTTGACAATAATATTCACTCTTGTGAAAATTTTCCTCTTGCTAGATGTTTTGAATTGATAAAATAACTATGTATTTATAGGTGATTTTCTAATTTCCTAACAATTAAAATTCAAAAGTTGACAATTACAACTTGAATTTTGGGATCATTAAATACCACCAAAAACATATTTTAAATTGGGTTCTCGAATCTAAAGGGGATCCATTCACCCTTGGGAAAATGGGTCCTAGGACCTAAATCTAGGACACAATTTTCAATGTATTTAATTTGATGTGTGCAATTGTTTAATATAGGTTCCCCTTTTAGTTCAAACAAAATGAATTAGGATTTTAAATGCGTAATTAGGCAATTAGAGGCTTAATTAAGTCCAATTTAATTAAGGGACCTAAACATAGTGTGAAATGTAAAGGTGTACCTAATCCAAATTGAACCCCAACTATAACTCTAATTGAATGCTAACCCTAATTGAATTCTAACCCTAACCCTAATTGAATTCTAAACCTAACCCTAATTATGAAATCCACAAGGAAATGAGGAAAAATCAAAGTTATTACCTCCTTCCACAACATCCTTCCACACACCCTACTTCCATAAGTTGCTTTATATAAAAGGAAAAACTAAAACAATACACATTGCGTCAAGTTCTTGTCATTGATTAGTTTTTATAATCACTAGAGATAAAGATTATGAAATAGTCTTTTTTTTTCAAGTTCGACAATAGAATTGTTAGAATGCATTTAGTTGCGAACTTAAATAGTTCCAAATTAAAGTCATGGTGACATGATTTTGGATCAACAATGTGCTTAACCACATTGTATTTCATTCATGCTACTAATTTGATAGTTGAATTTGTAATTGGAGTAAACATTAATGGGTATTATATTGCATAAATAGTGCACTATTGTAGTAATTGTGAGCCATTAATCGTAGGTGATTTAAATTCTTGCTAATCAATTTTTTTACACTAGAATAAAAAATTGATATTAGATAATAGCATGCTATTTTAGTAAGCCTAAAATAATTTTTGCAAACATATAATTAACTATATTTAGTGCATAATTATATTGGGTGTAAATATTCTTTTTTTAAAATAAATATTTTAAAATTCAACAATACAAATTTGTAGAAAAGAAAGTTATTGAAGGCATAATTAATTTTCATATTAAATTACGTCTCATCTTACAATTGAGAAGGACTACTATGATGGCTATAATATTGTTCAATACTATTCAACCAACAACAAAAAATTAATACTTAAAATTTTATCCTCAAATTAATGTTTGAATAAGACTTACATTATTGATATAGTTAAAAAAAATTCAAATGATTACATTTAATTATTACTTTTTAAATTCTATATGATATTTGACTAAATAAGTTAATTATCACATCTAATAAATATATTAATATATTTGAAATTGATAGAACACAAAATCCGCCTCTAAGGTGAGGATACAAGTTGGAATGCCATTATTACAAGCCCAAAATGGATTTGTTGAGTTTTTATTGGAATGCATAGACTTATGGACTACATTGGATGCAAGAGATACACAAAGTGGGTTTTTGTGGAAGGCTTTAGAGAAGATACATGTACAAGTGTAAATTCATATTCTATGGCCTAAGTTGGCTCCTCAATGGCCACTCAAAATATGGTAGCTTGTAATAAAATGTACATGCATAGATAATAACTTGTAATATTAAAAATAACCCCCTAAGGAAGTTAATGGAGCAACAAATATTGTCAATATCAACTAAATTTTTTCTCTAAAATAACAAAAATAACTATAGTCAGAAGATTGAGTAGATGTGGACTTACTAAAATTTATACAACTATTAAAAATGAAGGGCACACAATCTGTTGAGATGGGGGGTGAATCAAAAGATCAAATCTATTTAAAACTCTTAACTTCAACACATATAACTGAAAATGAAACTTGAATTTTCACTTCTAGTAATCAAAAAATAATCATGAACACATATACACACATGAGAACACTAGATGTATGTGAAAACCCAAGATGGGTAAAACTATGGTGAGAGTAGCTGCTTGTATATACTATCCAAATCATGCCTCACAAAGCAAGAATACAATAAGGGAATTTACAATATGAAGTAGGCACCAACCCACCAAAGACACCAATTCATAAATTTATTTTTAGGCACCAATCCCCAATACAATGATTTGAGCACTAGCTCTATAAGTAGAACCCCGGTCCTACAGAATTATAATGATAAAGTTTGTGGGCCTTCAGTGCAAATTACATAGCTTGCAATTAATCTAAATTTATTTAGACACTCTACTACACTCTTTAAGATCTAATAATGGTGCACAATAATTGAGATGCTTCACATTGAATAATTCATGCTTGCATAGTCATCTCCTTGTATATTCATTCACCACCTTCTCTTCAATTATAGTTTACATTATGTTTCTATGTAACTGAATATTATATACAATACATTACATTACCATTACTCCATGTCACCCAGGGATCCATAATTAACTAGGATGACATATGGTGGACCTAAATTCAAATTGCATGAAACATGTAACAAGTTGGTCCTAAATCAAATTTGTTGCCACCAAAAGAATGTGATATTGTGTGCTACCACAGGAACCTTAACTAGGTCATATCTTAACACCACACACTAACGTTGAATACCACATGCTACTAGCCATTACCACATAGTATCAAAAACCAACTAGTTGGTAGACAAGTAGAGAGAACCTTATGTCATTTCAAACTTCTTGCATTCTAAACATATCTTCTGAAAACTATGGAATATGATAGAACATGTGTAGGAATACTCTCCATTCAAACCGTAGAGCCAAACTCACCTTCATAAAGAAATACTAAACATAATTGTACATTGCTAGAGAAATCTCTCTGCCCTAAGAAACTGAACTGAAACATGGATCAGACTTTTGGATCACTTCTATCATAGTGAATCAAAGATACTATAGTCAGTACAATTCACACTTATCTTTTGGTATCCATGCATTTTACATTTAATCCTCATTGTTCAACAGATACTGTGCAACACACTTTCAGAACACAGACACTCCTCAACCTCTTTATCAATATAGCTGGCAATATATATTTATGCAACTCAAAATGATATGATAGTACAATTACCAACATAGAGAGGCATGATAGTACAACTTCATTTAATTCTCATTGATCTCCTAAAAAGATTCCTTTGACAACAGTAAAATTCTTTGACAACCATAAATGCCTTTGACATCAATGACAACCTTTGTTCAACAATAAATTTTATTTTCATTTCAAATTGCATAAATTTATATACCTTTAATCTAAAATTATTTATCTATTATGATAAATCCGCAACGAGAGCCCTCAATAATACTTTCAACTAATCATCCCTATTCAAGCATGTTGGAATGACACTCAAAATATCCTTCAATAAATTTTCCTTTGAATAATAATAACAATTGATAAATACTATAGTCATAAGAAATTCTGAAACATGTCACTAAAGAACTGCCAGATTACTCTCTTTCATGATCTATCTAAAACAAATGAAACATATTTTAAAATAGAAATAAAAATACATACTTGAATTTATTTTAAATTATAAAAGATAATTAACCTGATTCTAAATGTTGGTTAGCTTAAATAATCATATAATTAACACTAAATTTAATTAACATAAATCATTTAAGATTGACATTGACATTCATTAAGAGTGCAAGCTTAATCAAATAGATACCATAAAGAACAAGAATGAACTACCAAAATAAAATATAGTAAGATGCTTTGATTTCAAAGCTTGTAGTTTCTAGCAGGTATTTTCAACTTTAGTTGTTTAAGTTTGTTTTGGGAAAGCTATGGTTGCAAAAGGGTATTTTTTTTTATTTTTTATTTTTAAAAAACATCAATATAGTCACTCTTAAATCGTTTCATGGGCCTCAAATCATAGGCTTTTTTTCAAATGTGACTCACCATCAATACTACACTGAAGGGAAGGAAATAAACATGAGCTCCAATGGGATTCGATGTGAGGATCGAGTTCCCCAGGTCAAGCTCATCAATTGACTTTCCATCCATGGAATACGTCTTTACTCCATTTCAATATAGCTCCTGAAAGCAAAAACAGTAAAAGGATTATTTCTTCAGAAAACTGAACCCATCTATAGTGGAATTAGGGCAGGAAGATAGCGAATAATTGGCATAAATTGCCAAATCTGACTCAAAGAGGCTTAACAGATAAGAGGAAAAACTTTTCACCAACGCCAAATGGCTTGTAGTGATAGCTTTGCATGGTAACCTTTTATACTCCCTATCCCTTAAATCTAGATGGATGCAAATGAGAACATTATTTTGTAAAATAAGTTCCTCCTATACAAAAGATCCATCTAAGAAGATCGTAACTGAATTGGAAAAGTACGACATATGATTCGAGAAGATATGATTAAATATAGATGCCAAATATAAAATTATTATGGACAATTCCTTGAGATCCGATTTGATGATTTGTATGCTCTCCCTTAATAATCTTGTATGAAGAGCTGAAATGCCCCCGCAGTTTGAATCATAAGATGTTTTTTCTCTCTCTAAGGCTTGCACCCAAACAGATCAATATTAGTCACTGCAAAATTCCTAAGCCTCCTTTCATGCAGGTTTTTCACAACGACGATTATCCCTCTTACCACAGGTTTCACTAGATCGGTCAGTCCCTATAGGGGAGAGGGGCCATAGTGGAGCACCCTAACTTCGCCTTTCTCAAAATTCTACGTGGAAATTTCAAATCACTCCCAATTTTGTATAATAGTTTATTTGACAACTCACATGCTTCTATATTTCGTTTTAGGGTCATATCATCAATGTGATGCCACATCAACATGCTTTTTGTTTAGGTATCCAAAAAAGGCCCAAAAAAAGTGAGACCGATAGTGGTGCACTAAGTCATGTTTTATTGGTGCGCTAATGTGGCATCACATGATTTGTCAGTTTGTGTATTTTATGGATAAAAAGTGTTTTGCAATTGGATATTAAGGTGCTTCACTATGGGACCCACTGATGACTATTTCTATCCCCACTATTGAACCCCGCTCCACTATGGGCCCCTCTCCCTAATAAACTCATACAGTTAGAAAAAATAGATGTTGTAAGATATTTTCAAGCAAAGAAAGGCCTTAGATCTTGAACTATCTCAATGGAGTCGTTTCTACTAGTAAGGAATGCATTGTAGTCAGGCTTTGTGGAGAGGGGGGTGGGGGGGGGGACAATTCACTGCGAGAAAATTCACTGCCATGACAATTCATCTCTTGGAAAATTAATTGCACTATAAGTTGACTTTCAAAAACATGAGAAACTTATCATTTGCATAATATTGTGGGAAATACTATCACAAGGATTGTTTTGTTTAATGAGGATGTGTGAAAATAGAGTCCTAAGGCTTCATTACGAAGCTTTTCAATTTCTAACAGTGCATATGTATTGATGTATACCCATTATTAGCAATATATTTAGCTTGCTTATTTACAATGCTATCTTCACTAATTCATAGTTACCACCATCTTGTGTAGGACATTAGAATCATCATAGATGAAAATTAATTTTGAATAATCATTACCAATTATTCCATGTGTGCTAGATAATCTTCATTATTAATGGTTCTTATGGTTGTGCTCTCTATTATTGAAGAACCTTTATCATTTGAACCTTGGAGGAGAAATATTACCAACGATTGGTGATCTTAAGAATTTATAATCAATATCTATGAGAACCTCTTAAATAGGTTTTATATGTCCTATAAGAATATATAATATTTCTAGGTGTTTTTACTTTGGGTTGTGTTTCCAAATGATATTTTGAATGTCTTTTCTATTTAACCCCATTTCAATAATATATGAACCAGACACAATAGATGGGAACACTAAGTAGAAGAGAAGTTAAAAAAAAATTGAAATTATTGTTGGTAACAAAACCAAGTCTAAGGAACATGGCCTGGCAAAAGAAAGAAGGAAGTTGAGGAGTTCTGTTGAGATGAAGCAAAGATTATTACAAGACAAGAAGTAGTCGAGTGAGGTAACCTGCTTCCTTTTATTGCTAAATTTTTTAAAGATGCCTACCTCTATGAATGAATGTGTGGCTTGATTTATAAGTGTGAAATATATACATTGCATCTGGTATCAACTATTTGTCTATGCAAAGAGATTGTGGTCTTTTGTATGAAATTTGTTTTTGGGTGCATGCATGGTTTGGAGAAGCCAAGGTCTATATGATCAATATTTTATTGGATTTTCTATAATACTCTCACAGTATCAATTCATGATTTCTATTCTAGAGTCTTTAATCACCACTCTTCAAACTTTTATATGGCATTACCTTTTGTCATTTCATTGTAGAAGTTATTATCATAGTCAATTTCACCCCTACTATCCACTATTTTTCTAGATTGTCATGCATATTCTATTTTTTAAAACCATTACCAAGGTATTTTATTTTGAATATGAATATTTATAAAAAAAATGATCTAGATTAGGAGTATTAGAGTTCAATTTAGAGTAGAAAAAAATCTTGTATCAACCTTCTTTCAATGAATTTTATGGTATAATTGACTGCTCTAAACATCTTGACTAGTGTTTTTTGTTGGAATCTAAGCATTAACTGCAATATATTCTTAAGGGTCTATTTTTAATATGAATGAGACAAAGAGCATAGTTGGGAATATGTAAGTGTTGAGTAAAACTTGTAACTTGATCGATTTGTAGTTAAAATAAAAATATGACTTTGCATCTTAGTCATCACACCTTGCATATTCTTAAGGCATACCTGAATGTTGGCATATAAAATTTATGGATATCCTTTAGAACCTTTAGAATTTTATAGTACATATTGTTTTCACATTCATGCTAATAAGTACTATTTACAACATGTTGTAATATCATGCACTCTATTATGCACTAAATTTATGCAAATAACTATCGTTGTAATATTTTTACATTGCTTCCCTCTATTCACAGGTACTTCAATTCAATTTTTTATATCATCTATTTTGATCACTTTTTAGTTTTACAATTATTGTTGTACCACAATTGTTATGATTTTCTTCATCTTATATCACATTTAAGTTTTAGAAATTTCAAGTGTTGTCCCATAGACACTCCTATGGGCCTAGATCATTTATAGTAGCATGTTTTTCATTAATTCAGCATAAGGAATTGACCTACTTAAAACAAATATTTTGATGCTTTTTACCAAAAGTATTATCTTTTCGTATGGTTAAGGACCTTTACTTCCATGAATAAAATATCAAATAGTTATGGAAGTTTAACACATGTTATGCTAAAAAATCTTGGCCATTTATAATTTTATAAATAAGAATATTTTAAATTAGAAAATTAGTTGTTTGTTATTAAGCTTTTATTTGTAAAGGAATATTAATACTAGTAAATTATATATTAATGTTAGATTTATTTTACTTGGTTGTGTACAAATTGTAGTCTTTTTCACAATTTTTTTTTTTTTTCAATTTCATGTGCAAGAGGGGAATATATCATGCTTTAAGGTTAGTTAAATTCTAATTTCTTCAAAATATCTATAGATTTAAACATGACCAACTCTATTAATATGAGACCATGTTCAATGTATTGTCATGATTCTTCAAAATTTATAAAAATTGTATAATAATATAACAAAGTAATATATTAATATAATAATATAATAACATAATATAATAATAATTAGTTAATATTTTACATATTGAACATTTGAAGTTTCAGTTGGATACCTATATCACACGTAAACAATTTTCAATTTGTTACACTACACAAGTTTATCAATGACCTGTAAACTTTACGCCATAATTACCACTTACGAGAAAATATTACAGTAGAAAACTCAATTCCTATCGATGCATTTAATGGAATAGAGAAAAAAAATCATTCGTGTCAAATTTTGTTTGCTGCTATAGTCCTCTCAAGAGTTAGTCGATAGGCACTAATTTTCTTTTAGTGCATATTTTTCAATTGACAATTTCCTTTATGTGTTTTACTTTATAGCATGCCTAAGACTATCTATGATTTTCCTCTTTTCCATCGCCTTAGCCTATCTGTAAATAGAAATACATGATGTGAAGAAAAAATTACAATAATAATATGCATACTATTTTACTTGTGTTTACTATTTAAATTTTGTTTACTATTTTCCTTATATGCATCTACAATTATAATAGTTAGGAAGTTAGTATACTTGTATGATCATCTACAAAAACTATCATAACCTTTGTTGGTATCTGTTCTATGCATTTGAGTCAAACCTATTCTTGCAGCCCTTAACAGGGACTCGGCTGCACAACACTTGTTAGAATATAATTCCTTTTCATTCATTTCCACATAACCAAACATATTCAAACATGAATGATCGAAGCATAGTTATCAGGCATCATATATCCCAAAATTCTATTGAATTGGACCTCCTTTGTAAGGCATGTAAGGAAAGCTTCGGTGCGTAACAAACTCTCCTAACGTCAACACCTCAGGGAAGAATGCAAATATGACTTTAAATTTTGCAATTACAGTTCAATAAGATACACATGAAAAGAATAATAGAAAAGAGAAATGAACACATACACAATTGGACACTAGATTTACGTGGGAAAACCATTATGGGAGAAAAAACCACCACACCAAGATAAGCCTCTTTGTATTACAGTAAAGAAAATTCCATACAAAGATCAGACTTAACTTTCTAATGCCAATTTACAACAACAACATTCACTGATCAATCTTGTACAAAACATTAATCTCACAATGCTCTTAGACGCATACCATGAACCCACTCAGATCAATCCGTGTTCAATCGAGCAACTCTCATTACATGAATAGATCATCGTCATCCGTTATAGAGAATAGTCCCTTCTCTTCATGGTCTGTTGATCTTCCACAAAGGAACGGTTCACATTCTGCTTCTCTCATTGGATCATAACACACCACGTAGGACAAATGTTTAGTCAAAATGTTCAACTGTATCGCATGTCGATGAGACACTAGACCGTGTCTCTCCGATGCCAAAATTATCGATCACATAGCTATCGACAAGACCAAAGGTATCAACAACACCCTAAGAAGTCAGACTGATAACAAATCAAGTCTCCCCAATATCACAAGAAAACCAACTATCCATCGATAAGAGTTGAGAAGATTTCATTGACAGTTAATGTCACTCCGATAACACCATCGGCAAGACATCTCACCGATGTCCATTGCAGAACTGTCAACTAGACCATCGCTGTCACTAAGACTTCACACCGATGTCCATCACATGTAGCTCTATTGGCAAGACCATTTCTATCAACAAGAGCTCATACCAAACACAAATCCATCGACAAGACAAACAATATTGCTAGGAGTTCACATCGAATGCAGAATAGTCAGAGAGACCAATGCAATAGACAAGAGCTCATACTGACACAAAATGTTGGTGAGAGAAACACCATCGCCAAGAGTTCATACTAAAGTTACATACCCATCGGTGAGACCACAACCATCAGCAGGAGATCATACCAAATGCAAATCTGTCGGCGAGACATCCACTGCCACTTAGACTCTTATCGAGCCTTCATGTCACCCTAATGACATTCATGTGTAAAACCATTGATGAGACTAACACTGTTGGAATGAATCACTTCAAAGGTTAATGCCTCTCCCTGATGCCGCTCATCACCAAGAGTCTCCTTGATAACCACCAGGAATCAACCCATCGACAAGAGGTCTTCCCGAACGGAAAGAGATAGGAATCTCACAGTGATAGACATGTCTTGCCGATGACTCTCATTAGCAAGACAAAACCAAAGTCTCAATGACTTTGATATTTTGAACATAGCTATTGGTCGGTAAGACATTTTGAGGGTCTCACCGATTTTTCTCTTTTAGGAGTTTCATGTTAGTAAGCTTGAGGCACATTTTCCAACAATCTCCCACTTGAAAAAGATATTACTGACACCTCCAGAGCACAACAAACTACTAAAATTCATGGGAACTAAGGCCCATCGAACTGGGACACCACCTGAACTTGTCTGTGCTCACTAGTTTCGTCAATGCATCTGCAACATTTTCCAGAGTATCCACTTTTTCTAAAGAGACATTTCCATCCTCCACCATATCTCATACAAAATGATACTGCACATCAATATGTTTCATCCTGGCATGGAAAGTAGGATTTTTCGCCAAACAAATAGCACTCTAACTGTCACAGTAAATTGTAATTTTCCCTGCATCAAACCTAATGTTAGAACACAAACATTTTAACCAAATTGCTTCTTTATAGGTGTGTGTTGCTGCCATGTATTCTACCTCTGTAGTGGACAAAGCAACTTCAACCTGTCGCTTACTCATCCAAATAACTACACCACCATTCATCATGAAAATATATCCACTAGTGGATCTTTTGCTGTCAATGTCCCCTACCCAATCAGAATCCACATAGCCTCAAATGTTGAGTCCTTTGTGATTCAACCAAATTTCCATGGTAACACAAAGCATATTCTGAAATTTCCTTCAGATATCTAAACACTCTTTTCACAGCATCCCAATGTGTCCTTCTAGGATTTTCCATAAAATGACTAAGTACTCCCACTGCTTGGGCAATGTCTAGCCTTGTACAGACCATAGCATACATTAAACTGCCAACTGCACTAGCAAAAGTCACTCTGGTCATGTCCTCAATCTTAGTAGGAGATTTTGGACAGTCTTCAACAAAGAGCTTTGTTCCCTACAAAACTAGAACAACTAGCTGCTTGCACTTAGTCATAGAAAATCTCTCCAGAATAGTATTAATATACTTACTCTGACTGAGCCAAAGTTTTCTACTCTTCCTGTCCCTGGTTATTTCCATTCCCAGAATATACCTGGTTGCACCAAGATCTTTCATTTCAAACTTTGAAGACAACTAATATTTTAGATTAGAAATCATTAACTTACTATTGCCTATGAACAACATATCATCAACATAGAGAGTAATAATAAGAACATGATCATTTTCATCTTTTTAGTACACACAATGATTAGATTTCAATCTTACAAATCCCAATGACAAAACAAAAGTGTCAAACTTCTAGTACCACATTCTAGGAGATTGTTTTAATCCATACAAATATTTTTTCAACTTGCAAACCATATTTCTTTACCTTTTTCCACAAAGTGCTAGGCTGGGACATGTAAATTTCTTCTTCAAGGTTGCCATGAAGAAATGTTGTCTTCACATCCATCTATTCAATCTCTAAATCATACGCTACTGCAAGTGACAAAAGAAATCTGATAGACGTCAGCTTAGCTAAAGGAGAAAATATTTCTCCATAATCAATTCCCTCTACCTAGGAATATCCCTTTGCAACCAACCTCGCCTTATACTTTTCCACACTGCCATCTAGACCTATTTTCCTTTTAAATACCCATTTGCAACCAACAAATTCTCTGCCTTCAGGGAAGGGCACCAAACTCCAAGTATCATTCTTTCCTAATGATGCCATTTCTTCATTCATGGCTTCCAACCAAGAGTTTGAATCAGACATTCTAAATGCCTCTTTCACAGTCCTAGGTTCATTAGTGTTAGAAATTAAAGCATAGGCACAAGTAGAATCTAACAAAGAAAACCCATACCTATCAGGTTGCTTTCTTTCATGTGTTGACCTCCTCACAGGCTGAGGCTGAGGTTCTTCTTTTTCTTCAAAAATCTCAGAACTACTTGGGCTCACCTCAATTTCAGGTATATTTTGAATTTTCAATTCCTCTTTATCTGGTGTAGGAGGAATTTCAACTACATCCTTTTTATTTTATGATTTTGTCTCTGACTGCAGATCCAAAGTAGAAGGCTTCAACTCATAAAAATAACACTTCTACTGTATAGAACCTTCTCTGTATCAGGATTCCAAAGCTTGTATCCTTTTATGCTAGCACTATAACCAATAAAAATACATTTAACAACCTTGTTTTCCAATTTAGACATTTTTTCATTTGACACATATGCATATGCCTCATAGCCAAAGACACGAATGTGTCTTAGAGAGGGCTTCTTTCCAGACCATGCTTCCAAAGGTGTTTTCTCAACAAGAGCGGAATTCAAAGAACGGTTTATTAAATAACATGTTGTTGCAACTACCTCAGCCTAGAAATTCTCTTCCAAGCCAACATTGCTTAGCATACTTCATGCTCTTTCCATCACTGTCCTGTTGAACCTTTCAACAACTACATTTTGTTGCGTGAGTGTATGGGTACCTTTCGAACTCATCAGTTTTAGTCTGATTTTCCACAAGGTTTTTAAATTCCTTCAACCACTTCCGATTTACTTTTTTTAAAATATACCGATTGACATTGTGCACTTGATCCTAACCTACTAACATCATTTCTTCTTGAATCATCCCTGGGTCTAACCATTTAATCAAATCTCCTTATCTGATTAAGTTCATCAATATTTCTCCCTTAATTAAATAAACTGGTTATTTAATTAAGTCTCTTTCTTTGTTAATTAAATCAATCCATCTGATCTAATTATCCCTATTTAATTAAATAATTAATTTTATTTGATTAAATCTCTAAAATCTATCCATTAAATTAAATAAATTAAAACCTTATTTGATTTAATCTAACACCATCTCTTTTAATTAAATAAATTAAAATCCTCATTTAATTAATCTCTTATCATATTCCTCCCTTATTTGATTTAAATAAATCCATAAATTTGAGTCAAATAAGTCACATCATCTAACCTCTCTCATTAAATTAATTAACCCTTGATTAATTTAATCTCATCTCATGTCCCATCCTCTATATTTTGCAAGTTGCACATGAAAATAGATTTAATTCATTTATTAAATCTTTATTTTCCTCACAAGGCATCTTTTGGAATATTCTCTCAATTTGAATTCAAAAATTCCAAGTCAACATGTACATCCAACAAGGCAATAACTTCATCTGACATGTCCTTTGTCTTGAGCCAAGTGGAATTTATTGCAATTTCCCTTCCCTCTTGCATGTCATTTCAACAAATTTAAAATTCAAAAATATGCATTTATTGGCACAATCCCCAAATCTTGCACATCCTTCATCCATTCATAGATTGAAAAGTGGCACCTTGCCATTGGATGAATGTTAGTCCCACATTGCTCAAATTTGGACATTCATCCATCTTGGAAATCTATAAATAAAGAGCTCATATCCTCATTTGATCATCCACAAATTATGCAAAGTTATCATGCTAAAATATTTAGCCATTTTCATCCATCATCATTGAGTTCTTAGCTAGGTTCTTAGCACACACGCCCCGTTTGGAACGGGGACCCTCTTTTCTTTCCATTGCCAGGTCATTTTTGTTGCCTCTTCATTTTACGTGCCCCGTTTTTGTGCCCCTGATGGTCAACGAACCTTCAAAGTTTCATCATAAGTTGACCGTGCTTCTCCCTGGCTTATTTTGTCAAGTTATGGTGCTTTCTGGGGTCTCTGTGGCAGTTTGCTTCTGCCAGCGGCCCTGGACCCGGTCGGGCCCGCCTCCTCGGGTTTCCCTATTGAGCCCGCTGTCCTCGATGGTGGATGGTTCCCATCCTCCTAGACCTCGGGTCCCAGCTCTATATTCACCATCCAAAATGTTTGCGAGGAGATTTTGACTGCCTTTGGGCATTCCAGGCTTGAACTTCTAAACTTCTGAGTCCAGAATTCTGTGGTGGTTTTTCCATTCCTAACGGTGGACTTCTGGCAGAACTTCGCCCTCTGGGCCCCGACCTCCTCTTTGCCGTCGATGACCTTCGGGCCGAAATTTCCAAGCGTCTGTCGCCCTGCGTCCTCCTGGCTTCCAGACCCTGAGTCTCTTGCCGCCGTCAATGAATTTAAATCCACCAACCTTTGTTCCACCGTACCTGCATTCAATGAGGCCATTAATGGCAGTGGCGGGTATAAAGGACCTGCTCAAATCTATCATTTTCACTTGACAATATCACAATGACAGATCAGTACTTGCCAAGAGAGGAGTCCACTGTCTTCGAGACCTTCACGCTCACACCCATTGCCTTCGCTTGCCGATCGCTGGTGGATCCCACGCTTTCCTGCATCGGGTGTTTGAGGTAGGTTTTTCGTTCACCCTCCTGAACATTGCTTTCATGATTCCTAAGGCTTAAAATGAACAAAAATCATCAAGGACATGTGAATGATAAAACGTGAGACAATGAACAAAACCCATGTCTTAAAACTTGAGAAAAACCAACATGGCACCTCCATGATCAATCTGGGACTTGTCTCGCTTACTGCTATTCTTCACAGGGGCATTTGCGCCCCTCGGGCCTGGATGCTCCCTTCGTCGTCTGAGACTTGGTGAAAAACCAGAAATCTCAAAACAACCTTTGGCTCTCTTGGGCCTGGGTCTTCAGGATTCTGCATCCCGATTTCTGTAACTTGTTTCCCCCCAGAGCTACTCTGTCGACGAGACAAGTCCTAGTTGACAAGAGGTCATGGCGGGATCCAATAGCTTTACTGATGACCGTTTGTTTCGCCAAGACATCTATCTTTCGATGAGACCTCCCACCGAGCATGCTCGCTTTTGCCGAGCCTGGTTCCTATCAGTCGGGGAGACATCCAGCTTTCACTGGGACCTTACCGCGAGCTCCCTACTCTTGCCAAAGTTGTTGCTTGTTTGGCGAGACTCCTAATGTTCACCAAGGCCTTATGCCGACCCCCTCATCCTTGGGTGAACATGAGGCTGGTCGGAGAGACATCATCAGGTCGGGGAGACCTTTCTCCGACTTGGAATCTTATGCCGATGGCTCCCTTTGTTGGCAGGACCCTCTACCTTTGCCAAGACATCGTGGCGACATTGATCTCTCTTGGCAAGTCCATGTGGTCTTCACCATCATGAACGGGGAATTCCTGGCATCACTTCGCCCTCGAACCCCAGTCCCCCATTCACTGTTGGGATCCAACTTGAACAAAAAATGCCCTCGACCATGCCGGTCCTTGGCCTCCGCAGCTCTGTCCCTCCTCAGCTGTTCCAAAAAGAAAATCCTCCCTGGCCTTGCGAATGTCTGGCTCTCGCTTCCCATTTCCACAAATACTTAAGAAAATCCAATGGCCAACACTGACACTGGGCCCGGTGCACCTCTTGGCAGTCGGCGGGACATGCGGAAGTCAGTAAAACCTTCCACCAAGCATCAACCTCTTGTCGATATGTTTGTTCGGAAAGACACAAGGAGGTCAATGAGACCTTTCACCAAAGACACAAATCTCTCACCGGTGGGTATTCTCCCCGTCAGTTGGCAAGACATCCGGATGTCGCTGAGACCTTCCTCCGAGACAAACTTTCACATCGACTGGAACTTCCAGTCACTGGGAAAATGAATGATGTCTCGCTGATGGGCTATCATCAAAGCGAGGTCCATCCATCCAATTGAAATATGAAAATGAAGTGGTGGCTTCCTCCCCTCTTGGGCCCGAGGCTCTAGACTTCCGTCCGATAATTTCTGTCCCAAACAGTGAAAGCACCGCGACATCCTGGCTTTCTAGGCCCGATATGGTTGACTGTTGGTCGCCCTTTGATTTGCCAAGTCCTGGATCTTGGGGTTCCTATCCTGGAACTCTGTTTGATCTCATCTATCCTAAATAGCCATCTCTGGACGGCTCTCCGGCCCGGGACCTCTGGATTCTCCTAAACCGATCCAAATGAGCCCAAATTTGAAATCTAATTTTGAACCACATGCTTAATTTTGGTCCCCTTCATTCGAACCTCTTAAATTATCGAAATTCGATCGAGAAGAGTCTCCTGGATCATTCCTCCCCGTTTTCCTACACAAACAACATTCCTAACAGGGAAGTCCGGCCCTCTGGGCCCAAACTGTCCAAATGCCCTTAATGAAAAGACCAATGACATCGGGAGATTAGGTATCATGTTATGCTATATAAATTATTTAAAATGGATTTCATCTTTGGGATTTCAACTAACATAGATACTTTTGTGATCCATTACACTGACTACGCCTTTACTTGTAGAATATATGGAATCAGGTGCAGGACCTTCAGGGGCACCCATCGAAAAGGACAAAGGAAAGAAGTCAGGCAAGACTCCTCGAGGGAAAGAGGACAAAGACCAAATGAAATACCAGTTCTAGGGTAAGCCTTTGCACTCAAAGATTACCATAGATTCGAAAGAAATCACCGACACCAACATAGGCCATGTCAATATTGATGAATTTATACAAAGGGTCAGGGTCAATCCAACGACCAAGAATGGAAGACTGATAAGACAAAGCGAAATAGCAAAGGCAACAGGCTTTCCTCCATCTCTTGTATCCCCAGAGCTCGTCATGGCCTATCAGCAGGCATATCAATCAAATGCAAGGACAATTGTCAATAGGGATGGTGACATTCTTGCCGACATGTCAGCTGAAGGAATCACAGAAACCTTTCATATCCCTACTTTTCAAGAAATGGAAATGCCCACCATTGAAGAATGTCAGGCAGCATGGGATGATAATTCAGCGGGCTGTAAAAGGTCAATAAATCAACATTGGCTTAAAGAAAAGCAGGGCAGTGCTATGAAGGTTCCTCACGAACTCTTCCGCAGTGACTTCCACGAAGATTACCATGACTTGGTCATGATGCTAAGCAGGGTGATGGGCCTCCCTACGACCACCTTCTTTTAGGAATGGATGGTGTACTTCGTCGAGTAGATCCTTTGGGGGAATGATGATGTTACAACAAATACCTCATTCGATTAGGGAGGTATAATTAGCAACTGCTTTCATGAGCAGTTCCTCAACGTGAAGAAAAGCTCCAAATTCTATATGACTTCATACCTCGTGTACTCCTTGGCGGACCAGAGACAATACAACAGGTTATTTGTGGCACCTGATCAGGGGTAGGGTCGAACACTCAAGGTCTATGACAGATACCCCCAGCTCTAGTACAAAAACTTCAAGAGGGAGTATTGTAGAGTGAATGACACCTTCATCGGCCATATTGTCAGAATGATTGCTGAGTTTTTTGAAATGAGGGTTTCCCATAGTGCTAGGGAATTTTTGAAGCAGTATGCCTTCCTCTTCATTCAATACCTGAAGTTCACATACATCTGTGCCCAGGGCTTCATTGAAAGGCCAAACAAGTTGCCTCGATACCCTAATGACCGAATCATCTTATTGGAGCTTTCTCGATAGCTCCAACACATACAGGCAGTCTTCAATGGCAAACACATAGCAGGGATCTCTTATCCCATGACTCTTGGCCAGGGCATGTATAAGCTACAAAATTCCCAGTGTGTTGGTAACTCTGAGAAGGAACTGAAGGATTACCATTTTCACTTGCATACTGCTTTCCCACAGATGGACCCATATGGACACGTAAGGAAAGCATTGGGACCAAGGCTCGCTCATCTCCACCACATTGAAGACTTTTGGCGGGATTGTCAAGATGATAAAGAGGTACGTGCAAGGCACTATATGCGAATGACTGTGCATTTTATAAGGAAGGTGCAACCATTTCCTCGCCACTGCCCAACATTCACAGCCTCCGATAGGGCCGCTAGCCATGGAAGCCACCATGCTAATTTCTAAAGAGTGGGAAGAGCAAGAACAAGAGGCCTCAAAGCCCTTTGAGGAGGAGGTCGATGAATATCATGAGCACCCAGAGTATGAACATCGCACTATTGACAGGGTTGCCTATGAAGATGAGGGAACTGATTCCTTGGAGAGTGGGGACGAGGAAGATAGCACTGGTGGCAAGGTAATCGTGCAAGCCTTTGACAATGATCTTGAAGAAGAACTAGCCCGATAGCCAAAGGACACCAAATCAGAGGTAGAAAGGCCGCTCCTTGAAGAAGAAGAACAGTAGCAAGAAGACAAAACTGAGGGAGAAGCCCAAGCTGTCAAGGGCGTCAAGATCGAGCAATTCAAAGAACATGCGCACGAGGTTGAACAAGTTAAAGGAAAGCAAGGGGAGGAAGTGGAAAAGAAAGAAAGTCCCCTACAACAATCATTGGCCAAGCCTCCTATTAAGCACATTGTGTTCATCCAAGACTCCAATGAAGAAGAAGGAGATGCTACCAAGGAGAAAGAAAAATCCCCAGAAGATAAGAGAGCGAAAACCTTGGCCTTGACCGAGAGGGGCGAGGGTGGCCATGGTTCACCTAAGGGAAAATTTTCCGTACCAGAATGGTTGGAAAAGCAGCTTGAAAAGAAAACTCCCATACTAAAGGACCTGAGAGTGAGACTAGAGGCTATCTTAGCCTGAGCTCAAATCACAACAAAGAAGGAAAAGAAGCTTAAGATCCGATCGAAGGTAACAATGGATGCTTCTGGGTTTTGAGCTATGCAAGTAGCCACACCTGTGGTAGGTCAGGAAGGGATAACTTATAGCATCTCCACCATGGATCTAGGGACTGCCACCAGAGAAAAAAAGGTAGGGCATCTTGAGGAGTCAATGGCCACAGTGGTACATTTGATAAGGCAGGACAAGATTTCAAAAGATGAGCTCGAAGCACAGGTGGCTGCTTTAACATATTACATCTAGCAGTGGTCATCGATGGATGACCTGCCTACCACGTCCACAACCGAGCCCCAACTTCCATCCAAAGAGAAAATTGAAAAGATGGAAAAATGAAAGAACTTAGAGAGGACTACAGAATACTGGTTCCAACAAGTCTTATACGTTGGAAACATGGGAATTGGTCGGGCTGTTCGGACAACCAACAAGTTGTTGGACTCGCAGCAATCTTTGGAGGGCACAAAGAAGCTATGCATTGACTTCCCTGCAGTATACAACTCCACTTTCCCAAAGATCGAGGCTATCCTTCAATTGCCAAAAGCCACATGGGAAAAGGAGCTTGCATTTAAGAAGGATGATCACTGGCTAATGGATGTATGGACTTTGGCAATAGGAAGGAAAGGTTGGAGAAAATAATGAGTAAAGTGGATCCTTGCACTCGGCAATAGGAAGGAAAGGTTGGAGAAAATAATGAGTAAAGTGGATCCAGATTAGAATAGATAAAGGAAATTAGGGCAGAATGCACTCGTTATCTCAAGCTAATGATGGAATATGATATGCTCGTAGTACAAATGGATCTAGAAAAGGTGAAGCCTTACTTCCAAAAGAAGATGGAGGATGGGATGTCTAATGAAATCATGATGGAATTCATGAGTTTTACTGCCCATGCCTTCGATCAGTCAAAGCTATTCAGGGACCAAGGCGCAAAATACGATGAGGACTGGAAGAGATTGGAGGACAATGCAAAGGAGTGGAGCTACCAAGTACTACGGTATGAAATCATTGAGGTAGACAAACTTCAACTGGTCATCTTGAAGTTCATGGAATACACGGCATCGAGAAGGCAAGAAGACAGCCCTGTCAAGGATGAAGAGCTCCCTAAAGAGTAGCTACAGTAAAACAACAATCGACTAAAAGACAAAGCTACAGTATCGTCACTAGAGGATAAAATAGGGAAGGGACAAAATGTAATTTTAAATTGTGATATATTGGAGGTAGGTGAAACCCTATTTTGTAATGAATCTTGGCCATTTATTTGAATTTTTGGGCATTATAAATAAGGCTCTCCTCTCATTTGCAGAGGGAGTTGAGTTTTTGTAAAGACATGTTGTAGAAATTTATAAGGAAAGACATTGACTTGGCACATTTTCTGAGTTTCTCACATGTTGCTTGATTCAATCTCCATTGTTAGATGCTTGACTTAGGTTTGCATTGTTGTTCTAGTTAGTTGTATTCTTGCTTTGATAGATTTTCGGAATGATGTTTTGTGGTTGTGAAAATTCCTACAGTGTAGATGCCTTCTTAGTCCATACTTTTTGCTGTTTGCTGATGGTAGATAGCTGTGTAAAGTTAGTCTAGGCTTAAATTCAAAGCTGCTCCAAAACTTTCATCTTTGTTCATGCATGCCTATGGTGAATGAAAGACGAAATATTCGCAGACCTTAGAAGATAGCACAAATTCCATGAGACTGTGAGATTTCTGATTAAGTGGAATATTGTTTCCAGGAAGCTGTCCATTGTAGGAACTCCATGATCACTGTCCATTAGTTGCAGGTCTAGGAACTTTCTCTTTTCCCTAACCCTTTTTCCCTTTTTTTAATGAGTGACCTATGCCAAGGTTCATTGCACATTGTAAAGCTAAATCCAATGATAAAAATGGAGTTCAAGACCGCTGTTTGAACCTACAACAAATGCATAATAACTTCCCCATCTTAGGAACTCCATTTCAAGATCCAACTTCCCATGCTTTGTAGTCCATTCGTAAGTCTGCCTTGGGATTCCAGCAAATCACATCAAACAATTGAGATATTCCAAGCACTATCAAGACCTGACATTAGAGACCTTGGGATAGTGTTCTGCAATCTGATTGTGGAAGATTGTCTTTCAAGAGAGGTAGTGCACTTACACACTGCTTGTGTTGAAGAGTGCATAAAAAACACATCAACAGTAGCCTTCTGTGACTTTACAGAGACACTATTGCATTGCACAACATGTGCATCCAGCTTATACAAAGTACCAATACGAGCACCCCTAGCTAGCACCATTGAGCCTCTAGTCATCTTGCAGCCATTTCTAGAGAATTAGACTTGCACTCCAACATTGTTCAACTTACTAACAAAAAGTAAATTTCAAGCCAAACTTGGTATATGCATTACATCATTGATTCCCATCACTCTTCCATCAAGGAACTAAATTTTGACTCTTCCACAACCAACTATTTCCAAAGATGAATCACTTGCCAAATACACCCTTCCACCATCGTATTTTTCATACTTAGTGAACCAATCTGTATGAGATGTCATGTGGAAAGATGCTCTAGAATCAATCAGCCAGACATCATCTGATGCCTATGTAGCCAAGGCTGTAATGAAAGTGTCTGCATCACTCTAAGAATAATCATTGTCGGAAGAATACTTCTTCTTTTTCTCCTCTTTGCAATCCTTTCGGACATGACCAAGTTGCCCACAATTCTAGCACTTTACCTTGGAATTATTACTAGGATACTTTGATCTCCCCTCTAATTTAGATTTGGACTTCTTGTCCTTCTTCTTGCCTTTTTCTTTCGATCTTCCTCTAACAGCAAGAGCCTCCTTCGCCATCTCAAAATATTTTCTTCTCATCTCTTCTGATAACAAAGAAGCAACAATATCTTCCATCTTAAAAGAGGAAGTAGTACTCCCAATAGCCATGACCAAGTGATCCCAAGAATCTGGCAAAGAACATAACAATAGCAAACAACGATCTTTTTCATCAATCTTCACACCCACAGATGTTAACTCAGCAATCAACATATTGAAAGCATTCAAATGATCAGCAACAAATTCTCCTTCCTACATTTTCAAAGGGTACAACTTCTTCCTCAAGAACAACTTATTCACCAAGGACTTTCCCTCATAAATAGCTCCCAGTATTTTCCACAAAGAGGATGTTGTTTTTTCTTCATGAACATTTAGAAGAACAGAGTCTTCTAAACAAAGCCTTATTAGCCCTTTTGATTTTCAATCTGTGAGGTCTGAATCCTCTTGCTTCATGCCTATAGGCTTCATTCCAGACACAACAAGCCAAATATCACGATCAACCAATAAATCTTCCGTTTTGAGTTTCCACAACTCAAAATTACTGCCATTGAATTTCTCAATTTAAATCTTTCCTGACGTGCTTGCCATCTTAATCTATAATTCAAATTACCAAACTTCTACAAGACTCCCACTGAACAAAATTGACACAAAAATCCCAACGTACCCATAAGGATAACACAGCTGGACAGGCTCTAATACCACTTGAAAGGAAAGGTTAGGTTCGGAACAAACTCTCCTAACGTCAAAACCTCAGGAAAGAATGCAAATATGACTTTAAATTTTGTAATTACAATTCACTAAGATACACATGAAAAGAATAACAGAAAAGAGAAATGAACACATACACAATTGGACACCAAATTTACATGGGAAAACCCTTACGGGAGAAAAACCCACCACACCAAGATAAGTCTCTTTGTATTACAGTAAAGAAAATTACATACAAAGATCAGACTTAACTTTATGATGTCAATTTACAACAACAACATTCACTGATCAATCTTGTATAGAACATTAATCTCACAATGCTCTCAGATGCACACCATCAACCCACTTAGATCAATCCTTGTTCAATCAAGCAACTCACATTAGACAAACAGATCATCATCATCCATTACAGAGAATAATCCCTTCTCTTCATGGTCTATTGATCTTCCACACAGGAATGGTCGCAACAATTCAACTACCAACAGTTCACATTCCGCTTCTCTCATTGGCTCAGAACACACCATGTAGGACATACATTTGGTCAAAATGTTGAACTGTATCGCATGTCAGTGAGACACTAGACTGTGTCTCCCCAATGTCAAAATGCCTGATCACATAGCTATTGACAAGATGAAAGGTATTAGAAACACCCTAAGAAGTCAGACCGATAACAAATCAAGTCTCCCAGATATCATAAGAAAACCAACTATCCATCGGCAAGAGTCCAGGAGATTTCATCGACAGTTAATGTCACTCTGATATGTCCATCGACAAGACCAACACCATTGGAAATACATCTCACTGATGTCCATTGTAGAACTGTCGTCTAGACCATCGTTTTCACTAAGACTTCACAATGATGTCGATCACATGTAGCTCTATTGGCGAGAGCTCATACCGAACAAAAATCCATTGGCAAGACAAACAATATCGCTAAGAGTTCACATTGAACGCAGAACAGTCGGAGAGACCAATGCTATTGGTAAGAGCTCATACCGAACATAGATTGTCGGTGAGAGAAACACAATCGCCAAGAGTTCATATTGAAGTTGTATACCCATCAGCGAGACCATAGCCATCGTCAGGAGATCATACTGAATGCAAATTTGTCGGTGAGACATCCACTATCGCTTAGACTCTTATCGAGCCTTCATGTCACCTCGATGACATTCGTGTGTAAAACCATCAACGAGACTAACACTGTCAGAATGAATCACTCTGAAGGTTCATGCCTCTCCCCAATGCCACTCATCGCCAAGAGTCTCCCCGATAATCACCAGGAATCAACCCATCAGCAAGAGGTCTTCCCGAACGGAAAGAGATAGGAATTTCATAGCGATAGACATGTCTTGCCAATAACTCCCATCGGCAAGACATAACCAAAGTCTCAGTGACTTTGATCTTTTGAGCACAGCTATTGGTCGGTAAGACATTCTAAGGGTCTCACCGATTTTTCTCTTTCAGGAGTTTCATGTTAGTAAGCTTGAGGCACATTTTCCAACAAGGCACTGATAAAAGCTAGAAATAAGACTAAGTCTAGTTCTCATAAATAAATATGTTATATCTTTACCCCCTATAAGGTATAGTATAATATAAATAAATACCCCATTCTTGTCATCTTTTTTCTCTACTCTGACTCGTGCAATACGAGATTCAGAATGAAACAATAAGTTCAATAGCGTTAGCATCAAAAGTTCATATGTAGACATGACTTGAGTTAGTAAGTACTACAAAAAAAGATAAATATAAAATAATACAAGGTAGTTAAAATATGTTCACTACAAATATTTTAATTGTTGATTGCAATGATTTGTGTTAATTTCTTATAACCCATCTACAGACTAATTGCACAATAAATTCACATAATACAATGAAAAAAATTTATCTATCTGATTTAAAACAATTAATATACGCGGTTATTTAACAACTAATAACAGTGGAAGCAAAAATAATAAGAAACTAATCAAAGAACACAATAACATACATATACCCAAGAAACCCCAATGTGGGGAAAAACCTGCAAATGTTCATCTTCTATTCAGCCAAATAACAAACTTCATTTTTGAAAATATAATATAGATTTGCTATAGCACTCTTACATATATAGCCTCAGCTATTTTAAATCAACGTGCAAGAAAATAAACTTTCCTTACATTACTTAGCTTTAAATCACTCATAAAATCACTCTTGTTCTTATCTCAACCTCACAAACCAGAAATGTTCTATTAATGAATAAAAAATATGTTGTTGCTAAAAATCCAACTTGAGTTTCTTTAAAGAAACTCCACACTCCACCTTTCAAGCTACGGAAAAATCAACACTCCCTCTTAGCAAGGAAGGTGTTCTGCACAACACCCAACTTATCCCTAAAGAATTCGAACTTACTCTTCAACAAGGCCTTGGTTAGGATATTTGCTATCTGTTTGTCCATAGGAATGTATTGGAGCTTCATTTTCGCCTTCACACAATCTCTAATGAAGTGGTACTTGATCTCAATGTGCTTGTACTTGTCATGAAACACTAGATTCTCATAGAATTTGATACAACTCTAATTATCACAATAAATGATTGTCAGATCTAGCTCTTAATCAAAGAGCCCAACTAGAAGTTACTGAATCCAAATAGCCTCACATGTAGCCATAATAGCTGCCATATACTCGACCTCTATAGAACTCAGTGCAACTGACTTATTTTTCTTGTTGTACCAAGAGACTACTCCTGATCCCAAACTGAAATTGCACCCTGAAGTGCTCTTCCGACCAGTTGTATTGCCTGCCCAATTTGCATCAGTAAATCCCATGAGCTTCACTCCATCCTATTGAACATATTTCAGCCCATAATCAATTGTGTCTCAGAGATACCTCAAAACATGCTTCATAGCTATCCAGTGCACACATTTAGGTTCTAGCATAAACTGACTAAGTGAGCTCACTGCAAAACAAATGTCTAGCCTGGTGTTGTCCAAATACATAAGAGAGCCTATCAAATCTCTGTATAAAGTTGTTCCCACTACCTCTGATCTGGAAGCATCAATATTCTTCCAGTTGGTCACAAGTGGCATGGACATGGGCTTATAGTTCTCCATCCCGAATCAATTCAAGATAATAAGTAAGTACTTCCCTTGTCCAAGAAAGATCTTTCTTTTTTCCACAACTCTAATACTAGAAAGTAGTGCATCAACCCCAAGTCTTTCATCTCAAACTCTACTACAAGATCTTGCTTATAGTGTGCTATAAGCTCCTCTAACCCCGTGAGGAACAAGTCATCAACATAAAACACCAATATGAGAAGTTCTCCCTTCACCTTCATATAGTACAAGTTCGGATCTACCTCCCTCTTGATGAAGCCCACACTCTAAAAGTAACTATTAATACATGAATAACATGCCCTAGGAGCTTGCTTGAGCCCATAGAGTGCTCTCAGCCTACATACATGCTTGAATCCCTCCCATGTGTTTCATATCCTTCTTGTTGTTCTATGTAAATCTCTTCATCAATCACTCCATTGAAGAAGGATGTCTTTACAACCATCTATGTTGATACAAAAATGATAGCTCATATCCAGATGAGTACCTAGCTACTAGAGAAAAATTCTTGTCATAGTCAATCCCTTCCTTCTAAGAAAACCCCTTAGCCATAAATCAGGCTCTAAAATTTTCCACACTACCATCTGCAACATGCTTAATCATAAACAACCCTCTCAATCCCACCACAAACTAACCTTTTGTTCATCGTACTAGCTCCCACATGCTATTCTTCATGATGGAAGAATACTCTTCCACCATGGCATCTCTCCATACTTGGGGCTGGGATGCCTCATGAAAGTTGGAAGGCTCTACTTCAAACAATTCACTCATAAGTGTCACATACTCAGAATAATGTCTAGGAGACTCTCTCTTTTTGACTAAATCATGTGGATCACCAACATATTCCTAGGCCTCTCTCAATGCCTACTCAATTTCCCTATTTCTTCTCTTCTCAATAATAGGAATCTGAGGCTGAGGAATTATTTGTTCCTCCTTTTGATCATTCTGTTCAACCTACTTGCTCTGCTCTCCAGCTTGTGTGACTAAAGTTTGAGGAATTTTTGTTGCCTCAACTGTGGGTGATTGCTCCTCCTCATTCATTAAGTTGTTAGACTTCTAAAGAGCCCTCTCTTCCTTGAACTTCACATCTCTATGAGTAACTATTTTCTTGAGGGAAGGAATGTAAACTCGATAGGCCTTAGAAGTTTCACTATACCCAACAAGGATACCCTTCTTTGTAGTTGGTTCCAACTTGGTTCCCTTCTCCACAGAAATGTGACAATACATAAGGCATCCAAAGATGTGAATGTGCCCCAAACCTGGTTTCTTACTAGTGAATGCCTCTTCTAGAGTCAATTTTCCCAACACTTTGTGAGGGATCCTATTCTGCAAATATATAGCTATATTGCAAGCTTCTGCCCATAAGAACCAAGGAAAATCCTGATCATGAAGCATGGCCTTGGCTGCTCCAACTATAGCCCTATTTTTCTGTTCAACAACCCCATTATGTTAGGGTTGTATGAAATTGTCAACTCTATCTTGATACCTTCATGAGCATAGAAATATTTCAAGGAATTTGAGGTATACTCGCCTCCATTATCAAACCTCAATATCTTGATCTCCCTCCCAGTTTGGTTCTCCATAAGAGCCTTAAACTCTTTGAACCTACTAAAGATCTCATCTTTATTCTTCAGAAAATATATCCACGTCTTCCTGGAGAAGTCATCAATGAAAGTAACAAAATACTCGTACCCATTCAAGGATACTGTTGTCATGGGCCCACACACATCTGAGTGTACAAGATCCAAAATCCCTTTAGATCTAGTGTTGCTGCTTGGAAAACTAGTCTTGGCATATTTAACAAGTGCACAACCTTTGCACACCTCATGCTTTTATGTCCTCATCTTAGGCAGCCCCATCACTATTTCCTTGAGAATATTAAGTTCTCCATGGTGAAGGTGAGTCATCCTCCTATGCCACAATTATTCTATCCCTCTACAAATACTAACCAATGCATGTGTTGGCTCCATCTGTCATCGAAACAAGCTTCCATGCCTGATTCCAATCACTTTTTCAACCTTGGAATCCTTGGGATGAATATAGAATTTTCCCCTCTCAAAGGTCATGATGTAACCCTTCTCTTCCAAAGTAGAAATGGAGATTAAATTATTTTTCATGCCAAGGACATACAACACATCCTCCACCAATAGAGGTTTTACAGACTCCCTCTGAAACTTGAATGTACCAACACCAGTTGCATGGTACTTGGCATCATCTCTGAGCTCAATATAGAAATTCAGCTTCTTCTCCTCCAACTTCGTGAAAAATTCTTTGACTCCCGTCATGTGGCAAGAAGCACCACTATCAATATACCATACCCTATTGGAAATTGAACTCAAGAGACATGCAATGAGAGAAAACTCATTCTCAAATCATGATGCAAACTCGTCCACCTCTGCTATAACAACAAATTTGTTCTTCTGCTTGTCCTTATTTTTCTTATTCAGACACTAAATGGCAGCAAAGTCATTTTATCTTGCTCAGATCTTTCTTCTTCCCACTCTTGGAAGAAGAATCTTTCATTTTCTCTTTATTGGACTTCTTACCCTTCCTTGCAAGAGCAATATTTTCTTCATCTTGAACCTTCTTCCTTTGATCTCCTCGATAATCACCATCAAAGATCTCCTCCTAAACAAAATCATTCCACATCCTCACCTAGTCGAGTAGGTGAACTCTATTGACAACACACTTGACAAAAACTTTCTAGTGCTTCGAGAAACCATTCAAGGCTATACGCATGAACTCATCTTCAACAATCATCTCTCCAACAAGAATAATCCCACATCTCCTTGCCGATGTCTTTCCCCAAAAAATGAGGAATTAGATGATATCTTACCCCATCAAGAATAATCCTTCAAGCCTTTCCCTCCCTGACTTCATGCAAATCTAGGGAAATAGGATCATTTGTTGGTGGTGTCACCTTTGTACTAGCATAGATCCACAACCTGTTCTCCTTGAGAATAGATGTAATCCAAACCTTCCACTATAAGAAGTTACACGAACCCTCAAGCCTGTCTTCATATTGAACACTGGTTGCCATAGTCATAGAAGAAGTTGGAGATGAAATTTTGATTATTTTTCTTGAAATCTGCATTACAAATATTGTCTTTGTATTTAGAGTTTAGAGCTCTAATACCATGTTAATTTCTTATAACCCAACTACAAATTAATTGTACAATAAATTCACAGAATAGAATCAAAACAATTTATCTATCTGATTTAAAAAAATTAATACACTAGGTTATTTAACAACTAATAACAACGAAAGAAAAAATAACAAGAATCCAATCAAAGAACACAATAACACATATATACCCAAGAAACCCCAATGTGGGGAAAAACCTGCAAATTTTGGACCTTCTATTCAGTCGAACAATAAACTTTATTTTTGAAAATACAATACATATTTGCAACATGAATCTTACATATATAGCCTCAACTGTTTTAAATCAACATGTAAGAAAAGAAAGATTCCTTACATTAGTTAGCTTTAAATCATACATAAAATTGCTCTCGGTCTTATCCCAACCTCACAAACAAGAAGCATTCTATTAATTGATAAAAAAACTGTTGTTGCTAAAAATTCAACTCAAGTTTCTTTAAAGAAAATCCACACTCCACCTTTTGAGCTACGGAAAAATCAACAATTTGTATAGTATAGCACTAAATATATGTTAAATAGAGTTATGCATTGTAAAGGAATCAAGTAAAAATCAAACTGTTATACCCAAAAATTTCTTAGTTTTTCCTTGAGATCGAACTTGCATCAAGTCTTCCTCTAATTATATTATATTATATATAAATGAGACTAAACTATGATATATTTATGCCTCTAAAATAAACAATATTTTTTTAATAGGAAGAGCAAGTGCCTTAATAATTTGGCTAAGTTCTCATTCGATCAGACAATTATTTGGCCATTGCATAATTTGTGTGCATATTCATTATGGTTTTTTTAAGTTAGGTTCTTGTTAAACCATCTGAAATCAAATTCTGGTGTTTGTCAATACCATTTTTCAAAGTAAACTCTTTCTCGACACTCTTGTTCAATGCACTCCCAATTTGCTCAAAGCCTTCAACTTGTTTAATATCCTTTGCACTAATAAGTTATATAACAACATCTCCATTGCAAATAGCCTTGCATTTGTGCATCATGCATCTCACTCACCTACTCTTTCCTTCATTTATTATAATAGCAAAAATACATCAAAATATTACAAAGTTTCAAAACTCAGTGTCAGCAAAATTCAAGTCATAATGCTCTAAAAATGAGTCCAACCAAACCAATCTTGGGCTACAAATGCTACTTCAATCTATTCATAGAAAACAAAAAGTGGATCTAAAGATATCACAAAATGTGTTTTCTAGTGTGACACAACTTATCTAGTTGTTACTTCAATCTATTCGCAATGGATGATACCTAGAAGATAGGCAATTCCAAATGTGGAAGGTATGCAGTCTGTTTAGGGATGCATAAATACAATGTCTCTATATTTCTTATCCATAAATCTAACATTAATCAATAGGTAATATGTAATATTTTGGGCTACTTTAGTGTTTTTGTTTTTGTTTTAAGATACACATACATGCATTCGTTGTAGATTCAAAAGATTCATAGAAGGAAGTGATGATATTGTTTGTTTAGGAAGAATGGGAAGTTGTGTCTTGTCTAGAAGGTAGACCCATGAATTTCGTCTATAATAATATTTGTATTTCCTCCTATTATCCAATAGGCCATTTTGTTTGAAGTTTCTGCCAGGATTTTCATCAGCCTAGCCACAAATTTGAGTTGCCGGTGATGGGGGTATGTTGGGCAGTGGGGAGGCCACTGGTTTTTTAGTGTGGTGATGTGGGCATTGGTAAATATGTGGGTTGTGGTGGTATGGAATGGTGTGCTGGATATGGAGAATGTGAATGACAAGCGTTTGTTCGCGTGAGGCCCAATGTTCCTTGTTGTTGCACGATGGCGGCAGATGAAGTAAATGCAATATTGAATGCTGGCATGTGGAAGGGTATACTTTGATGAAGTTTTACTATTGAAAGAGACATTGTGGTGTTGGTTTGATAGCAGGCTATTGTTAAATTAGTCGCGTTTTGCTCTATTTTTTAGCCAGTTCAAGGGTTTTAAAACTGTTGAGCTGCGAAATCAGTAAGTCGATTTGCATGGGTTTTTTACAAAACTAAATTTATTGTGCATGTCTTTCGTTCTCTGCTTATTGTTCGTTTTGATAACAAGTTTGAGGGTTTGAACACTGATGTGTTGCATAATGTGCGAGTAAGTATACTGATTAAGTTTCATTGTCGAAAGAGTCATTGTGGTGTTGGGTTGATAGTGGACTATTGTAAGATATGTCGTCTGTGGTTCCTTGGTTAAAATCGTCAGGTTTCCCTACTTTCTGTGCCGGATTGGAGGGTTTTAAAGCTATGATTCTCTACAATATGTAAATCATTTTAGGTGGGTGTTTTGTGTACATCTAGGTTCTTCCATTAAAATGGTTAGGGTTGGTAATTTTATTGCCCAATTTCAGATTAAGATAGGAGTGATTGTATATATGTGGATATACAGAGGGTTTGTTATTTGTTTGAAGTTTCCAAGGGGATTTTTTGTTAGTTGAGCCTTGAATAGTATTTGTTGTGTAATAGGTGTGTCACAATTACTCTATTTCTCTATAATATTGAATTCCACTGAATGTAGCTCAGATTTTGTGCGTAATGTGTGAGGAAGTATATTGATTAAGTTGCATTATCGAAAGAGCCATTGTGTTGTTGGTTTCATAGTGGACTATTGTAAAAAAAAATCATCGGCCTTTGCTCTGTTTTATGGTAAATTTTACAGTTTTAAAACTATCGCGCTACGCAATATGTAGGTTGTTTTAGTTGGGTGTTTTCTATAAATGGTTTATTTATTGTTTATGTTAAAACTCTTCTTCTCTGGAATCTGTAAGTCGTTCTCCATGGATATCTTCCGTTATGGTTTTGTATGGATGGAGAAATTGGAAATATATAGATATGCAGAGTGTTTGTTATTTGTTTGAAGTTTTCGACAAGATTTCCATCAGCAGAGCTGTCAATAGGATTTGTTTATTTTTTGTTATTTGTTTGAGGCTTCCAATGGGATTTTCGTTAGTCGAGCCTTGAATAGTATTTTTTTGTTATTTTTTTGAAGTTTCTGATGGGATTTTCTTCAGCCAAGCCTTGAATAGTATTTGTTGTGTACTAGGTGTGTTGCAATTTTTTTGTTTCTCTGTAATATTGAATTCCATCGAATGTAGCTTGGATTTTGTGTGTAGTGTGTGAGGAAGTATATTGATTAAGTTGCATTATCGAAAGAGCCATTGTGCTGTTGGTTTCATAGTGGACTATTATAAAAATGAAATCGTTAGCCTCTGCTCCATTTCATGGCAGATTGGAGGGTTTTAAAATTGTGGCATTGCACAATATGCAAGTTGTTTTACTTGGGTGTTTTGTATGAATGGTTTATTTATTGTTTATGTTAAAACTCTTTTTCTTCATAATCTGTAAGTCATTCTCCATGGACGTCTGTCGTTATGGTTTTGTATGGATGGAGAAATTGGAAATATATAGATATGCAAAGTGTTTGTTATTTGTTTGAAGTTTCTGAAAGGATTTCGGTTAGCTGAGCCATGAACATGATTTGTTTATGTTTAACCTCAGAGACAAAAACATATATTAAGAAGATATTAACAATAAATTAATCATCTATGCAAAAAACCTCTGTAGAAAAAAGTATAACTTGACAAACTTGATTGAAAATTCAAGCTTCATCACCTCACACTAAATATTATAGAGAAATAGAGAAATTCTAAAAGAGGTATTAGAATAACACTAATGTAGGTTGGAGTCTCAATTAAGTGTGTATATGTATATGTATATGTATATATATGTGTGTGTGTATGTATATATGTATACACACACACACATATATATAAATATATATATACACACACATGTATACACATGTGTATATACATATATTTTGTCACGGGTTTTGCAGCACACCAGTGTTGAAACCTTCAAACTTGCTATCAAAAGGAACAATAAGCAAAGCCAGAAAATCCAATTCGCGGATGGGTTGATGTATTGTATGTATATATATATATATATATATATATATATATGCATGTGTATAGATATGTATATATGGATAAATATATGTATGTATGTTTTACTAATAGCTCTGTTACAATTCCCCCATTTCTGTATAATATAGAATGACAGATAATGCAACTCTTTCTATACAGAGACATATAGCAAGAAGACAATAACAATAAATTAATTATTTATGCAAAACACCCATGTATAAAAGACTATAACCCCACAAGCTTCATTGAAGATGAAAACCACAACACGTGTATGGTAGGAAAGATGCAGAGAGTATATATATGTGTCTACAACAACACATTCATTTTCTTGAATGTCTACTATATTTTTCCAACATTATAAAGTAAATAATTTAGAACTATTGTAGTTAGATCTTTTTGCTTTCAACTCAAAAAAACAACAATGTGAAATGTAACCACCAAGATGCACATCCCCATGGGGAAAGACTAGTGACATCCCAGCTGGCCGAGCCACCCTGAGCACTAACAAATCCAATTCACGGCTGACCTGACGAACATCCCAACACCAACTTCAAACAAAATAGCCTATGGGCTAATAAATGTTTATACATCCATTTATATATGTGTGTATGTATATATGTATGCATATATATATTTTGCAGCACACTAGTGTTAAAACCCTTGAACCTACTATCTAAAGGAACAATAAGCAGATCTAGTAAATTGAATTCACGGATGAGTTCATGTATTGTATGTATATATATACATGTATGTATGTATATTTATATATGCATGTGTATAGATATGTATATATAGATAAATATATGTATGTATGTTTTACTAATAGCTCTATTACAATTACCCCATTTCTATATAATATGGAATGACACATAATGCATCCCTTTTTATATAGAGACATATAGCAAGAAGACATTAACAATAAATTAATTATTTATGCAAAACAACCATGTATAAAAGAGTATAAGCCCACAAGCTTTATTGAAAATGAAAACCACAACATGTGTATGGCAGGAAAGATGCAGAGAGTATATATATGTGTCTACATATGTATATATGTATGTATATATGCATATATATATATATGTCAATGGTTTCATCCAGCCCTAAACCCTGCAAGCTCTTTCAATATTTAGTATTGTGTATGCAGAACTAGGTGAGGTATTCTTATTCTTCTATGGGATAACTATTTTTTTATTCTTTGGATGAGAAGAGTTTATAAGATCTGTAAAACCAATTGCTATCAACTATTCTTATTCTTATATGGGATAACTATTTTTTTACTGTTTGCATGAGAAGAGTTTATAAGATCTGTAAAACCAACTGCTTTGAACATAACCTCAACGATTTTGTATATATATATATGTATGTATGTATGTATGCATATATATATATATATGCCAATGGTTTCATACAACCCTAAACCCTGCATACAGATAGCTACAATTCCTCCTATGTAATGGCTGCAATGCCAAAGATATACATAGATGATGAAAATGGTGTTTCAATATTCAGTGTTGTGTATGCACAAATAGGTGAGGTATTCTTATTCTTCTATGGGATAACTATTTTTTTTATTCTTTGCATGTGAGAATAGTTTATAAGATCTGTAATACCAGTTACTTTGAAAATAATCTCAACGATTCTCTTTAGTTTCACATAGATTATATATGTGGTTCTATTTGTAGAAATTAGTAGAATTATGTTTTCCAAAAATGCACAAGCTTCATTGGAAATTTGAGCTACATCACCAAAATAGACAAATTTTAAAAGACCTACTAGAATAATACTAGACAACCACCCAAGTAATTTTACCTCCAATATGTTAATGCTTTCATACAACGCTAAATCCTACACACAGATAACTACAATTTCTGCCATGGTAATGGTTGGAACACGAAAGCCACTGACAGAAATTCAAAACAATAGACCAACAATGTACAAATTACCAACCCTGGCCATATTTTTTAACGGAAGAAGGAAGCTTTAAGTGCAGTTTCTGCATCCATATAGAATGATAATCTCTATTAATCTATGAAATGGGTATACACATAGATAACCAAAACAATAGGCCAACATTTAAGTGCAATTGCTCTTAAGGTAATAGGTATGTATATGTTATACATATATGTACACATATACATACATATATACATGAATATGTTGTAACCTCGAGGTGTATTGGTTGGGTTAAATATTATAGAGAAATAGGAAAATTGTAAGAAAACTATAAGGAAAACACTGGAGAATGACATACATATGATTCGTGAGTATCATCCTAATAGTTGTAACAGTTGTTACATAGATTGCTTGTCTTGTACCAATATGTTATGTAGAAATATAATTGAAGCAAACAATGACAAATGCGGTGCATAGTACAGAGTTTGTGTTTAGCTCTTTTATTTGTTGTAAATTTCTCTTTCAACAATGCAGTTTGATCAATATGGGAGAGAACGAAAGAGATAAACAATAAATTAATCATTTATGTAAACTACCCATGCAAAACATCTTACTGATTCCAAAACTCAATAGTTTTATCATTGAGCTCACATGCTTTTCATTTGAATATAGTGGGTGTCTTCTTTGTAGTCTGCTAACAAATAGTTGTAATTATATAAGAGGAGCTACATTATCTAGAATTCAACTATATAGAGAAATAGGGAAATTGTAACTGAACTCGTAGTAAAACATAAGTATATGTGTGTATCCATATATACATATATAAATAGATACATTATAAACATTTATTAGCTCATAGGCTATTTTTTTTGAAGTTGTTGTTGGGATCTCTTTAATACATGGATGTTTTCCATAAATAATTAATTTATTGTTAATGTCTTCTTGCTATATGTCTTTGTATAAAAAGATTTGCATTGTGTGCCATTCCCTATTATACAGAAATGGGGTAATTGTAATAGAGCTATTAGTAAAGCATATATACATATATTTATCCATATATACATATCTATACACATGCATATATATATATATACATGTATATACATATACATATAATACATCAACCCATCAAAAAATTGGAGCAATCACATAATGTGCATATTTTCTAGCAGGCGCTTACTAGTGATGTGACAAGGTTGATCCTTGTGCATTTTTCTCCTTCTACTCGTTACCATAGGGGGAATTGTAGTGGAACCTTGTTTGTTTGCTCAATAAATATGCTTAGGGTTAGTATTTTTTATTTCCCTACATTTATTGTTTTGGTTATCTATTTGCATCTATGCTGGTGGATGCAGTAACATAAGACCATTTGCAAATTATGAACATGATGGATATAAAATTAGTTTGGCAGCTAGTAAGTGTTATTATTTCTAATATCTCTTTTATTTGTTTGAACTTTCAAGCAGGCTCCCTGTTGGCTTGGCCAACAAGAGGATTTGTTATGCAATAGTTCTTTTGAAAATTCTCTATTTGACTGCAAAAATTATTGCCAACTGATGTAGCTTGAATTGTTGATTAAGCCTGTGCCATTCTGGGGAGGTTGTGCAGGTTATTGGTGATCATTGGCTTTATGAGTTCTATTTAATATGGGTTTCATACCAAACAATGTAACTTCAAATTTGAATTGAAAAACTAGGTTTTACACAACCTACTTGCTTTCTATGGGAATGTTTAGTGTGGGTTCCAACTCATCTGTGATATGGATATGATTTTTAGCTTTTCTTTTAATAGTTGTTTTACAATTTGCTGATTTTGTCTATAATATTTAGTGGGAAATAATGTTGCTTGAATTTTCAATTGAGAAACCAATAAAGGATGTGTCTGATACCTGTTATACAATTCTTTATTTTTCTTCGATATTTTCCTATAAAGGATGTAGATTGAATCTTGTATCAATATGTTTCAAAAAAAAATTCTGCCTATAAGTTCAAATAAATTGGCAAGATTTTTTTTTACATAAAAAGATGTAGGGTCCCCAAAATGCAAGTAAGAATCTAGATAGAATTTTCCGTCAGCTGATTGGTTGAGAAGGCTTCAAATTCAACCCTTTTGCTTCCTTTACTAATGCCAAAATTTGGAATAGACAATATGGTATAAGCAACCAAAAAGGTTTGAATTTGCAGCCTTCGCAATTTGTTAATTGAGGGGATAAATAATTTGATTGTTTCTTGTCTTCATAAATTCCAACCTCAAGAGTTAAATGGCGATAAAAAATATAATATGTACACAAGTATTTAGATATAGTCCCGTGTATATAGACACATCTATACATATGTACATATGGATACATATATATGCTTATATGTGTGTGTTTGTAAATGTGAACTCATACAGGGGAACTTCAATGCATATATGTACTTAATTATTTGTACACATATATACATGCATATATTCTACATTGAAGCTCCATTTTTTCCATTAAATATTATAGAAAAATTGTAAAAGAACTTTTAGGAAAAGATTGAAGCATGACATATGTTTGATTCTTCAGTAATGGTTGTTGTTTCTTTTGTTTTAAGGGTAAGAAAATATATTGATTATTTTGCATTTCCAAAAGAACCATAGCAATGTTGCTTTAAAATTATAGTATTTTAAGAATCGTCTTCCTTAGCTCATAGAAAAAATAAAAGCCTGCATGCACACACATATAAGCATCCTTAAAGATAGAGAGATACATATGAGGGTATATGCATTTGCATTTATGATTTTTTATTATTCTTGATGTATCCCCTAGTGTTTGCATACCATTTAAAGTAGATTTCTATTCTTCTTATTGTATCTTGTCTTCTTTAAATAGTATTAAAAGTGGAATGGTTATAAATTGATATTTGTAAGTTGTGTACCAATTAGCATTTGGATGCTATAGTACACTGATCTTTTTTTTAAATTGTGAAATAGAGGTATCAATTAGTGAACTCAAATTGCAACATTGTGTCACTGCAAATAAGCTCATAGAACTATGTCTACAGAAGTGGGCTTCGTGGATGGGTGTGTAGAGGCCCCGAATATTGATTTATTGCTAGCCCCTATTGGTCTCTCCACAGATTTTGGCTCTGAGGGCGTGGCTGCCCAGCCTTCAGATCCTAATCCTGTAAGTATGGTTCTGCTTTATCTTGTACTTGTTGCAAATTTGGTGTTATTGTTTCCAATTCTCTTTGCTTCCAGGTGTACATCTAAATAGACCATCTTGACAAAGCATATACATGTCAAACTAGTTATGCATTCCTATTTTCCAGCATCTAAAAGGATTGCTTTGATGTATATGTATATATGTATGTATATATATGTTTATGTATATTTGTATGTGTATGTATATGTATGCATGTATGCATAGGTATATGTATATGTGTATGTATATGTATATGCATGTGTATATGCATATGTGTATGTTTATGGGCATGCAAAAACAAATACTACAATATGATAGATCAGATATGAGGACAAGATATTTTGCTCTTTTGCTATGAAATAAATGGCACAATGGCTCTTTTGATAGTGCAACCTAATGAAAGTATAGTTTTTGACACTGTAACAATCAATATTTTATATGTATATATGTATATGTATGTATATGTGTATATATGTCTATGTATATATATATGTATATGCATGTATATATGTATATGCATGTATATATGTATATATGTATATGTATATGTATATGTATATGTATATGTATATGTATATGTATATGTATATGTGTGTATATGGTTATATATGTACATGTATGTATGTGTATGCATGTATGCATATGTATATGTATATGTGTATGTATATGCATATATGTATGTCTATGTATATGCAAAAAGAAATACTACAATATCATAGATTAGATATGTAGACAACAAATTTTTCCAAATTACTATGAAATTAATGCAACAATGATTGCTTTGATAATGCATCATAATAAAAGCATAGTTGTGAGACTGCAACATTCAATATTGCATTTACTCTATCCGCTCACATTTACTTTGCTTTGTTTGCCCCCATTGCACAGCAACGACATGATGCATTAAGCCTCGCACGAGCACAGTCTTACTATCCAAACCTCCTTGTCCCGAGGTTCCCAAGTCCTCCATGTATATTCAACTAGAATTTAATATTTCCTAATGTTCAACCTATGCTATTCCTTTTTTGGTCATTCACAGATATTGATTCATATACAGATGGATAGACATATATTTTGTTATATGTTAATGTACAATTTCCACTTTCAATGTATGTATGAGTATATATGTATATTCATATATCCTAATGTACTTGAGCTTGTATGTATACTCTTAGGTTGTATAGGTAGAGTCAAGTTGCACAACCCAATCAATTGTTGAATTTAGAAAGGGTAAAAAACAACATAACTATTTGTACTATAGGAAGCATAGAGAGGAAATATCCAGGAAGCGTCGCAAAAAATACTTAAAAAAAAGGATAGCTACAACAAGCACATCTGCGTGCAAAAGTGGTAACATTGCTCCCTTCTAGGATGAAATTCCAATGGAAAATGACAGCCCTTGTATACAATCTCAGAGGAGCTCCCCTGTTGCACAAACACACAAACAATACCTCAAAAAAATATTCAACAATAGCTATTGTGTTGTGGCAAAGCGATTTCAACATCGTATAGATGCACTCTCCAACCTTTCTATTTTCCAAATATATAGGGAAAGCTACATAGGGATGCACACTCGAATGTTAGGGTCAGAAGCCATATGTGTAAGGTGTTATTCTGAAAAAGGTGCCTATTGGTTCAACTCCACAAATGTAATGGATCCAGGGCCATAACCATTGTTACTCAAAAAGTTAACACATGTTGAAGAGATGCTTATTGCTAGGGTTGCTCTAGTTTTACAAGTCACCCATGCTAGAGGGGGCCAATTTAAGTATAGTTGTCACACAATAAGTTTCTGTCAAGATATCTCAAGCATCGCAAAACTTTTTTCATGTCGTCTACAAGACCTTGAGGTGGTCATTGTTCATAGGACCACCATTGAAGGCGTGAATTATGATTGTTATGTTAATAAACATCATGTCATGGATGCATTGAAATACAAAATACAATATGAAAAATACTACAATGATGCTGAGATTGATGTTGAGGCTCTTAATATGTTACCTAATGTTGTTGTTGATGTGTCTAGTTTGTTGCATACAATAGAGAAAGTTTCAAATGAAGACCTAATGCCATCAACCAGCTCAAAAAATGTTGGACAAGAAGAAAATGTCTCTTCAAACTTTTCATCATTTATTCCTTGCTTACCAAATAGTAGATGAGAGCTGCAAGCAATAAAAGACATCTTGCAAATTGAAAAAAAGGACCAGAATATATTATCTTGGCCTGAAGTTAGCTCTTCTCATGTTAATGAATACAACATTGAAGGTTTATTTTCAATGGCCTTTCCAACATTGTTCCCCACTAGAGCAACGCTTCCCCTACAACAAAGAAATATTAAAATTCACTTGCATGAATATGCCCTCCACCTAATGAGATATTTTGATCACAGGTTTGGAAAAAATGTTAGGTTTAGATATTTTCTCTACAACTTGATTATGAGACATTTTAGCCAACAAACTGTCTCTATATTTGTTAGAGTGGATTTGGACGATAGAATTTGGCCTAGGTCGTTGACTGTTTTGAGGCAACAGCTTCAAGCTGCCCCCAACCACCAACTAGTAGATCAGTTGATGCGATATGGGGCATCATTGTGTAGGACCCAATATTTTTGGAACTCTTGTTGGGCCTAGCTAACTGCTATGATCAAACAACTTGGTACACCCACCCTTTCTTTCACTTTGAGCTGTACAGATAGAAAATGGGCTGACCTACAAAATGTTTTCTCTATTGCATCTTGTTTAGTGATGGAGCCATCAACAAATATGCTAATAGGTAGTGTTGTTCAAAATACACATATAGCATCTTTATATTTGCATCATAGATTCTCATTTTTTCATGAAGAGGTGATCGAAACGCTTTTGCATGCAAAATATTATTGGTATAGATATGAATGGAAACATCATGGCTTTGCATATGTGCATGGTCTTCTATGGTTTTCAGAAGCTCCTGACATGGATACTCTTGATTGGTCCAATGACCATGATCTTACCATAGCAAGGCACTTTTTTGATAGATATGTTTCAGCTTGGAATCCACGTTGTCCTACACAAAGATTGCTTAGAACGTATCATTGCTCTGAAGAAAACCCGTGCTTGCTTACCACAAGCTAGATCCTGAACAATGATCCAATCATAAATTATGAAAATTTGCTAAACACAGTTCAAAGGCACACAAAATGCTCTGAATATACTTGTTTAAGAAGAAAAGGAGAGCAATTGCAATGTCGGTATAAAGCATCATGGCAGTAGCAGCTTACCTCTACATTGACATCTAATGTTGACTCTAACAAATCCTAAAAACTAGCAAGAAATGATGATTTCTTAAATATTCACAACCCAGCTATGCTTGCAATTTTTCATGCCAATGTTGATTGCCAGCCAGTTGTTTCTAGGCAAATTGTTTTGAATTATATTTCTAAATATGTAGCTAAATCTGAGAAAAATTTGGAAAATTACCTAGATATGTTGAAAAGAGTTGCAAATACAAATATAGTTGAGGATAAAGCACTAGTTGCATACCAAAAATTCATGATGAATATGCTTGTGGAATGTGACATCTCTACACAAGAGACATGTCATATGTTACATAAATTGCCTCTTCTTCAAGCCGATGAGATGTTTGGTTGAATGTTTGCAAAAAGACATGGTTTCATATAAACAGAGATGATACTAATGAAGAGTTGCCAACAAACTATATTCATTACTATATACAAAGGCCTCTAGAGCTAGCTGCTTTATCCCTTATTGACTTGGTTCTCCTATATACACACTTACAACAACACAAAAAGGATAAATGGAAACCAAGGCTCCAGCCTACAGTTGTCCTTATTTACCCATTATTCAAGACTACTCCTGTTGAAGATACAAAGATATTTGAGACATTTTTTTGGACCGATTTTAGGTTATACAAACCTTTCCGACAAATACAAACAGATATAGGTCCTTAGAGAGAACAAATAATAGAAAATTGGAAACTTTTAAAAATGGTTGGTTAACATCCTTGGCATGTTAATAGAGTTCTAGTTACGTCCACAATTGAAGAACTGGATGATAGTGATATTGATGATTTGAACCATGGTCCTTCTATGGATGAATATGAATGGGAAGTTTTCTCTCGACTTGGTGCTACTACTAACTTTACTATAAATCAGCTTCAGCTTTTGGGTAGGCGAGATTTTGATATGAACCATCCATGGAATGCAAACCATGTTCCTGAACAACTCCATAATATTGCTTTGAAGTTCATCTCATCAGCGAAGGCACAACGTGGGCAAGCTATGGTTCAATTCTTGCCTATAGATATGTCAACCCATCAACTTTCACTGAAGCAACAATTAGCCCTTGAAATACTCTGAACCCACCATATACAACCTTCACCCAAAGCCCCTCTCTGCATGATTATTCAATGGACAAATAGCACTGGAAAATACTTCCTCATAAATTGTATTCAACAACAAATGAACACCTCTTTTTCTAGAGCCAATAGTTGCTTGCTCACATTGGCTCCTACAAGTGTCGTTGTGTACAACATATGTGCCTCTACAATCCATACAACACTTCACATTCCCATAAAGGATATGAGTCCTTTGCAAGGGAAACAATTGACATTATTCCAAGAGAAATTTAAGGATATTGAGTACATATTGATTGATGAAATGAGTTTTATAGGCCCAAAATTTCTATTGAAAATAGATAGCCGATTATGCCAAGTGTTCCCAGATAAGCAAACAGATCCATTTGGCAGTGTTTCTATGAACCTTGTTGGTGATCTCGCTTAGTTTCCACCTATCATGGATACACCTATTTATGCTTCATCCTCATCAGTTGTAGCTTTGTGGCACACTTTCATGATCTCAATAACCCTAGACACTATCTTTCGCCAAAAAGGAGATAGCGCTTTGCAACAAAAGTTTTGCAAAATACTTCTTCATATAAGAAATGTTGAGGTTGTCCATGATGATTGGGAAGAGCTTATGAAGCAAACAAATAAAATTCTCTCAACCATAGAAAGACAACAATTTGATGTTGCTACACATTTGTTTGTGACAAATGACTTGGTTGCATTCCACAAAAAAAAATGATCAAGCAGTTAAATCTACCAATATCCATTAGCATTGCTCGGATGGCTCAGTAACAAAAATCTAATCATGGAGATGATGACCAACTTGTCCCAAAATTGCTACTTTTTTTTGGTGAACAGGTGATGCTAACAAAAAATTTGTAGATTCAAGCTGGCCTCATCAACGGATCCCTCAATGTTGTTACGGCTATTGTCTACAATCTAGATTCCAAACCACCAAAATTACATTGGGTCACCATGGGACCCAGAACATCCAAGAGACATCCCCATCCTAGCTATAAGTCAAGGGATTTGAACAAAAATTCCACTCACTATGGCATGGGGAATCACTATACATAAAGCACATGGCTTAACATTAGATAGAGCAACCTTAAACATAAGTACCAAAGAGAGGCAAGGGCTGAATTTTACAGCTATTTCATGTGTAAAATCAATTGAAAGACATCGTATTGATCCACCTTTATCATTTGAGAGATACTCTAGGATTGGCACCAACAAGTACACTGCTCGTTACCTTTCTCATCGAGCAATTGCAGGCCTTGCCAACTACTTTTGGTTCCAACCGATAGGCCAACAAACAAAAAAGGCTCTAGGATAATTATTATTGCATCTACCTCAACCTGTGTTCCCTCGCCTCTTCAAACCTTTTTCTAAGTTGTTTCTTTAAAAACCATACCAAGTAATAATTTGTGTAAAATGGGTATAGTTCCAAAGATGCACAAAGATACCACACATAAATAACTAGATGACACAACTTGTACAAACCAGTTCCATGTTTTGATGATTCTATTCTATTAAATTTCTGACTTCTTCATCTAAGATTTTATTTAGTGATGCTTTTACTATATGGCATTCAAAGCAATACAGTCTTTTGTATATTCCATTTGCCCATCTTTGTTTAAGTGTTTTAAATTTTCATGAAGTCAACTATTTATTGGCATACCTAAAATTATCTTACAACTAATTTGAACATACAGTTATAGTTGTTACACATTAATAGATATGCAAATACAGACAACCCTAGCTGTAAAAAATGCACGGAGATTAGAACGAACAATAACTAGAAAACAAAAGTTTTATAACTAATTAACATCTTTGCAACATTCTAATATATAAACCTTTATATGCACATGTTGAGGATGGACTCTAAAAAAAAATTGTCTTCCATTTGATTAATAAGTTTGAAATTCTCCAACAATTTTGTATTTTCTATTCTGACAGCCTTTATACGTTGACTTCTCACATTCCTCCTCCGTGTTTTCCTTCCACAAATGTAAATTTTTTCCTATTTTCTTTTCTATTAGCTTTATTTGATTCAAATTACTACAAATGTTTTCCTGCAAAATATTTTTCCTGTTGTTTCCCTCTTTCACTGTTCCTATATATTTCATTCATAAATATATAGTTTTGTGTACATCAATTTTATTTTATGTGATACATGATAAAATTCCATGTTATTTGTCCTAGCTTCCTCGAGCATGTCCACAATGACCATGGAGATATTTTCTTCGTGGTTTCCTCATGGTGCCCCGCTCAACACACACAAAATGGTAGGTGTTCACTCACATGCCAGTTGGTAATATTTATTCTTCTACTATAACGATATCAACTATTTTGGTTGCCTTGTGAAATGACAAACTCTAGTGTTTGTTTCATAGTAGACCTGTCCAAGAAACTGATATGCACCTCCCTTGCATGCTAGTTTGGAGAGATCCATAGTTGCCCCCTTTCTATAGCCTTTGACACCTTCGCTACTATTCTTCTGGTGGGCCATTCCACAATTCCTTTTCCCCATTCCTTACTTACCTAATTTCACACATGTATTCTGATATAATAATACAAATTGTTGCTTTGTATTTGTATGATGTTGTGCTAAATACAAAGATAGATCAACAAGCAAAAATGAAACCCATGTATTCTACAATTGGTGCCAGAAAGAAACCCATAGATCTAATTGTAAAGAAGGTTTGTTTAACATATTTATAATTTCCTCTTTTATACAATCAATTTTCCCCTCCCTCCATGGCTATATACCCTCCATATATTTGTTGCTTTATATAAAGAATCATGCATAGATTTATACATGTACTTGAATACAATAGTGTTCAACAATCAGTGGCTATAAGATCTTCAGCTCTCAGATAGGTAGAACATAATTCATTGTTATTTTTAGGTATACCTTTGATGTGCTTTTAATATTTTATTGAATGCCATTATAAGCACATGTTTTTTTGGTTGTAGGAAAAGCTTGCAGAGATGAGGTCAAGGAATGGAAATAATGAGTTTCCAGTTGTGAAAGAAGCAACAAGAAGGGTAGCTATTAAGGTATTTCATTTCAGATCTAATCTAAATGAATCATTTTATTTCTACTTACAAAACTGTGTATGTTAAGATCTTTCTATTCAAACTAAATGAATAAAAAAAAATTATATGCATGAAATGGTGACACATATGTACACACATATATACACTCTATTCATCTTTTGTGCTATACACTTTTTGTACAATTAGCCCCTTCGAATCCCTCTAATTGATTTCATTTCAAATCCTTACAAAGAGGACACTATAGATTCTGAATGGCTACACAATTTATTCTTCCCTTTGCCAACATAGATTTGCACATTCATTGAGCTGCCATGTTTTTCATTTTCCTTTGATGCCCACCTTGTCTGTAGTGTGCTAATGAATAGAGAAATTGTATAACAACTACATTATCTTCCATTGAGTATTATAGAAAAATGGGGAAATTGTAACAGAATTATTAGTAAAACATACATACATATATTTATCCATACATACATTTATATACATGTGCAAGTAGACATGCATTAATCTTTTCAAAGACTTCAAAATATATTTTCCTTAACCATTGTATATGTGTTGTGATGATATGCATTTTCCTTCATTACACTTGTTTGTATTATTCTAATACCACTTTTACAATTCCTCTATTACTCTATAGTATTTAGTACAATGCAACACATGCGGAATTTTTAATGAGGTTTCTAGTGTTATACTCTTTTTCACATGGGTGTTTTACATAGATGATTAATTTATTGTTAATGCCTTCTTGTTATATCTTTTCCAATAGGGCTTCCATCAACCTAACCATGAATAGGATTTACTATGTACTAGCACTTTCATAATTCCCACTTTTAGACAAATAGACAGGACTTGTCCAGAGCTTTTACTCATAGCTTGGAGCTTACCTCTTAAACAAAGGATCTGCCTAAATCTTCCCCATTGGTCAATAGACACAGATAGCTAGAACCATAAACCAATGATAAATAAATTACTAACCCTCAATGTATTTTCTAGTGAAAGTAAGGTGTCCATTTAATAGTAATTCCTCCATCCATACAAAATGATAATCTCTTTCAAATCTCCACAATGGGTATAATGACAAAGATACAAATATTTGACAAGAACACATAGACAATAAATTAACCATCTATGCAAACTGCTCATCTAGCATGGTGTACACTATATATATATATATATATATATATATATATATATATATATATATATATATACATACATGTATACGTATACTAGATTACATGTATAACTACATTGTTATATACGTGTATATGTATATTGGGAACTTTGCATTAATGATTAATTTATTGTTCATGCCTTTCAATTTCTTCTTATTGTTCCTTTTGATAGTAGGTTCGAGAGTTTTAACACTCATGTGCTGCAAAATATGTGAGCAAGTATCTTGATTAAATTGTATTGTCGAAAAACTCATTGAATCTGTTGAACTTTATATCTTTACCTGATACACTATTTATTTGAAGTTTCTATTTGCTAAAAACAAACCTCTGACAATGCAACTGAATAAACCTATTTTCTTGCATATTTTGCACCACATATTCATAATACCAAAATGCCTATTCTGACAATGCAACTGAATTAAAAATATTTTCTTGCATATTCTGGTGTATACTTTCCCGCATTGCTACATTCTCTGCTATGTGTATCTTCCGAGCGTTGTAATTCATTTCAGTGAAAATCCTTACAAATAGGTTGTTGTACTTTGTTAATTGCTATGTAAGTTATTCTTCTCTTTGCATATATAAATTTTCTCATTGATTGAACTACTTCTTTGTACCATCCTAACAAATAGAGTAATTGTATATGCTAAGTTTTTGCTTGCTCGAGCCCTAATGCATTCTATTGTGGTTGCACTATGGCAGTGGATGAAACAAATGCGGTTGGTCGAAGTAAATGCAATATTGAATGTAGCAGTACATGGGAAAGTGTATTTTGATTAAGTTGCATTACATGTATATATATCTATACATGCATATATATATATATATATATATGCATATATATATATCTATACATGCATATATATATATATATATGTTCACATGTTTCCATCCAAGATATGTATACATGTATATATATGTATGTAAATGCAATATTGAATGTTGGCATCTGGAGAGTATACTTTCATAAAGTTGTATTCTTGGATGAGCCATTGTGGTGTTGCTTTGATAACATGCTATTGTTAAATTTTCTACATTCGGCTCCATCTTTTGGCAGGTTGAAGGCTATTCAAACTGTTGGGTTGCACAATTAGTAAGCCATTTTGCTTGGGTATTTTGCATAAATGATTAATTTATTCTTTATATCTTTCGTTCTTTGCTTATTGTTCATTTCCATAGCAGGTTTCAGGGTTTCAACATCGATGTGTTGCGTACATTCCAAATCCTTCAACGCTCTAACAACTCAATCCAATCCTCCTTCAGGTTCTCAACCGTAACCGATAGTACATGTAAGTGCAAAAATTCTCCATAATCTATAAATAGATCCCGTGACCACCTTGCAAATATTATTAGTCTTTTCTACTTTCTAATTGTGTTTATTGATTTTTGCTATATATTTAGTAATCTTTGATCCTCCCTCATTCATCTTCTTTCCCCCTCCATTGACATGCCTTTCTCTTCTATTTTTAGGTATTGGGCTAAAGCATAGATGACAATTCCAAAAGATAGAACTCCACAAAATTACCAATGGGCATTTCATATTGCTTTTGCTTGGAGGTTTGGCTAGGGTCCTCGGGGCTCCATGATGCCAATATGGAAGGGTGGATAAAAAACATGGGTTTTTTGTTATGCCTTTTGATTCCATATATCTTTTCTCATATAGAAACATGTATAGAAAACATGGTTTGTAACAACATGTTTCTTACGTACTACCAAGTGATCGCATCTTCAACTTATGTGCTATTTGGTTGAAGTTTTTATTTCTTGAGAAGCCAACATTTAATCATGCGGTATGTGCAACATATGTATAGTACCAAAATGACTCTTTTTAGAATGTAACTAAATCAATATATTGTCTTGGATATTTTGTATTGAACTTTCCCCTCCTACAACATTATCTGTTTTGACTCTCCAATCACACTATTCAATCATTCATTTTAAAGTGGACTTTTCTATTCTCAATTGTGTTGTAATCTGTAATATTTTTGCTCTATGAAAATGTTTACTATGGATTTCGGCTCATTTGTTTATTTAGCTATAATTTTTAACTATTCTTTTATGAGTTTTACAATTTCCTTATTTTCTCTATAATATTTAGTGGCAAATAATCTAGGTTGAATCTTGAATTGGAAAACCAATTGTTAAATACAAATTGCTCTGACACCTTGTCTAGATCTAGCAATGTAATTACAAGTGTATATGCCTATACCTAATTTCCATCTCTTGTAAAAAAAACATGCATACTAAAACTTTAATTTCCAAAACTATAGAAATATACTAATTATAAAAAGTCCTTCCATGGAAAAAATATGTACTTTTTTTGTCAAATTTTAAAAAATACACACATGTGATGACCCTTACAAAAAAAATCCATTAACTTCAAGATTAAATGATTAATTGATTCAATAGGCTACACAAAAAGTGACAATATACATGTGCATCTGTTGCCTTTAAATATAAAATTTAAATATTCTTTCTAGACGAAACAATTATTTTAAATTTATTATTTAATTTAATTTTTAAGTTCCCACTTTTAAACAAATTTCAAAATTGATTTCAAAATTTTCTAATAGTGTTAACTAAAATTTATACAAAATGTTCTTCGGGATTATTTCATTCATACAATCTAACTCATTTGTTTCATTCATGGTCACCTTTCCATGTAAATAAAAAGCTTCAACCCTCCTCACCACAAACGTTGCCTACCACGGTTGGCCCCTATTGGCTGATTGTTGCATGCCAATGCATATGAATGCTAGTTATAATTTTTATGTTATATTAACAAATTTATATTGCATATCAACAAATTCAGTTAATTTTATTTTGAACTCTCCATAAATTTTCTTTTTTGTTTTTCCTTATCATCTTCTTATTATACAACTTTATATTATTATATTTACTCTCAACTTCATCGTGTGCAAGTGATTGATTTATGTTTGTATACTTTTGCAATGACCAATTTAATATGTTACCAATCTTATATTGTCTCACCTACAATTCCTCTCCTTAACACATACTTTCACTTTTTATTCAACTTGTACCATTTACACAAAACCATGTATGCATTTATGATGTATGTCTTCTAACTTATTATTTACATGTGGGGGAATAAAATACATGAAAAGCCAACAAACTATTTGTTAGTTCATGTCATACTAGCACATGGAATCATCGACTACACAATATCCACAAATGAAATAGTTATAAATCTTTCATTTAAGTTGCTATCACCAAATATGTATTACAAACATTTTATAAATTTTTCAAACAAGATTGTATATATTTCAAACTACACCTATTTAGCGTGTTTGCTTTAATATAGTATTTTATCAATGTAACCATTGTACCCCTTGGTGAAAGTGATAGTATATTATATTGTAAGAATATGATATATATAATATAAGATAATAATAAAATAATAATATAATAATATTATATAAAAATAATTATATATTATATTATAATAATATATTATGATAAAATAATCTAGTATTAAAATAATACACTGTTAATATAAAGAAGTTTGATTAAAAATGGAATGAGTAGAGTGAGCTAAGAAATGGATTGGGACTTGGGTGGATGATGCAGAGAAGGAATGGCTAGAGCTAGGTGCAAGATTTGATCGAGGTGAACAACAATAGGAAAACTGAAGTAGAAATGGGAAGGAGTGGGGGAAAAGAAAGACTTGAGAACCTAGCTAAAAATCACCACCTCGCCCAAGAGTTTGGTGAACAAAGATCCAATAGATATGAATATTGCAAACCAAACTATTGGAGAGAGGGTGCTATTCGATGCTTTCATGATAGTGAGGGATTCATCTAGCCAAAAGACCAGTGTATGACATGGTCGAAACATGGCTAGTGACAACATCCAGATAGAATGGGGAGAGAAGCAATGGGTAGAAGGTGGCCGTATGCACAAGGGAAAAGAGGTTGGAGGGATGTGGTCAGGAAACAAGCACACGACCTAAGAGTGAGGGAGATAGATAGAGAAAGTTATGGGAGGCATCGACAAGGAGTGATCAATCGACAAGGTTTTGTTGGGTGGCACAAGGTAAAATAAAATTCAACAATGCAAGTGGATGGGGCAGGTGAAAATCTAATTGCAAATAAAGAAGAAGACCCTAGATCAAAGAGTGGAAAGGGAGCCCTAGAAAGGGAATATGAAAAATCAAGGCGAGTCTAATTTTGATTGGTCTTTGGGTAGATGTATTTCCTTTTTCCTAGACAATGAGGATCTGGAGAAATTAGTTAAGTGGATGAAAGAAAGTGGATTCTTCATCAAATGGGTTGGGGGATGACCGGAAATCCCTAAACTTGAATGATGGTGTGAGAAAAATTGGGGTGGTGTTGGTATAAAATCATTGACTAATGGCTTCTTCTTGATTGAGTGCCCCTAGTGGGCAGATGGAGAGGCAAATAATGAATAATGACCCCTACATGATGGACGGAACTAGTTTTTCATTAAGGACTAGATTCCAAAATTTGATCCCCTTACGAAAACAATAGAGGAGACTAGGATTTGGATAAGGTTCTATAATCTCCCAATGGAGTACACTAGGATTTGGAAACCCTAAGGAATATAGGGAATAAGATAGGGACTTTTTTCAAGGTGGATGGAAATTTGGTTGATAGGAATTATGGAATGTATGTTAGAGTTTTCATAAGCAGATCAAGCCATTCCCCTCACTAAAAAAGGAGATAGAAATCAAGATGGAGCAAGGAATTTAGAGGCATAAGGTGGAAAGAGAAGATGAGCTAGTACTCTACCTAAAGTGTCACTCAAAAGGAAATAGTGAGAATGAGTGTCTAGAAGGAACAAAAATAGAGGAGAGTGGAAACCAAGAGTGGGGTGAAAAATAGCAACCAAAAGGTCATGAAAGTGCCCAAGGAAATCAACTAAGTGAGTAGCAAGGATCACTGCAAGAAGATGATTCACAAAGGGTAGAAGTGGGGGAACTAATGCAATTAGAGATGGGTACCAAAGGGATGAAGGAGGTGGGAGGTGAAAATGGTCAAGGGAAGGTAGAGAAAGTAGTGATGGAAGAACCATTAGACCAAGGAATAGAGGAAAAAAGATGGACAAGGAGTTGGCTAAGCTCCTTGAGAAAGAATTTAAGCTGATGGAAAATGAGAAGGATGATTTTTTGGTGGAAGGAAACACAATCTTAGAAGAATTATCTTCAAATTTAGACTATGGGAGCGAATATGAAGAAGTAGATGAGGGAGAGATTTAGGAATAGAGAATGTTGGATCAGTCCCAATCAAAAATAAAGAAACCAAAGATAGGTTAGAAAGGGAAAATATCAAGGAAGACCAATAGTAAAAGATTGGAAATCACTAGAAATGCCAAAGGGCAAATGAAATTGAGGTCAGGGAAGGGAGTCTCCCTTCTTGGGTCACTATGAGGGTCATAACATGGAATGTTAGGTGCATTAATGCCCCTAACAAAAGGTGCCTGATCAAGCGCTAAATTGATCAATCTAGGGTATATTTGCTACAAGAAATAAAGTTGGTAGAGAAAAAAGGTTTGAATTTGTGGAAACTTTGGAAATAATGGGAGGGAGCATTTGAACCAACTAGAGGGGCTTTAAGAGGAATGTGAATCTTGTCGAACATGTATAGCTTGAAAGGGGAGCAGGTGGCATCAAATCAACATTGGAAATGCCTAAAACTGAAGGTCCTGAACTTAAATTCAAGGAGTTCTATTTGGTGAATTTGTATGGACCGGTGGAGACCAGTAAGAAGAAGGAGGTCTGGTGACATATCAAGAGCCTATTGCAAGAGGGGTATGGAAGCATAATGGTGGTGGCAAGGGATTTCAATGCCATGATCAATAGAGATCAAAAGAAGGGGGAACTAACTCACCTCACCAGGTATAAGTGGACTTACAAGATTTCATAGAAGATATCATGCTGAGGGATGTGATACCAACGAATGGTATCTTCACATGGAAAAATAGATGAAAAGGCTTCTCAAATATTGTGGGGAGATTGGATAGATTCTTGTAAGATGGGGACTAGGAATCACTTGCTACAATCTTTGGGACTAGTATATTATCATAGACAAGGTCAGATTACATACTAGTCAACTGTTGATTTTCCCAGACAAGTCTCCAAGTAGATGCCCTTTTAAATTTGAGAACATGTGGTTCAGAGATGAAGGACTTAAGAAATGTATTTCTCATTGGAGGGAAGTGGTCGAGGTTCAGTGAGACAATAAGCTCTATATATTTGCAAAGAAGTTGTCCTTGTGAAGAAGAATTTGAAAGAATGGAAACGACAACATTTCAAAAACATCTTTGAGGAGAAGTCAAGGTTGGAAGGGGAATTGGTCAATCTCAATTATAAATTCATCTAGGATAGGATGTAGTTAGAGGAATATGAACTAGAAAGAAGATTAAAATTAGATTATGCAAAAGTTTTGGCAAGGGAGGAGTTGTTTTGGAGATAGAAGTCAAAGGAAACATGGCTAAATGATGGTGATGAGAATATGAAATTTTTCCACAAGTTCTCTAAGGCAAGGAGCAGAAATAAAATATCAAAAACCACTAATTAGGAAGATCCTAAAGTTGGTTATTCGGAAGATAAAAGGAGACTTTTGCAGCAACAACAGAGGATGAAGTGTGAAAGGTTACCTTTCAGTTTTTCCCGAATAAAGCCCCAAGACCAAATGGTTTCTCTGTGGGATTTCTTTATAATTGTTGGGATATCATTGGGAAGGATCTGGCATAGGCAGATTGGAGGAATCAAGGAGTTAAGCAATAATGTTGTGAGAAATGAACCACACTTATTAAATGGTTTGGAAGAGTTTAGAGTGTCACATATCTATAGGGAGGGGAATGATATGGTCGATAAGTTGGCCAAAGAGGCCATGGTGGAGGGGGTGGAAACACAATAGCAAATAAATGGTTGTTGAACAGAATGTAATCCAAGGCTACTATGGGTAGATCATGATCCAAGGTCATAATGGAAAGCAGGGATGAACCAGTAGGGTTGGATTGCTTCCATGCAGAATGCAATCATTTATCATAGAACAAAGGATAGGCATTGATGTCTAAGGGTGATTACACCTTGTAGGAAATGTGTGAACATTAATGAAAAGGGAAGGCCTCTCCCAAGTTTCGAGAAGTGCAAGAGGGGATAGAAAGGCACCATATTTGGCAGGCCAGTTTACATCTGCAAACTAGAGCAACATTTGGGAGATGGACACACCGATATGTTTAGAGGGCCGACACAAGAAAATAACATTTTTGGGAAAGATCTCAAAGAAACAGCTTGGCTATGTGTTCAAAACACGACACGAGTTGATATTACATGCAATTAAAATGGTGTTGGGGTCAGATTTTTAAAGGTCAATCATAGGTACCAAATTAATAGTAAAATATCAGCCATGTTTCTTATATCTCTGCTAAACGTGGGGGAGTCAAAAGATGAGGCAGAGGCTCTCTATAAAAGTTGGTCTAGGAAAATTATTGATCTCTGCTAAACGTGGGGAAGTCAAAAGATGAGGCAAAGGCTCTCTATAAAAAATTGGTCTAGGCAAATTATTGTGGGGTTGGAGGATGTGCTAGAAAATGTCAAGGAGGGGAGAGGAGTTTCTCTGCCAAGAGATTACTACCTCATTCAGAAGAATGGACAAGCTCTTGGGCAATATCTGCTCATCTTTATTGAGGACCCGACGATGATGCCAAAATTTAGGAATGGGGTGGCAAAGGGTATCCTCTTTCTCAAGCACATCACGGGGTTGGCCTCGGAAGGTGGTATGGGATGGTTACAGGAATATATCTAGGAGGAGAGGTTGGTGGACACAGAAAGGTTGGTGAACACTGTCATGGAGGAGTTGGTGGCCGAAGGTGGTGGTAGAATAGCGGGCTCCAACAGCAGAGGATCGAACTGATGGCTCTTCAGTCGGTGCAGCGCCTTATCTGTTTTGAACTGATGAAAAATAAATATACTATTAATATAATATAGAAAAATAACAATAAATTTTTTAAAATGCAATAATAATATAATAATATAGTAATATGATAATATTGTAAAGTAATAATTTACTAATATAATAAAATTAAAGTATAAAAATAAAATAATATTATAATATAATAATATATTATATTGTAATAATAAATTATAATATATTATAATAAAATATTAAAATAATTTAATAATAAAACAAGTGTCACATAGTGGTTAGTACTTGTCTATCTAATATTGTAGTAATTGTATTTGTTGATTAGTAGATAATTTTTTGTGAGATATCAATTTAGGGACAAGTCAGATAATAGTTTAAAATAATAGATTCTTGCAAGTCATATGTATTATCACACAGTGGAAAGTACCTATTTTGTATGAATGTAATACATGTATTTGTTGTGTAGTTGATGGATGAGTCATGACAACAATTTAAAGGTTGGCTACAATATAGTTTGAGATCAAAAAAGTATTGCAAGTTGAATATTTCATGATTTTATTAGGTTTAAGAATATTATAATTATTAAGGTTAACTTTGACCCCAAGTTTGATTCATACTAAATGTAATTATGACTTAACATAATTAAAGTTGAATTTGTTTATCAAAATAAATATTTGTAAAATATTGATGAGTAAATGATTTTTTTTCAAAACCCTTTATGATTGATTGATTATAAAAAATTAAAACATAAACATTGGCTCATAATGATCACAACATATAAATATAAATTTTTAAAATTTATAAATTCAAGATTAAAAAAAAATATAATATGTTTGTTTCAATAGATACATAAAATAACTTATTATCTAAATATATTATTAAATATTTAATAAAGGATTTTTTAAGAAAATTTTAGCAATTAAGAATGTAAATTTAGCTCAAATAAATAAATGTAATTAATTTAAATAAATAAATAACATGTTTGTTTGAATTTTTAATTTTTTTATTGATAATATTATAAAAAATATAAATAATTCCTAAAGATATATTTTTATAAAGTAAAAGTTAATATTAGTAATATATTAAAAAAACAAAATAGATATTAAAATTTTTACATATTCAAATATGACACATTAATATTAATTATTAAATTAAATGTTAATAACTAGTTTTATTTATTATTTACATCCGGAATTTTTAGCCTGGCCTGAGCTAGCATGAAGGCCACAATGGGTGAACCTCCTCCATGGCTTAAATGTAAGTAACACTCAACTCCCATGAGCATAGTAGCCTAGCAAAGGCATAAAGCCTGCGAGCACACTAGCCTAGAGAGAATGCGCCTCAGGTATGAATGCATGACACATGGCATGAAAGCCATCAACAACTTCAATGTTGCAGGTCAAGTCTACAAGCACATTGGATTAGAAAAGGCATAGCACCTGTGATCACAATAGCCCAGTGGAGACTTGAACCCATCATTGCACTATGGGATGAACCCCTTGAATATATTGATTTTATAATTGTACATTTTAAATTTATAAAATAATATTATATAAAAATATTATTAGACAGTTCATTAAGAATACTTCTTAATATTAATTTTATTTTAATATGAAAATATAAATTTTTAATTAAAAATATAAATTTTGGTCATATATATCTTAGATACTAAATTTGATTATATTAAATTAATAAACCAATTACTATAGACAAGACTAATTTTTGGTAAATAAAATAATAGAAAATACAACATGATAACTGATGCCTATATTGAAGAATATCCATGCCTCTATTAATAATCGCTTAAAATACATTAATATTAATTATTTAAACTATGTAAATAATGCATTAATAATCATAATGTAAATTTTAGGATATTGCATGCATATATTCTAGTTTAGTGAGACAAAATGGTAGCTATGTAATATAAAAAAATAAAACATAAACATGCAATATGTTGGCTCATAATAATATGATATAAATTTAAATTTTAAATTTTAAAAATTCAAAATTAAATAAATATAATAACTTATTTTAATTGGCAAGGAATTAAAAGCAGTTAAGATGATCCTTGGTATTTATTTATTAAGGGATGATGAGATATACAAGGTAAACATGGATATTACATCATGATTTGTGGCTTCCCTCTTGGATTTAGGAGAGCAAAAGGAGATGGTGCGAGAACTACTTCAAAACTATTTGAGAAGCACAATCTTGGAGGGTTGGAGGAAACCTTGGATATAGCAAGGCATGGGGTTGGTGTATGTAAGAGATGGGGACCAACAACATTGAAGGGCCTAGGTCATGAAAAGCCAAGAGCAGAAGGCTTCCCTAACTTACCTCAACTTAAAGTGGTGTTTTGAAATGGTGGATGAGAATGATGAGGACTATAAGGTCCTTCAACCACTCTACAAACCCAAAACTCAGAATGGGGCTAAGCGAGCTAGTTTTCAGGTTCAACACTATGCCTCAAGTAGTTCTCTTTTTGAGGATGAAAATGCAATTTTGGGACAATAGTGCGACACATTGGCATCTCTTAGGCGTGTTGGCATCCATATGAATAGATGACTAAAAAGATAAGATTGAACATTGGAAAACAAACTAACGACCTAGCTAATAGTTTTTAGGAGAATAAAATAACACTATAAAATAAGAAATGTATAGATGAATATAATAAAGTAAGTAGATTAAAGCTAGGGTGACAAAAATGATCTCATAGAAGAGCCTATTCACCAGTTGGCTCCAAGAAGCATGTCCACCTACACACAATAAAGAGGAAATTTTTTGGGGGGCTATATACAAGCCTGACTTAGTTAGACCTATGTTTTGGTGTTTCCACTTCCATGGACAACTAGGTTTGCAACAATGGAGAAATATATTATAAAGAAGGAAATTAAGTAAAGAGCACAAAAGAACTACAAAACAATGTTATGATACCCAACCCAATAGTAGAGGAGATGAGTAGAAAGCTTACCACCTCCACCAAGAGCTCACTAGCTAATGGAGGAGAAAATGAGAGGACTCAAGCCCCTGCTGCAATGTTGTTTGTTCCACACTTTCTCTACAAAGTTGATGGAGTGTTCATGTTGCTGCTATGGAGTGCAAAGTGCTACTTGAGAGTGATGGATGCTAAGAGAATGCTTGAGAAAGTGTGTAGAGATTTGAATTAAATGCTTAGAAGACTATGTAGGGTTATGAAGAATATGAAATGCATGTACGAGTGAATTTGAATGAGATAATGAAGAAAATGGCCATATTCGGGTCAGTTAGTCGAAGGGTGTTACAAATCGACCTCTAATGGGAAGTGTAATGCCTTTGCAAGCTCTAGACGTGAGAATCTGCTAAGTACATAACTATGTCGCGTGGACATCTGTGCACCACACAGGAGTCCCTGATAGTTATTCCTCTACCGACACACAAAACAAATGCCAAATGGAATGAAGACAATGGGCTTATGTGGAATTTAGCCTTCGGATTTGGTTTTCTAAAGTGAGGAAGGGTAAAAGGGGAATTTGCATTTAAGGGGTGCAAATTCGCTCCTATACATTTTTCTCCCACTTTAGCGAGCATGAATACTAATGAGTGCTTTGGTAAAGTAGATCAGAGAAGCAGTAGAGTTAGAAATGTATACCTGAACCATCGAGGAAGCAAACCACGATCTAGTGAGCTTGAGAGTGCAGGACAAGCAAAGGACTTCATAGCCCCGTAGAACTATGAAGCTAAAGAATGAAAGCATCTTGTAGGCCCGTAGACCTGCAAGGAGGAAACCCCCAAGATCTCTCGCATGAAGGAAACAAGAGAAGTAAGCACCTCACAAGCCCATAGACCTACAAGGAAGGTGTCTCCCAAGATCTCTTGCATGAAGGATACTTAGAAAAGCTCCTTATAGGCTCGTAGACCTACAAGGAAGTGTCCCCCAAGATCTATCACAGGGAGGAAGCCGAGAAAGTTCCCTATAGACCTACAGGGAAGGTGTCCTTCAAGATCTCTCACATGAAGGAAACCAAAGAAAGCACCCTGCAGACTTATGGACCCGCAGGGAAGGTTTCCTTCAAGATCTCTCACATGAAGGAAACCAAAAGAAAGTGCCCTACAGACTCGTAAACCTGCAAGGGAGCCACCCCCAAGATCTCTCGCATGGAGGAAGCCCAAAGGAAGCACCCTACAGACCTGCAAACTTATAGGGAGGTATCCCCAAAGATCTCTCACATGGAGGAAACCAAAGGAAAGCAGACTTCACAGAGTCAAAAATCAGCTTCATAGGTGCACCTTTAAAGCGACTTGTTTACTCACAAATAGAACATGTCTGAAAGCGGCCATGTAGGAAAGTAAGCAGATAGTCACATAGACTGTCGATAGATTGGAAATATTTCAAAGGGGTCCCTTGGGAACCCTGGCATGAGGAAGGGGTCCACTCAAGGGATGCGCTATTCGAAAGAATGAAAGAGAAGTTTCTTTCTCGAATTGATTCATCATCAAGGAATCCTTTTGGAAGATGTTCACTTCATCAAGGAATTTGAAAGGAAGAATATTCCCCCACATGAGGGGAAGATCAAAGTTGTTCCCACTTCAGAGGAACATTCTCAAGTTCTTTTTTTATGAACTCATGATGAAGGAAACGCGTTCCATTAGGGTTTCAAGTCAAGAATGTGATTCTTGAAAAGAAGTTTGTGAAGATTCTCAAGAAAAGATCCATTGGAAAAAAATGCATCTTTCAAAAATCAAAATGTTGAAGAAGTGGTGTTGTCACACATGAGAGGGACAACTCAAGAAAAGAAGAGAGAAAGATAAAGGAAAAAGGAAACAAGAGACATTACGAATAAAGGGCATAGGGCTAGCCTAATATTTCAGTGTCAAAACTAGTCATATATATATAGGTGTGCATAGTAATAGTATATAAAATGAATGGTCATCAACCCCTTACTATATCAGACCATGTGAAGAATGCATGAGAAGAAAAAGTAAAAATAAAAAATTGGGTCAACATGGAAGGGAAGCCTAAATGCCCCCAACGCTTTGCATCATCCCTAATTTATCAAAAATCAAATCACAAACATGGAATAATGATGATACAAATAGAAGAAGGTTTGAGTATGTGTAGGATCATCATGGAAAAATAGGCCCTTAAATGGAAAAAAAATTAGAAAAATCAGAGTTAGGAAACTTGACGTAAAAATTTGAATAAGTTATCTATATTATTTCAAAAATATGTAACAATAGAATTTGTAGAAAATTGAATGTAGTTTCTAAAATACTAGGTTTATTTAAAATAAAATAAAATCTATTTGGTAAAAATTTGAAATTTCAATGCAATAGTACTTAAATTTTAGGGAAAAAATAAGAAGTAGGTGTGTCTGACCACCCTAACCACAATAAAATGATAATAATTTTTTATAAGATTTTAGATATAAGTAGGCGACTCATGTTCGATGTGATACATGTTTGTAATTTTTTTCCAAGTAAATAATTAATTATGATTTTTTTATTACAACTTTTAAAAAATTAAAGAGTTACTTATATGTCTAACCAGCTTTAAAACTTGGTCAAAAATTCATGAAATTCATTTATTTATTTTTTAATCTTATAGTATGTGAAGCCTAGAATGTGATGCATGTTTTGGATTCAAAAAATTTGATACCGTTTGAAAGCTATAGATGTTTTTCAATCATCCTATCAATTAGCACTTTAGTTGTAATTCAAATAGACAATAAATAATAATTATTTATTAAATTCAAAGTAAAACATAATTTATATTGGTGGAAAGCTAAGAATCTCCTTTAAAAACCCTTTTCGTTTCATCAATTTTGGGTAAAAAAAAGCTGTCAGCCACATACCCATCATATTGCCACTTTTTGGCCCATCATGATCCTGCACATACTCATAATAGATCATTAAATAAAATGGCACAATATTCAATAAGAAAATATTGAAATTAAGAGGGAACCTAATTTTATGGTTTGCAATATAACACTATAGGTTCTAGCTTCTTGAGAGAGGGCTAGATACCTAGGGGATGAAAACTGAAATTTAAGGAATCCTAAAGGGATATCTAAAGAAGTCTGACTAAGATGAAGGATGAGAATGAACCATTAGGGATGATAAAAAAATTAATGAAGTAACAAATCAAAAACATCCATGGAAAAATGAGATAATAAGAATCTCACTTAAAACAAACTCTAGGAAAGGTAGGACACCTACCATAAAATAATGGAGAAGGTTGTGGAATCCAAAGTAGAGAACATCAAGGGGGTTGTTTCTAGAAAATATGAGGATTTAAAGCATTCATGATGGATGCTACTAAGAACATTATGGATAATGAGGGTTGTGAAAACCCATGATCATAAGAAAACTTTTAAGTATAAATGGGCATGGCAAAGGGGATGTTGTTGAACATGAGATTTTTTATAATATGGAAAACACTAATATTCTAACAATAGAGGAAAAAATAGTCATGAAACCACTTTGTAACAATGCACTACATCAAAGAAACTAACCACCCACATTAATAAACCAAATGAATAGTTAACTGGATTGCTAGAACAAAAAAAAAATATTATGGATTTAAGAAGTCACTATAAAGAATTCTCGAGAGCTATAGTTCTCAACCAAGGCATGGAAGTAGGGATGCTCTACCATTTTAAATTTTGACTTGTCAACCATATTCTAAACGTAAACTATCAAAAATAATAGTAGACATTAGTGAAGGTTTTAAGGGATTATTAATCCCAATCATGAAAGTAAAACCTTTGGATAGCAATGTGGAATATATAGAAAATATGATGAGTAGGATTGTGGAATATAAAATGAGAAAATGATAAAAATAATTAGAATTATAAGAAAGAGAAAAGAATAAAAAGAAAGAAGAAGTAGAAAAAATGTTCAATAAGCTATCTATAGGTACAATTAAAATAATCAAGGATGGAAAAATCTAAAATTATTTGATGAGATGTTATTACTAATGGTAAGTTATCTCCCAAACTAAAATGTTCCCATGAAGAGGTGAAAACCTCTGGAACCAAGAGTTATCTCAAGTGTGCTACTTGTTGGAAGAATGAGTAGGCTATCTATATATTGTCATTGATGTCACCATTTTGGTACTTTAAACTAGTGTGTATAACTGACTTATCTTCTTTGGTGGTTGATCTGGTATTTTTGGTGCCTCTCTTGTATTCTAGTCTGCATTTCTCCGTGGTTGAAAATTCCTGATTGTGGTTTTGGGAAATTACTTATGGATGTTAAAGGCATGCATGAATAGGTTATTTCATGTTCTGGTGCTCGTACAATGAAGTGACATTATTCTGTTGGTTGCGTTGAAGACTATATCTGAGGACTTGTTAAGTTAATTTTGATATGATATGAATACTTATTTCTTGGTCCAAGTTGACATAATGTAACATGCTAACGGTTAAATTGCATTTTGAAAATATTTTGTGGAGCTGACAATTGATATCCTTTATAAAAGAATTGCATCTAATTAAGCTGACCTAATTTGATGCTTGCGATGGAGATCAGATATATATATAAATATATGGTGAACAAATTTCATGGTGCGAAGAGAGTGTGTGTGTAGACAATAGAGAAGAGACAAAATAAATAGTGAGTAAGTAATGATTGTGAAGACCTGTGATCTAAAAGGCAGTAGTTGATGAGCAAAGAATGAAGGGTGTAAAGTCTAAATACGAACATCTCTAGAACTATATCGGCACATGATAGGTGCATCTTTCTAGTTCATTTTGGGCTGTAAATCCTTATTATATTTTATATAATCTTGTGTAGGTAGTGCGCCTCCTTGTTGGACAGTGAGTCCCTTTTGTAGGCAGTGAGCCTTTGTACTTGGATATTGAGTCCTTTTTGGTAGTGAGCCTTTTTTGAAAATACTATATAGTGTGAGTTAACCCTCACCGTGGTTTTTCCATTATTGGGTTTTCGTGTGTAAAAATCTAGTGTTCATTGTGTTGATTTACTTTATGTTATTTCTGTTTCATGCTTATTTAGTAACAAAATAGTGAGGTCGAAGAATTGAAAAGTGATAAATCTTTAAGTATGAATTTGTGTGACACTTGATTCACCCCCCTCTCAATTGTCCTACACCTATTTAACAATTGGTATCAAAGCTTTTGGTTCCTTGTGTAGGGCTTAACCACTTGAGGAGGATCCTAAAGGCTGGTTGAATGGATGATAAAGGAAAGATCCAAACTACTCTTGAAGATCTTGATAAAGTGGAAAGAGAATACAAAGATCTAAAAGAGAATCTTGAAGAAGCAAATGAATATGTTCAGAAACTAAAGGAACAATTAAAGAAATTTAAGGGAAGACACAGAGAGGTAGGTGAACAGCTAAAACAAGAGATAATTGGGTTGAAAATGACAGTAGAAGAGAAGATGAGGATTGAAGAATGTCTAAATACAATGGTGCAAAACAAGTCTGATGAATGTTCTAGACTTGAGCAAGAGATAGTAAACTTAAGAGTGGAACTAGAGAAGGCTAAACTTTGTGAAAATAATTTCAGATCTAGCTCTGATAAACTTGAAGAACTAATTGCAGGAAAAAAACCATGTAAAGACAAAGGTGGCTTGGGAGTTGATACTAGTGAAAGTTCTAAAGATGTGAAGAAGAATCAAGGCAAGAGGAAGAAAAGAAGGAATTTTGCAAGAAGACCACCTGTGAGACAACCTAATGCTCAAAGGTACCCCTCTTTTGATGGTGTTTTTTTTTCCTGTAACAAATGGGTATGTGTAGGATCATGATGGGTATGTGGCTGACGACTTTTTTTTTACCCAAAATTGATGAAACAAAAAGGGTTTTTAAAGGAGATTCTTAGCTTTCCACCAATATAAAGTATTCTTTACTTTGAATTTAATAAGTAATTATTATTCATTTTCTATTCAAATTACGACTAAATTCCTAATTGATAGACTGATTGAAAAATATTTATAGCTTTCAAATGGTATCACATTTTTTGAATCCAAAACATGCGTCACATTCTATGCTTCACATACTATAGGATTAAAAAAAAAAAAATTGAATTTCATGAAGTTTTGACCAAGTTAAGGTGGGTTTTTATATTTTTAAAAGTTGTAAAATTAAAAATATGGATTAGATTGGGACATGAGTCCTCTACTTATATCTAAAATATTATAAAAAAAATATTATCATTTTATTGTGGTTAGGTGGTGACAAACACCTACTTATTTTTCTTGAAATTAAGTACTCGCATTGAAATTTCAAATTTTACCAAATAGATTTTTTTTTAAACAAACCTAGTAGTTTAGAAACTACATTCAATTTTCTACAAATTCTATTCTTAAATATTTTTAAAATAATATAGATAACTTATTCAAATTTTTACGTCAAGTTGCCTAACTCTGATTTTTCTAATTTTTTTGCCACTTAAGGGCCTTTTTTTCCATGATGATCCTGCACATACCCAAATATGGTCATAGAACAACTGAATGCAAGAGTAGGATAAACTAGTTTTTTGGTTCTCTTTCTGGAAAATGCTTTGAATGTGGGAAGATTGGACATATGGCTACAAAATGCAGATCTCAAGTAAGGATGATCAGTCAGGTTATGAAGAACAAGTTTAATGAAGGCAAAATGAATCAATTCTTTAATGGCTACTGCTATACCTACAATAAATTTGGACACAAGGAAAATCAGTGTAGATCGAGGAATAATGGAGGAAATTTTAATCAATAAAGTGTGATCCGTTATAACTACAACAAACCTCAACATGTATCTAAATTTTGCAAGAATAAGAAAGAAAAGAAGTCTACTCTGGAAGAGAAGAGTGAACCGGTAAAGAAGATTGACAAAGAAGATATGAAGCAAGAGATGGATAAGGTACATATGGAAGAAGAAAGAAGAAGAAGAAAAACCTAAGACTTCTTATGTGTCTGTGCCCTCATCTGATACATATGACTTATTTGAAATTTAGACCTAGCATGGTCTTAGGGGAAGTATTATCAAAAGATTATAAAAACCCCCTAAAAGAATGGTGTGTCAGAGGCTAGCACATGGCTGGAATGTGAAGAATGACTATTCAGAGGTTTTGGAAAAATATTTGGAGGAAAATATGTTGGTATGAGGATTTGCAGACCGAATAAGGGCTTTCTGTGATATAAAGACTATTTTTAACAACTTTTTGGTATCTACCGCATTTAATGTGTTTTAGGGTAAGTTTGATGGTGTATAAGATGAAGTTTGCAAGTATTTTTGGTTAAATCGTGCCTTTGAAGAGCTTGAACATAAGCTTAGAATGATCTTGGAGTGAGCTTGAAGCATTTATGAAAGGAGTTCAAAGAGATTATATCAGGTAATCTAGAATAATTTTTTCTGATTGCAAAAAGAAAGAAGAAAATCAAAGAAGTTTCATTGAATTTCAAGAAAACATAGCAATGGACATTGGATCATGTGGTGTTACCCCTCTGAAGTTGAAAAGCATTGAATTAGAAGAATATGATCATAGGAAAATGAAAGGAATTGAACTAGGGTTGAGCGAAGTCAAATTACTGAATATAAAACCCTATGGATGGATTTATGGAGTGAATTTTACAGATCATAGATAAAGAGGTTATCTTGTTCTTGTTGAACCATTTCAAGGATGGAAGCATTATTTTGGAAAAACCCTATTTGATCTCAAAGGAAGCAGTTGAAGAGATCACTAGATTATGCAGCGTTGGAGAACTCCCTGGAAAGAAAACTGTGAAGTATAAAAATATGGAGGAGCTGATTGGAATTAGTAGAGAGCTTAGAGCACTATTGATTGATACACTTGTTGATTTGGCTATTAGGTATGTCACGTATGGTATTTCATACAAAATTTATTTTAGAAACCATGAAAGTTCAACTTCGGCGATTGTTGTACATATTTCCCACATGATAGTTAAGGAGATCAAACAATTTGATTTATGTAGCTTATCGCTTGAGAATTTGCTTGAAAGTGTTCAAATGTCTTTGGTCAAGAATTATCCCTTTCGTTTTAGATCCTTGCTGGTGTGTCTAGTGTTTTACTTTATGAATTCTCTACCTAAAAAAGATAATGTGAAGTGGGAATCTGGTATCCCTATTGGAAAGAAAATTTACATATATCTAGAGTCTTTGGAAGACAATGTAAACATGTACAGGTCGTATTTCTCATCTTTGAAAATAAACCCTTGCTCTAGTATATCTGCACCAAGTTGATTTGAAGTGGGCTCTTCCTCTGGAAAAAGAGAATTAGAGGTTGTTATCAGTGATTCCCCTCCGGAATTGAAAAGGAGAAAAGAGATAACTGAAGACATCATTGACATTTCGGATGAGAAGGAGAGAGAATTTTTGATTGGAACTAAATCCCCTGATCCTAATGACATCCATTCTATGATAGTTGAAGGAAAAATGAAGAATATTGGTGAACTATGGAATTTTTCCTCGCCTATTGAAAAAATGAAAAAGTGATGATGCTCTAGTAGATTATCTACTTCAAAAAGGTATTGAAGTATCTGTTGTTTCTGATTTCTTTCCAGAAAATATGATTCAAATTGTTGAAGAAAGGATGTTGCTTGAAGGTCTAGAAGGACGTAAGATGGGAATCTTGGTTGAAAGGAGATGTGAAAAGACTATGCAGAGATTGTTTGGATTGATTGTGGAAAAAAAGAAGTGTATTAAAGAAATTTCAAATGTTTCCAAGTATTGTCTTTGGTGGCCTGTAGCTATAGATAATTTTAGAAGCAAAATTGAAGTGATTGAACCTGAAGTGAACAACAGTGGAAAGAATTTTGATATATTTGAAGATAAAGAATGAAAGCAAAGAAATAAGAGTTGGTGAACTATAGGCTGAACTAGTCATTACACAAAGATAGAGAGATGATGTGACAAATACCTTCTGGCTTCTTAAAGAGATTGTTGAAGTTCGGTTAGAGCATCTTTCTGAAATTCTTATTGATGTAGAAGATGTTGAGAAACAATGTTCCGGTGTAGCTTTTTCACCCTCTTTTACTCTATTGGGATAATTAGAAAGTACATGCATAATATTGGAGTCTGTTGCATTCAACTGGAAGAAGTTGTATCCAATTCTCAAGGAAATGTATAAGAAGGTGTTCCAGGTGAAGAATGTCATCTTCACTTAACTTTTGTTTGCTTAAAAGTTTTGGATTGTTCAAATTTTTTTAAGTTTTTGGAAATATTTTGAAATTCTGATGTCACCATGTTTACAATCATTTTTGGCACCCTTTTCCATTGATGTCAAAGGGGGAGAGTGTTGGAGATAATGGAGGAAGTTAAAAAATTTTGAGGAAAGAAGGAGAATTTTGTTTACATGTTGCCATCAATGAAAAAGGGGGAGATTGTTGGAAGAATGAGTAGGTTATCTATATGTTTTCATTGATTCCACCATGTTGGTAGCTTGGTTCAGGACTCTAAACCGGTGTATATAACTGACTTATCTTCTCTGGTGGTTGATCCAGTATTTTTGGTGCCTCTCCAGTATTCTAGTCCACATTTCTCCATAGTTGACAATTCCTGATTGCGATTTTGGAAAATTACTTAAGGATGTTAAAGGCATGCATGATTAGGTTATTTCATGTTCTCATGCTCATATGATGAAGTGACATTATTCTGTTGGTTGCGTCAAAGACTATATCTAGCCGACTTGTTAAGTTAATTTTGATATGATATGAAAAATTATTTCTTGCTCTGAGTTGACATAATGTAACATGCTAATGGTTAAATTTCATTTTGAAAATATTTTATGGAGCTGACAATTGATATCCTTTATAAATGAATTGCATCTAATTAGGCTGACCTATTTGATGCTTGTGATGGAGATCATATATATATATATATATATATATAAATATATGGTGAACAACTTTCATGGTGTAGAGAGAGTGTGTGTGTAGACAATAGAGAAAAGAGAAGAAATAGTGATCGAGCAATGAATGTGAAGGTGTGATAAGAAAGGCAGTAGTTGATGAGCGAAGAATGAAGGGTGTAAATTCTGAATACTGAGCATCTTCAAAACAGTATCGACACATGATAGGTGCATCTTTCCAATTCATTTTGGGCTATAAAGCCTTATTCTATTTTGTATAATCTTGTGTAGCCAATGAGCCTCCTTGTTGGACAGTGAGTCCCTTTTGTAGGCAGAGAGCCTTTGTACTTGGACAGTGAGTCCTTTTTGGCAGTGAGCCTCTTTTGAAAATACTACATAGTGTGAGTTAACCCTCACCGTGGTTTTTCCCTTATTGGTTTTTCCATGTAAAAATCTGGTGTTCATTGTGTTGATTTACTTTCTGTTATTTATGTTTCATGCTCATATTTAATAACAAAATAGTGTGGTTGAAAAATTGATAAGTGATAAAGCTTTAAGTTTGAATTTGTGTGACAACTGATTCCCCCCTCCTCTTAGTTGTCTTGCGCCTAGTTAACACCACTTAAGACAATGATCTATAAAATAATCCCTTATGAATCACTATAAATAATTTGTTAGATTCACCAATGGATCATAGATTTTATTTTTATTGATCGTTGACAAATTACATGTAAGAAAGAGAATAGAAACGATCATTCAAATCATAGATAGAAGAAAGAAAGAAACAAGATTTGATAAGGGAGTTCACCCAATGTTCAAGCTATATCTCTGAGCTCACTCAATTGTGATGCCATTTTCCATTATTATGATGCAAATTTCCTAATTACATTGATCACCATGGTCTTCAAGCTACAATACAAATTATTTTGCTTTCAAGGAAGATTATTGCTCTTCAAGCTCTTCCTGCTTCCACATCGTATTGACAAAAACTTGCTAGCAACATGTTTGCCTAGCTTCTCTATCACTTTTACAATGCTTCCAAAGCAATAATAATGCAACTCACTCTAAAAAAAAGTACAAAATTTAAGGCATCAAGCCTCTATTACAAGGCCAAAGAGCAATTTTTCCTAATTCTCCTTCCTAGAGAATTCTTCTCAGAGTATCGTCTCCCAAGCCTTGTTTTTACAAAGAAATAATACCCCCTTATATACATGCTCATATGCTATTAATGGGTTTAAACAATATTATTCCCAAATAACCTATGTTAAGCCCCAAAATATTTTAATTAACGGGCTTTAGGTTTTTAAATGGTTCTAATATCTTCATATCTTCTAAATAAGGTTTTAAAAATCTAATTAAAACCCTTATAAGTCAACCCTCAACTTTGACTTGATGTAACTTTCATGTATCAGCTCCATCCACGGTGTGTACGGACTGCCCTATGTCAGGGCCCAATTTTTCCATGTCAAAATCCATACATTGACTCAGCTGCTCGATCAAATGCCACATCACCGTCCGTATGGTATGCTCTGCCTCATCAATGTCATGATGACATCAGCATTGTACTGCCTAGTCAACATAGTCAACCCTCAACTTTGATCTGCCATAACTTTCATGTACGAGCTCCATCCATGGTGTGTACGAACTGCCACGTGTCAGGGCCCAATTTATCCACATCAAAATTTGTATGTTGCTCAACTACTCGATTAGATGCCACATCACTATTCATATGGTACAATATGCCTTGTCAGCATGCTGATGTCATGCTGACATCAGCATTGTACTACCCAATTAGCATAGTCAACCCTCAACTTTGACCCACTGTAACTTTCACAAACGAGCTCCAATTCAAGCGAAATGAGTGGCATTGGAATCGTGGTGACAAGCTCTTCGTTTTGACAACATTTTTCTCCAATTCCAAAATGATCATTTTTTTTCCTTTGTGATTGGCCTCTAGTACCCTTATTTTGACCCAACTTTGACTAGGTATAACTCTCGCGTACGATCTCCTTTTGATGCGATTCAAGTTGCATCAGGATTATGTTAGCGAGCTATATGCGATGAAGCTAGTTTTGTTGGAGTATGAGATTGTAAAATTTTAGTGTTTTGGAGATCCGACTAGATCAGACGAAATGAGTTCTTTCATAAGGCATATTTTGTGATTTAAGGCATATTTAGGACTTCTTTTAATACATCATCAAGGCATTAATTTGTATGCTTAATTGATCATCAAAGTTGTAGAATGACATGGTACCAAGAAGTTCTCATTATGCATTGTATTTTATTATGTGTTCCTATTGGATGACCATGTTTGAAGGGACTTGGAATCTTTACTTTCCTCACCATGAGGTATTATATCTAGATATGTTGATGCAAAGAACATTTATATTAAGAGAATCTAGAAGGCTTGGGATTCTAGATCAAGCCCTAACCTCTTTGGGCAAGTAATGATCTCTTTAGTGGCCTCTTAATGAACTAGTAGTGTATTTGGTGGTCTCTAAATCTATCCAATCAAGATCATCCTCTTTCCAAAGCCCCTTGGGTTCATGTTTTTAAATTACTTAATAGAGGAATAAAAAATCTTCAAACCCTCCTTGAAAGAACCACCAAGAATTTTCTATACTAGCCTAAGGCCAAGTTGAAATTGTTGTTATCATATCAAGATTAGGAGACCTTCTAGATTGTAATTGATATTAATTTTGTAATTACATTTTAGATGGAACAACTTTGCCTATTGATCAACCACTAGAGATCTCCAAAAAAGAGCTTGAGCTTTGTGTATCTCTTTAAAAATTAAATAAATAGAAAAAAATATTCAATATATTTAATATTTTGTCTAAAAAGAAACTATATATAAATCTCAAACAATGACACCAGATTCATAAGATGACTTTAAAAATAATAAATATAAAGTTTTTGGTTGATAGCGCTATAAATATTTTATGATTTTTATATATTTAGAAGTTTTTACTAATTACAAATTAGAAATATATGATTGGACACAAATTCTTCATAAAGATATTCAATATATTGTAGATAGTATTGAACAAGATTGCTATAATTTGTTTACATTGAATGTGAAGAAAATTGAAATAAAGAATGAATCCAAATGAACAACTAGAATAATATTTTATAAGTAAAGATATGAGATACATAAATATCTATGTGGATGTAAATTTTGTCACCAACAAAAAAAAACATTTATATCACTTCTAATTGCTAATTTAAACAATTAAATAAATATAAAATAAATACCCTATCCATTATATATATATAAACATAATTATGTTGGACGGTTATTAAATTTCTTATTGAAAGATAGATATTTCTATTTGGATTTGACCAAATACTTGAACATGTTCAATGTGCTCTCTCCACTAACTTACTTTATTTAATTAATTCGATTTGAGCAACTACATGAATGTGTTCAATGTATTCCCCGAAAAATTCTGAGTCAATAGCCATGCTTTAATTGTCAAACACTTACTGACCAGTTATTTTTATAAGATTTAAAATGTGAATTCAGTCCCTGGTATTTCCAGATAACAAGCGAGAAAATTCAAGTCATTGGTAATAATTTAATGATCGTTTTGGGACATGAAAGGGTGTTCAATGCATACGCAGCGCATTTGAAGGGTTTTAATTATTTTTTTAATAGTTTCTTTATATTTTATAAGGTCTGTAAGACTTTGGTTACAGCTGAAAATTCTAGGAATGCAACGCATCACATCTGTATTAATGAATTTGAGTGGAATTTTATTTTCTCATTTGTCAGCTGGGAATAAATTAGTGACAAAAAGATTGTGGGTGCGCCCGAAAAATTCTGTGTCCAGTGTTTAAAGTTGTTCAATGTATTCATCAATTTGACTGGAATTGAAGAGTTTTCTTAACAAATACGTTGTAGAAAATATAGAGTAATGACGATCAAAATCTATTGAAGTGTGGAAAATTTGCAGAAATAATTGAATGTCATTTTCTGATTGCCGCGTGACAAGATTTTTGAGTGAATTCTTTTTTGCGCGCACTCAGTAAGTGCTTTGATTTTTTTTTATTTTAAAGAAAGCTGGAAAAAAAAATACTTTGATCTTTGATGGAGTGCCGTATAAGAAATTAGCAACACACAATATCAACGACCGCCTAAAATTAATCGGTTTTCTATTTTGTTATTTGGAAGAGTGTTGTATACGCCTCTTATTAATCAATTTGAATACGTGTCTTACTTGAACATTTTGACTGAAAAAGAAAGCCACTTTTGAATATATTTAATTTTTAGTTAACATTTATTAAATTTTTAAGTGTTTAAATTAGCAATTAAAAATTATATAAACACTTTTTGTTGGTAATAAAATTTATATTCACACAATTTTTTTTATGTATGGTACTTAATATCTTTGTGTATAAAAAAATCATTTTTAGATGTTCTTTTGGATTTCTTTTGGACTCATTTTTTATTTCAATTTTCTTTGCATGATGTGAAAGAATTGTAGCAATTTTGTCCAATACTACTTACACTATCTTGAATATCTCTATAAAGAATTTATATCCAACCATATAATTCTAATTAGAATAAATAAAAGCATATAAATATATAAAAAATTATAGATATTTATAGTTCTACCAATAAAATGCTTTATATTATTATTTTTTACAAGTCATCTTATGAATCTTGTGTCATTCTATGAAATTTAATATATGATTTCTTTCCAAACCAAATGCTAATTATATAGAAGAGATTTTTTTCTCTTTATTTTTTATTTTTTAAAAATACATAAAGCTTGAGCACAAGGGAAAATAAATCAATTCTAAATTATCTAGATTGACAAGTTGCATAAATACTAGGTCTATAGAAGTTTATCGTTGACTAAGAAGCTCTATCTAAAATGTAATTACAAATTCGGATTGTTTCTCATTGTGATCATTTTTAGAAAGTTATTCAAATGGTGAAGATTTGTTGCCCATAAATTTTAAAAACAATTGAAAAAATGTTCTATGTACTTTTACAAATGACAAATGATTCAAACACTTTGTTAAGAAATACAGATATATAAGAAAAATCATCTATGACAAATGAAAGGAAAAGTATTAACCCTATTCAAATGTGTGTGGTTTCCTTATTGATTTCATATGGAAAGGAAAACTTGAATCTAAAGATGGTACACAAAAACAATACATTTATTGAGACTAAACAAGATAAAACACCATCCCTAATCAAAAGATAAAATAAAATATAAGAGTTGGGTAGTACAACATAAAATATAATAGTGTTCACTAAAATAGAATGTGATCAACCAATGCTTAGAAAGAAAACCTATATGCAAAATAAAAGAATATTTAACTACTTTAATCTCAAGAAATATATCAATAGTATATAAATATGAAATACAAAAAAATATTTGTCCAAACCTTGAGTTCTTAAATAATGATTAATTTTTTATAAATTATTTTTCATGTTTGGAGTTATTGGACATCATAATAACATGAATGGATTAAATTTAGTGAACATCATGCATAATATAAAAATTTAAATTTATTGGTAATTATGGTAACATGAAAGGAGATGTTTGAGATAAGATATAATAATTATTGAAATATTTGAACCTCTAAACTAATGATTATCTATAAAAAAAAGTATGCATACTGTAATGTTTATATAATTTCTTCGAAAAAGGGAGATATAAAAACTATATATAACTATAATGCTCCAAGCTGAAATGCTCCAAACAAAACATGACGAAACAATGACTTTTTTAAATAATGAAAATAATGCCAATATGCAACAATGACATGACACACTTACATAATAATATGCATGCAAGTGTCACAATGACACAATGGCAACTTAGACAACAAGAAAAATTTACCATTGCATAAGAAAGGTGGCGACAATGAAAGACTAACCACTCGTGGGATAAATCCACCATGACAAACAAACACAAGAGAGAGAGAGGAAAACACCTACATAATGATTAGTTACTAACTGTGATCTCATTCTCTTGCAACACCACACTAGGATAAGATGAGGGAAACATCAACCTCCAATCCACATCTAAAAAACTTTCACAACTCTAAAAATAGAGTAAAAACTCCACCACTTGTAATGAAATAACTTGCACAATAGAAGAATATGATATGATATATGTAGAAAATACTTGATAATAACTAAGAATAACAAGCCACTTTGAGGCCTAGACAACCTCCAAATATCTTCAATGAGAACACAATTCACAATATGATAATATGACTTAATTAAGAGTTAAGGTAACCACATGCCATGGTGTAGGAGCACCTAGGCTAACCTCCATAGACTAGGAAATTTTGGCTTGTATCTGACCTTAGCCAAGTCAGAAGGTTTGTGTGTTTGTTTTGGACCTTAGAAGGTCATTGTTGTGGTTGGGTGAATTAGTCATTAGGACTAAGGTCACCATAGTTTAGTCTTTATTAATTATCTTTGCTTTAATTATCCTTAGTAGCTTAAGTTTGGAATAGAGCCTTAAATGTGTTCTAAACACATCTATGTTGTTAGAAGATGCTAAAAGGAAGTTAAGGGAGTTCGATGCTCGGAATCAAGGAGTTAGAGGTCCTAAGAATTAGGGAGAGGACATAATGATAAGTTGCAAAAAGTTGTTGCAAAGTTGCATGACAACATTTGTCAGGTTGCATGCAACTTAGTTATCTTGGATCTCCTAAAAGTTAGGAGTGTGGGATCGACCAACATCCCTTGAAACATGGAAAAAGGCATCTATGTAAGGTAATGGCTCGAAGGTAGGCAGTTAGTCTATTGTAATCAAGTTTTTGGTTTGTGTGAATAGAGAGAAGTCTACAATTTCTGAGTTTACCGTGTGTTTTGAAGAAACAGTAATATCAAGTGCATTGTATATACTGATTTGGCATTGTTTTCATGTTCATAGTGTAGTTTTAAGTCTTTTTCATTTTGTAAGCAAGTTAATCTGAGTTAAACTGGTGTTGTGAATTCATAGATTAGGGTCTAGAGGGTTTGTTGGATTTGTTTTGAACTGTTAGTCCTTTAATGGCTCCCCCATAAAATCTAGCCACGGGAATTTCTTGAGAATGGATGGATTTGATAGGGGAGCCACTTTTTTGTACATATCTAGTGGTAGGAGTCATGTGGAGTCAAGTAGCAATGAGCAAAAACAAACCCTAGGTGAGTTTTGAATACCCAGTTAGAGGTTTGTCAGTCAAGAATTGAAGAGAACAGGCAAGGGTCAGAAGTACAGTATGACAAAGTACGGTTCCAGGTAGAATTTGGTCATATCTTAGCATGCTAGAAGGATTGAGGCTTTTACCAATCCATTTGAAGTAGATTTGAATGGGAGATCAGGGAAACCCTAGTAATGAGGCCTATTAGCCCTATCTACCCTAGGTTATAGGAAACTTGTGTACGAAGGAGACAGGGGTCTGAAACCCTGTGAATATTTTAAAGGACCAAAAAGGGTATTTGAAAGTGAAGTTTATTTTCTAGGTTGTTTGGAGAGTTTGAGCAAGAAAAGCAAAAAGGTCACTGGTAAGGGCTACAAGGAATTAGGCCTCTTCAAAGCAAAATCTTGGAATCGGTAAGAACAAAGAGATAAGACCATCCTAGATAGAATCTAATGGATGTGTTTGGCATGTTTTCAATGTTCCTAACACCCCTGCAAGCAGTACAAGGTTTTGTGTAATATTGGCACTTAGATATTTCTAAGTGTAGGAAAGAGTTTGCAAGTTCAAGTGGTGTCAGTCCTCCAAGGTGACGCACAAGGAGTGAGACTCTTGTAGAAGAGTTGAAATAGAGCTTAGTTAATGACCTAAGTTTGACTAGGACCTAGAAGGAATCAAGTTCCAGGAAGAAGACACAGAAAAGGTCTTCTTAAGTTGATTGTGCAAGCAAGCCTAGGTTAACTTACACCATATTGGTATCAGAGCCTTTGTTTGATCAGGCTTGTGATTGATGTTGCAACCCACTGAATCAGTAGGAGAGAATACACCAAAGGAAGAAAGAACCATGGTGACTAACACTGAGTTAGCCAAGAAGGTAGAAGAGCAAGAAGAGGATAATTGGTTGCTAAGAGAAAGGTTATCCCAAATGGAGAAGCTCTTGGATGAAGTCCAAGAAAAGGCAGACAAAGTAAAGGATAAGATAGAACAGAAGGAAGAGCAGGAAGCAAAGGAAAAGGAATTGGACTTGGAGGAGGAAGCTCCAAAACCTGACCCTATCCTTGCTGAAGAACCCTTCTTGAAGGCATTGTAGGCCTTAAGTGGCAAAGCTTTGGAAGGAGTGCCACTATTTAGTGGACAAATGGATCATGATTCAGTCATGGACTGGATTGAAAGTATAGAAAATCACTTTGAATGTGATGGTATAACAGAGGCCCAAAAAGTTAAGGTGGCTAAGTCAAGGTTGAGAGGTTCAGCTCTCACATGGTGGAAGTTTGTGCAAGCTGAAAGAGAGAAGGAAGGAAAGGGTCCTATAGTTACATGGAGATGCATGGTAACCAAGATCAAGCAGACCTACCTACCTGATGACTATGAAGTCCAGTTGCATAGGAGGAGACATAATCTTAGACAAAAGGATATGGATGTCCAAACATATACCGAGGAGTTCCAAAAGTTGTGCCTTAGATCAAAGGTGGTTGAAGATGAAAGCATCAAGCTAGCAAGGTATTTGAATGGGCTTAAATGGTCTATTCAAGAAGATATGAGCCTAGTGAACTTCAAAACCATCCACCAATGCTATCAAATGGCCTTAAAGATAGAGGAGAAAGGCAAAAAGAAGCAAGAGCATACCTCCAAAAGTATGGGTAAAGGAAAAGATAGCAGAGGACAAAGAGGTAGCTATGGTGGAAGGAGTTTAGAACCAAGGGCCCAAGGAGAAGTCAGATACTCTGAGCAGCAAGAAGGAAGCTCTAGTAGAGCTGGTAGAGGAAGAGGCTCTAGCTCTAGAGGAAGAAGTGGTGGACAAGGAAGAGGTAATTACTTTACCAACATGAAGCGCTACCACTGCAATCAAATGGGACACCCGGCCTATAGATGTCCAGAGAAAGGTAGTACTTCTCATGGAGGTGACAAGAGAACCAATTTAGTTCATGATGAGACAACTGCAGCAGAGAAACATTCTAAAGTACCATTGAATTCTGAGGAAGGTGAGAACCTCATGATGAGGAGAACTTTGATCAAGGAGCCGGTTAAAGAAGAACCAAGCCAAAGGAGGTCCCTGTTTAGGATAAAGTGTAAAATGATGGGGAAAGTGTGTAGAGTCATCATTGACTCAGGGTCTACTGACAATATTGTGTCAAAGGAGACAATTAGCAAGCTGAAGTTGACAAGGATGCCCCACACCAATCCTTACAAGGTCACATGGCTCAATAAATGTCAACATGTCTTGGTAAATGAACAAGCATGGGTGGAGTTCTCAATTGGAAGGTACAATAACAAAGTCTTGTGTGATGTGTTACCTATGGATGCATGTCACTTGCTCCTAGGTGGACCATGGCGATTTGATCGCCAAGCTATGCATGATGGATTAAAGAACTCTTACACTTTCAAGAAGGATAAGGTAACATTCAAAATTTAGTCTTTGCTAGAAGATGCAGAGGTGCAGAAAGCAAGTCCTAAATTGCTTATGGTTGGTGAAAAAGAGTTCTTAGAAGCCTTGGAAGAAGGAGAAGGAGTTGGCTATGCAGTGATGTTAAAGCCAAGAGAGGTAAGTGATGAGAAAGTAGCTAAAAAGCCAGAGCTACCAAAAGAAATACAGAAGATGTTGCAAACCTATGAAGGGATTGTGAGTAGTGGACAACCAGCAGCATTACCCCCTAAAAGAGCCATAAGTCATAGAATAGACTTGATACCAGGGGCTACCCTACCAAATAAGGTAGCTTACAAGATGACCCCTCAACAAAATGAGGAAATAGCTAGACAAGTACAAGAACTCCTAAACCAAGGTCTCATTAGGAAAAGTATCAGCCCATGTGCAGTACCCACTGTCTTAGCACCTAAAAAGGGAGGAGAATGGAGGCTTTCTACTGACTCCAGGGCCATAAATAAGATAACCATTAGGTATAGATTCCCTATCCCTAGGATTGAAGACCTCATGGATTGTCTAGGTGAAGCTAGGTACTATACTAAGATAGACTTAAAGAGTGGCTATCACCAAATTAAGATACATGAGGGAGATGAGTGGAAAACAACTTTTAAAACCAATGAGGGTCTCTATGAGTGGTTGGTTATGCCATTTGGGTTGTCTAATGCCCCCTCCACAATCATGAGACTCATGAATGAAATCCTCAAAGACTACATTGGCAAATTTGTAGTGGTGTATCTTGATGATATACTAATTTATAGCAAAACAAGAGAAGAGCACCTCAAATAGATAGAGTTGATTTTCAAGAAGCTGCAGGAGGAGAAGTTGATGATCAATTTGGAAAAGTGTGAATTCATCAAAACAGATCTGGTGTACCTTGGATTTGTGCTATCACCTGGCAACTTGAAAATGGATAGCAACAAAGTGGAAGCCATCCTCAATTGGCCTACTCCAAAGACAACAACAAAGGTAAGAAGTTTTCATGGTCTTTCTTAATACTATAGGAAGTTCATAAGACAATTTAGTGCTATTTGTGCTCCTATGTTGGACACCATTAAAGGAGGAATGAAGACTAAGTTTGTATGAAATGAGCGAGCTAACAAAAGTTTTGAGTTGTTGAAAGAAAAGATAGCTACACAACCTGTTTTGGTGTTACCAAGCTTTGAGAAGCTATTCACTATTGAATGTGATGCAAGCAATGTGGCTATTGGAGTTGTTCTCAGCCAAGAGGGAAGACCATTGGCTTTTCATTCAGAGAAGTTAAGTGAAGCCAAGAAGAAGTATTCTTCTTATGACCTTGAGATGTATGCATTGGTCCAGGCTTTAAGGTAATGGAGGCACTACTTGCTTCCCAAGGAAAATTTCATAGTGTATTCAGAAAACCAAGCACTTAGTTTCTTGAATTTACAAGAGAAATTGAGTCACAGATACATGAAATGGGTGGAATACCTGCAAGCTTACACCCTCAATATCAAGCACAAGAAAGGAGTACTCAACAAGGTGGTAGATGCCTTGAGTAGAAGAGTCCTCACCATACAAGAAATTCAGTTGAAGAGCATGGGAATAGATCATTTCAAGGATCTATATGCAGATGATGAAGATTTTGCAGACATTTATAAGGTATGTGCTGAATACAAGAATCATTTTCATAGTAAATATGTTGAATATACTTTGCAAAGTGATCTCTTATTTAAAGGGAATCAGTTATGTGTCCCTAGAGGCTCAATTAGAGAGAACTTGATACAAGAAAAGCATAATGGTGCATTGAGTGGTCACTTTGGGATCACAAAGACTCAAGAACTTGTTCAAAGGTTCTATTATTGGCCAAGGATGAACCTAGATGTTAGGAGGTATGTGGAGAGTTGTATAGTGTGTCAAAAGGCCAAGGGTACTTCTTCGAATGCATGACTATACCAACCACTGCCTATTCCTACTAGGCCATGGGAATGCTTGAGTATGGATTTTGTAGTTGGGTTACCCAAGACAAGACAAGGCATAGACAATGTTTATGTGGTTGTGGAAAGATTCAACAAGATGGCTCACTTTGTGCCATGTAAAACTACCAATGATGCCAGTCAAATAGCTTCTCTTTTCTTCAAAGAGATAGTAAGGATACATGGATTACCAATCAGCATTGTATCAGACAGAGACACCAAGTTCATGAGTCATTTTTGGAAGACACTTTGGTAGAGATTGGGCACTAATTTATCCTTTGGATCTGCATACCATCCCCAAATTGATGGTCAGACCGAAGTTGTGAATAGAAGTCTTGGAAATCTATTAAGAATACTAGAACCAAGGAATACAAGGAACACCTGATTAAAAGACATGGTCAATCTGATGTTGATGCAGTGTTGATCAAAGAGTTAGAGTTCAAGAAGTTGGGCATTGATCTCAACTTAATCAATCCAAGGGTGGATTGAACTCTTTTGTTTTGGGCAGGATGGTGCAGGAGCACCTAGGCTAACCTCCATAAACTAGGAAATTTTGGCTTGTATCTAACCTTAGCCAAGTCAGAAGGTTTGTGTGTTTGTTTTGGACCTTAGAAGGTAATTGTTGTGGTTGGGTGAATTAGTCATTAGAACTAAGGTCACCATAGTTTAGTCTTTATTAATTATCTTTTCTTTAATTAGCCTTAGTAGCTTAAGTTTGGAATAGAGCCTTAAATGTGTTCTAAACACATCTATGTTGTTAGAAGATGCTAAAAGGTAGTTAAGGGAGTTGGATGCTCATAATCAAGGAGTTAGAGGTCCTAAGAATTAGGGAGAGGACATAATGATAAGTTGCAAAAAGTTGTTGCAAAGTTGCATGACAACATTTTCCAGGTTGCATGCAACTTAGTTATCTTGGATCTCCTAAAAGTTAGGAGTGTGGGATCGACCAACATCCCTTGAAACATGGAAAAATGAATCTATGTAAGGTAATGGCTCAAAGGCAGGTAGTTAGTCTATTGTAATCAAGTTTTTGGTTTGTGTGAATAGAGAGAAGTCTACAATTTCTGAGTTTACCGTGTGTTTTGAAGAAACAATAATATCAAGTGAATTGTATATACTGATTTGGCATTGTTTTCATGTTCATAGTGTAGTTTTAAGTCTTTTTCATTCTGTAAGCAAGTTAATCTGAGTTAAATTAGTGTTGTGAATTCATAGATTAGGGTCTAGAGGGTTTGTTGGATCTGTTTTGAACCGTTAGTCCTTTAATGGCTCCCCCATAAAATCTAGCCACGGGAATTTCTTGAGAATGGATGAATTTGATAGGGGAACCACTTGTTTATACATATCTAGTGGTAGGAGTCATGTGGAGTCAAGTAGCAATGAGCAAAAAAAAACCCTAGGTGAGTTTTGAAAACCCGGTTAGAGGTTTGTCAGTCAAGAATTGAAGAAAACAGGCAGGGGTCAAAAGTACAGTATGACAAAGTACGGTTCCAGGTAGAATTTGGTCATATCTTAGCATGCTAGAAGGATTGAGGCTTTTACCAATCCATTTGAAATAGATTTGAATGGGAGATCAAGGAAACCCTAGTAATTAGGCCTATTAGCCCTATCTACCCTAGGTTATAGGAAACTTGTGTACGGAGGAGACAGGGGTCTGAAACCCTGTGAATATTTTAAAGGACCAAAAAGGGTATCTAAAAGTGAATTTTATTTTCTAGGTTGTTTGGAGAGTTTGAGCAAGAAAAGAAAAAAGGTCACTGGTAAGGGCTACAAAGAATTGGGCCTCTTCAAAGCAAAATCTTGGAATCGGTAAGAAGAAAGAGCTAAGACCATCCTAGATGGAATGTAATGGATGTGTTTAGCATGTTTTCAATGTTTCTAACACCCTTGCAAGCAGTACAAGGTTTTGTGTAATATTGGCACTTAGAGATTTCTAAGTGTAGGAAAGAGTTTGCAAGTTCAAGTGGTGTCAGTCCTCCAAGGTGAAGCACAAGGAGTGAGACTCTTGTAGAAGAGTTGAAATAGAGCTTAGTTAATGACCTAAGCCTGACTAGGACCTAGAAGCAATCAGGTTCCAGGAAGAAGACAGGGAAAAGGTCTTCTTAAGTTGATTGTGCAAGCAAGCCTAGGTTAACTTACACTATGCCAACTACTCATAACCTATACACATTGTAAGGGTAAGAGCATAACATTTCCCTCCTCTTTACAAAAGCATTGTTCTCAATCTAACTTTTTTCTTTTTCTTCTTCTTCATCTCCTTTTTTACTTCCACTTCTTTTTCTAGTGTTGCTTCTTGTTCCTACTCTTGTCTTTCTTTCTTTTTCTTGTTCTTGTTCTTTCTCTTTCTCTTTTTTGCTTCCACTTCTTCTTCTACTACTACTTCTTGTTCTTTTTCTTCTTGTTCTTTTTCTTTCCCTTTCTCTTTCTCTTATGATTTTTCTTGTTCTTACTCTTTTTCTTTCTCTTGCTCTTTTTCTTTTTCTTTTTCTACTTCTTGTTCCTTTTTCTTTTCCTTCTTTTTTGTGGCTACTTTTTGTTGTAACTTGAAGGTGTAGAGAGATAATTTTGCAATAAATCACCAAAATAAAGTCAAAATACTCTTTTTTTGTAACTTACAAAGACCTAGGTTACACTCCAATAGAAAAATCTCTCCAAAATTAGGTGATTTGGAGCCTCAAGTGAGTGAAAAGTTTTTGAAAAATATAATTTCCCAATAAATTGATTTTTTATCATTCAATTTCTCTAAAAATTGAACTATAGCCTTCTTTGATGTCTCAAAAAACCCACAAAAAATTAGGAACCAATTCGTCAATATGTGGGAGATATGTTTTTTCAAAATAAATTGGGAAGAAACCATAATTTTGCAATAACTTGCTCAATTTTGCTTCAATTCTTCTAAAATATAGATTGTATTTTCTTGAAAATTTGTAGCAAAAACCCTTTAAAAATAAAACAAAAATTAGCCAAAATATGGGAGATATGGGTTTCACAATATGACATCCAAAATTGAAAAAAATGCCTTGTAGTAATGGTGCGAAGATCATGCTCTGATACCACTTGTAATGAAATAACTTGCACAATAGAAGAATATGATATGAGATATGTAGAAATACTTGATAATAATTGAGAATAAGAAGCCACTTTGAGCCGAGGGAAACCTCCAAATATATCCAATGAGAACACAATTTGTAATATGATAATATGACTTGATTAAGAGTTAAGGTAGCCACAAGATGACTACTCATAACCCGATACACACTATAGGGGTAAGAGCATAATACGTTTCCTAACCAAGAGGCACAACCTCACCAAAAATTGGAATGATGTCAAGTCAGTTCTAAAAAATGACACTTCCCAAGACATCTTGTCACAACATGACAAAACACAAGAAAAAGTATACTACTCCATCACACCCCATGAATTATGAATAATTTGGAAGACACCAACCAAGATTAACTAAGGAGGATTACAACCTTCCCAAGTCTTCACAAGACTAGGTGCACAATCTCCCTAACCCTAGGTTTGACAATCGGGCAACTTCAAAATAATACATGCAAAACAAGGCAAGATAATCCATAAGTTCTCAATGACATCACATAAGAACATGCATATAACACCAATTGACCATTAGGACCATAAGGAAAAACTTTTGTTCACATGGTTTTCCCACTTGAGGCTTCAAAACAAAGAAGAAAGATCAAGTCTTGAAACATAGATACTTGACTAGGTTTTTTAGGCTTCCAAGGACTAGAATGATCGGAATGGGAAAAATAAAAGGAATAATTTTTTTTTAGTGTCATTAGTCTTAGAAAACCATTTTCTAATTGAGGTTAAGAGGATTAATATTCTATTTTTTGTATGGGGATGAGGCCACCCAAACATTGGACGAGGTCGCCCAAATAAAGTTAGATAAAATTTGGAGTTTTTGGCCTATCAAACCAAACTGATCCACTAATGAGCAAGCCACCCAAGTATGAAAGTAAGCTGCCCAACTAGAATTAGCCATGTTTTTGGTCAATCTAGTTCAATTCAATGCAAGACAAGGCCACCTAGATATATTACCATGCTACCCAACTATGAAAGGTAACAACTAAATTCATTTTAAACCCAAAATAAATGTTCCTAAGTTTATTTTAACTTCCAAGACATAATTACAACATAATATGAGTATGATCACGCTCAACACAAATATTGAGACATGTAATTAGGGCTAAAACACTAACATTTATAAATCTTACAATCCTTCTCAATGAGAGGTCCATTAATATCAATATGATAATTTGAATGAAAGGGAATCATCTAAATACATGACATAATCTTGGTAGAACATGGTACCTTGATGTTCCTCAATCCTTGGACCTTTTATTCAATATAATTTTTTCAGCGATGGAATTTTTACTTTGATTAGTATTCCTTTAATTTGCAAGTGTGGAGTAAGTTATACTTCGCATCTATCTTTTCTAGGTGAACCATAATATTTTCTTGGATAAAACTGAAAGTTGTTACAAACAAAGCAGCCTTGATTTATTCCCATTGTCTTCCTATCACTTTGTTCATGTAGCAATTCTTGTCGCCTAATAGGATATAATTAACAATTAAATTCTACCTTAACATATTCATAGAATTTTTAAATGCATTTCACTCTTAACTTGTTGATATCATCCCTTAAGTATATATCTATAATTACACATTTCACAAGTTCTACATCTTGGATTGACATAAGGAGTAAACTAAAATATCCCATCATAAAATTTAGCCATAGTCTTAAAAGTTTCCAATTATAGTTTTGTCCCAATAGTGGATATATTAGGAAAAACTTATAGTTGATTTCTCAATTGATATGAATAAGGCTTGTTTGGTTGCAAAAGGATTCTCCTAGGTTATTAGGATTGACTGCTATAGGACTTTTGGGCTAGTTTCCAAAATGAATTATGTTTGACTTGTTCTTACCATAGGTGCAACCCATTATTGGGAAGTTCATCATATGGATGTGAAGAGTTCCTTTCTTCATAGTGACCTTCAAGATGAAATCTACATGGATTAGCCATAGGGGTTAGTGTAGGATCCTTCACTTTAAATTTTCATATTTGAAAGTCTCTCTATGACCTCAAATAAGCTTCTTAGGCTTGGTATGAAAATATGGACTTCTTCTAATATTTGGGTTCACTCAATGTCATTTTGATCTGAACATGTAAATTTTGCAATAGGATGAAATTCTCACATTTTTAGTTCTTTATGTTGATGACTTATTAATCATAGGAAGTCACACATCCATCATCAAAGTGGTGAAAAATTATTTGCATGATAGATTTGTGATGTTAGACTTGGGTCTTTTGTATTACTTATTTTTGGATTGATATCACTTAGTCATCCTTGAGTACATTCCTTGCACAATCCAAGTATGCTCTTGATATGCTCTCTAGATTTCACATGGTTGACTATAATCTTGAATGAACTCTATTTTTGTTAGAGGTCAAACTTGAGGTTAAGTGTTCTTCGCCTTTTATTGATGGAACTTTATATTGGTAGCTTGTTGGGAGTCTTTTCTACATGACTTATACAAGACCATACATTTAATATGTTGTGTGCATGTTATGTCAATTCATGCATGAGCCACATGAGTTGCATTGGAAAGAAGCTAAGTATATTCTCTACTATATTCAAGGTACTCATAGTCATGGGATTCAATATGCACTAGGTGTGGATATTGACTTGGTGGGATATATAAAAATTCAAATTGGGAAGGTGATTCTTAGGATCACAAGCCTACTTTAGGTTTTTCTTCTCACTTGGTTTCAATCTAGTTGGTTGGTCAAGTAAGAAGTAGGTTATAATTTATCTATCATCCATAGAGGTTTATTATCAAAGGGCAGTTAATTCCACCACTAAGGATATTTTGGATTCAAAATATTCTCATTGAATTTGATATTCTATTCAAGAAACCTACATTCACAATTTGTGATAATCAAAGTGTGATTCAAATCTCAAGGAATCTAGTTCATCATCAACGACCTTAAAACATTGAGATTAATATGCACTACATTGAGGATCATATTTTGGAAATCATTAGGGTATGTACAGGATCATGATGGGCCAAAAAGTGGCAATATGATGGGTATGTGTAGAGTATGTGGCTGATGACTTTTTTTTTACCCAAAATTGATGAAATGAAAAGGGTTTCTAAAGGATACTCTTAGCTTTAATTATGCTTTACTTTGAATTTAATAAATAATTATTATTCATTTTCTATTTGAATTATGACTAAATTCCTCATTGATATTGAAAAACATCTATATCATCAAATAGTATCACATTTTTTGAATCCAAAACATGTGTCACATTCTATGCTTTGCATTATAGGATTAAAAGAAAAAAATTAAATTTCATTAAGTTTTGAACAAGTTAAGGTGGTCGGGACGTACTAGTTTTATATTTTTTAAAAGTTGTAATAAAAATCCATAATTAATTATTTATTTGGAAAAAATTACACAAAAATATGCATCACACGAGACATGAGTCCTACACTTACATATAAAATATTATAAGAAAATATTATCATTTTATTGTGGTTAGGGTGGAGATAGACACCTACTTCTTTTTCTTGAAATTTAAGTACTACTGGATTGAAATTTCAATTTTTCACCAAATAGATTTATTTATTTTTTAAATAAACCTAGTAGTTTAGAAACTACATTCAATTTGATATATATTCTATTCTTACATATTTTTTAAATAATATAAATAACTTATTCAAACTTTTACGTCAAGTTGCCTAACTCTAATTTTTCTAAATTTTTTGCCACTTAAGGGCCTATTTTTTCCATGATGATCCTGCACATACCCATTAATCTTAAGTAATATCCAAAATTGGAGAAAATTATAGAAATCTTCACCAAAACCTTCACTTAAAGAAATTTCCTTTATTTGTGATCTTTGTTTGGGGGTGTGAAAGGTGTCTACTTCAGGGGCTTCGTAGTCCTTAATTTCTCTCTCTCTCTCTCTCTCTCTCTCTCTCTCTCTACTTTGGGGGTAAATTTTCCCTCTATTTTGGGAGTCTTTTCCTCTTATAGGGGCTTCTCCTTTTTTGGGTATCTCTTCTACATGGGTACCTCATTAGGATTCATTTGTTAGGACCCATATTTTCACCCTCCTAAGCTACACTAAATGGGGGGTGTTATTGTAAGTTTTTATTTTCCTTAAGGGATATATTTTTTTTCTCACACATATTATTAAGATTACTAAGGTTAATTAGACTTCTAGTTAATATGATACTACATGTCATGATCCATTATCTACATGTGTCACTCCCTCCCACACATGTGCAATTGAGTCTGACACCTCCTTTTCGATTTTAATACCACCTCTCATAACCATTAGTTTTTTCTCTATTTGAATACGTTATGCTACATGTTTTGACATTTACAAAGTAGGTAAAACCTCCCACCTATTATGGGTAGTTGGAGTTAATGCAAGTCTCTTGGATGTATTTGCTTATATTTTAGTATATAACATCACTCTCTTTTGATCTTAGATAGTTTGATGAGAGTAACATGAGTATTCTAAAAATTCTCTTACAGTTGCCTCTTATTTTCCCTCTTTTAGGATTCTCTCTCCATCCTTTATTTTGATCTTTGATCATTTATTGACTAGAGCGTATGTGATCTAAAAATAACATCAAATCCTATCCCACTTCTCACTTCTCGTAGAATCTAACACTAGGTAGATTTTTTGTTCATTAAAAAATATCACTTATAAACCTCTTTCACCAAAGGCATTGAAGCTAAATTTTGTGTAATGTGTGATGATTTATAGTAAATATTTTTCAATATAAGCATTGATAATAACAAATCTCATTTATGGAAATTAAATATTTTGTGTAACATGTGATGATTTATCCATGCTACGACCTCCCTGTGCAGTGTCGTGCTACATAAAAGTTTGTGTGTACTCTACAACAAAATAACAAATTCATGATGAAGCAGCTTTCATAAAAAATTTGCTCACAAATACAAGTGGTTTTAATGAATCTAGAATAGTAAGTTTTGGAGAGCACTATTAAATTTAGTGTTTTCTAAATTATTCATAAGTCATTTAAATTTATTTTTAATAAAAAAATTGTTTAAATTGTTTGTGTTAACATTTTTCTATTGTAACTAAACATTTAGATTTTAGAAAACATATGTTTAATAATTTTTAAAAAATAATTTTAATTTTTAATAATTTTTATTTGAATTGTATTTGTATTTTCATTTTTTATAATTATTTTTATATTTAATAATTTTTAAAAATGATTTAATTTTTTGAATACTTTTTATTTGAATTGTATTTGTATTTATAGTTAATATTATTTTTAAAAATGATAATATTATTTTATTATAAGTTTATAGTCTTCTTTAAATAATTTTTATATTTAACAATCTTGTAAAAGAGATTTCAAAATAATTTTTATGATTGTCAATTTAAATTGTATTTAATGTTTATCTTAAATTATATAATTTATTTATATGTTTACTAAAATATTACATGTTTAATATTTTTTGAAGAATAATTTAAACTTAATCCTCATAATTTTGATTAATTTAATGTTTAATGATTATTCTCGTATTTAAATTGTTTATATGCTTACCATAAAAATTATTTATATTCTTAATAAATTTTAAAAGTGACATAAAATTGATTCATTTAAACATTTTTATTTACTTTTAAGTGCTTACACTATTTGAGATCAATCACATGAAATATGAAACCCTTTGGTAAACCCTCCTACACATAATAACATAAAGCTACCCTCCACAATGTAACCAAATTCAGGAATCTAGATTAGACATCTAGAAGGACTTCCCAAGTTTCATGCAAGAGGAGGAATGGGTCTTGATTATCTTGGGGAACGTCCATGATGAATATATGTATCTAGATAAGCCTAACAAAATTAGAAAAAAATCCACTAAAGTTGTTATAGGGCCATATGTATAAGAAGAGGTTCCATTGGAGAAGGCAATAAATGAACATATGATAGTCAAATTAGCCCTAATGTATAAAAAATTATAAACATTACGGTTAGGTATGCCGCCTGGGCATCACATACAAAGTGTATCATAAAATTAGAGAATATTTTTCCACATCAAAATCAAGTTCAACCAATGATAGTCATATCCCTAATGTATAAAAAATTATAAACATTAGAGTCAGGTATGCCACCATGGGCATTGCATACAAAGTGTACCACAAAAATAGAGAATATTTTTCCACATCAACATCAATATGCACTAAATATAAGATGCTAGTAGAATGCCTGTATATGTTGATCTCTATGAGGTTCTACAAGAGAAATTAATAGAGAATGTGCCATGCACTAAGAAATCACATTATCAATTGAGGTATTGCACTCTACAAATATGCCTTACCTCTTAATTTATTAATGCATTGTTTGTATTTTTAGGGAAAATATGAGATAGTAGCAGACTAGTTGCAACATAAATAAAGATTACATAAAACATTTCCAAGATTGCACCTCATACACAACTACATATTGGGGTTTTTTCAAGTCCCTCTAGAAGAAATTAAATAATAGAGTTCATGCATCTCATTTGATGCATTTCCTAGATATATAAAGGAGATTGTCTTCCTAGTAGGTAAGGACAACATATTGATAGAGGCAATCAAACCTCAGATGTCCTAGATACCTTAGCTACTATATGAGGCCAATGATGCGGAGATTCATCCATATGCAGAAAATTTGCTCTGGCTAAAAAAAAACCCTAATCCAGATAAGTTTACCACTTACTAGGAGTACATAGATAATTTAGCAATGAAAAAGTATGAAGAATATATCGACAAGGACAAGGAGAAAATAAAAGAAAAATGAGGCTTACATAAAGACAAATAGGAGGAACAAATGACATTTACTCCATGAAGGTCTGAAAGACTCAAGTAAGAGCATCCCTAGACACATCCACTCAATCCAAAGGAAGCAAGGGTAGGATAAAGAGAAAATTGAAAATTAGCTAAGAAACTAAAAGAATAAATTTAAGCTCTTAAGTTATATAAAAAAAATGGAATTTTTTTTGTTGAAATCCAATCTACCATCTAAAAGTTTAGAATAGGAAAAGTTAAAATAGATAGCTTCTTTATCCCCCCCTAACACACTCCAATTCACATTTAATATAAAACCTCATTTTGAAAATCACGCTTAAAAAATAGAGATACCTAGTCAATGATTAGAAGTAGTTAGCTTGCACTTCTTAACAACTTTGTAATTTTTAGTCACATAATGTGTATACAAGACCATGAAGACAATCTATAGTTTCCAATCACTATATTAAAATAATATTAATAATATATAGAAGGCTTGATGATAGGAAAATGCCACAACCAGAAGGAAACGACTATCCAGCCCCACAAATGCACCTCGCAAGGATGCATGGCATCGATGCCTCTCGCAATTCCTCAATTTTCTCACTGTCAAATTCCTATACAAACCTTTTCCGTATTTTATGTGTTGTAGGTTATGCCATGGGTTTTTAGTATATCAAATCAATGTATATGAAAAAGGGGAAGAGTATAAATGAAAGTTACTTAAAAAGATAAGATTATATTTTAATTTTGTTTTTTATTAAATATAGATTATATTTATTTTATGTATTTATGTAAAACTTTTAATATTTAATTATAATTTTAAAATTATAAAAAATATTTAAAATATTAATAAAATTTAATAAAAATATAAAATTTTATTTTAATGTAAAAAACATAAAAATATTTATTATAAAAAATATTTTAATTTTCGAAAAAATGTTTCTATTAAATTAATTTAAATATTAAAATTTGGATATCTTTAATATAAATTAGTATTATAAATTTTGTTAAAAATAAGTTTTTATTTATAATTTTTAAATTTTATTACTAAGACAATTATGATGTTCAAATTTTTAGAACAAAATTTTAAATATTTAATGTGTAAGATTTTAGGAAAATCTTTAAATTTATATTTTTTTAATATAAAATGAATATAAATTCTTTAAATTAAATATTTGTTTAATTTTTTTAGAATAAAATTTTAAATCTTTAAAAATATATTAAGAAATGTTAAAAATTAAAACATTTACCTAAAATCTTATACATTAATGATTTAAATTTGTATTCTAAAAAAATTAAACAAACATTATATTCAAAGAAATTATATTCATTTTATATTTAAAAAGTTTAAAATTTAAAAATTTACCTAAAATATTATATATTAAATATTTTAAAATTAAATATTTAATTTTTTTTTTTTAAATTTCATCATACTTATCTTTAGTAATCAAATTTAAAAATTATAAATAATGTTTTTTTTTTATCAAACTTCTAGTATTAGTTTATATTAAAGATATCAAAATTTTAATATTTAAATTAATTTAATAGAATTTAAAAAAAAAATTTAAATAATTTTTATACTAAATATTTTTATATATCTTACATTAAAATAAAATTTAAATTTTTATTAAATTTTATTAATATTTTAAATATTTTTATAATTTTATAATTATAAATAAATATTAAAAATTTTACATGAAGACATAAAATAAATAATATATATTTTTAAATTAAAAATAAAATAAAATATAATCTTATCTTTTGAATTAACTTTTATTTATACTCTTCCCCTTTTTCGTGTACATTGATTTGATATACTAAAAACTCATGGTATAACCTACAATGCAGAAAATACTGACAAAGTTTGCATGGGAGTTTGAAGGTGGGAAAATCTAGAAAATGCAATGCCATGCACCCATGTGGGGTGCATTTGTGGGGCTAAGTCACTGTCGTCAATTTGAATGTGCGTCTTCTATACAGTGAATTTGACAACTCTTCAACATATAAAATGAATACATCCTTCCTTTTATTTATTTACTAATATTTTAAGTGTTTTAAATTAGTAATTAACAGCTATATATGTATGGTACTTAACATATTTGTGCATAAAAATGTCATTTTAGATGTTCTTTTGGATGATTTCAATTCTCTTTACATGATGTAAACAAATTGTAACAATTTTGTCCAACACTATCTATAATACCTTGAATATCTTTATAAAGGATTTGTGTCCAACCATATATTTCTAATTTAGAATTAGTAAAGCATCTAGAAATATATAAAAATTATAGATATTTATAGTTCTATCAATAAAATAATTGACATTTATTATTTTTTAGAATTCATCTTATGAATCTTATGTCATTCTATGAGATTTATATTCAGTTTCTTTCCAAACCAAATATTAACTAGTGCTCACACCTAAAGGAGGTTCAAGGATTATGCTGATAGAAAACTATATGTATGTTTTTGATATATAAAGCAACAAAAACAAGGGTGATTTCCCTTCAACACAAGGCTACCAGGGCCATCCATAACAAGCGCATTAACAACACAGTGACAGCAGAGTAAACCAAGCTATCACCCCCAACACATCATATCAAAAACTTCAAAACAACACTAAGTGCTAAATAATAAAGGAGTCCATCATGCAGGCATGATACGAAGCAGTCGAGTCCATAGACCCCCAAGGGTCAAACCAGTCATAAAAAAATATATACAGATTAACAATCATGGATAAACTATCAAAAAACATAAAGAAGCAAAAGCATAATTCTTATCTTCCATGCATGGTTTGTCATTAAAAGTAGTCACCCAATCTACCATGAGGAACTTAAGTAGTTCCTTAAAGCTAGCATCCTCCTCGCCATCGCCCACGGACTTGTCCTTATGTAGCAGATAAAGACTAGTAGCCAACCTGTGAATGACCTTCAGGGAAAAGTGAGACACCTTTCAATGGGGGATTTCCCTTAGCCGTATTAGAGGCATGGGGTTTAATCGCAGAGCCCTTCTTCAAGCTTTTAGATATGTGGGAGGCACTACTCGCCGAGAGAAATTGGTCCTCCTCTCCTGCCACCTGTTCCTCGAGGTCTTTGCTATCACTCCCATTACCATTATCTGAATCCAAATCCTACTTGAGACTTCCCACTTTATCCTACTTAAAGAGAAATCTACTGGATCTACAGGGGGTATTAACTTCTTCAGTGATTTTGATATTGAAGTCAATTCAAATGGAGGAAAAATTTAGTTTTCTTAGAGGATTTGGCCTTCGGTCTCGGGGTGGGAGCAACACGCTTTTTATCCTTACCCTTTTCCTCCATAACCTTTGCAGGGGACGAGCCATGGGGAAGGGCTTTCAAAGTGGGATTTTTAAAGTATTTTTTCTTGCTTGAGCCCAACACATCCATAATGCTAGCAGAATGGGGAGTAGAGGAAACTGAGGTTTCATCAAGAGCAGTCAGACAAGGGACTTCTTGCACAGTGATAGGTTGAGTAGGGAAAAGGACCATATGAAAATGGTAAAGGCTAGACATAAGGCCTTGGTGTAGGATGGTGTAATTCTTTCCAGAAAATGAGGCTTCATTAAACTTAGAAACAATGCTATCTAGAGAATGGAAAAGGAAAAACGGAATGGAAATATGTTGGTTATTCCTAAGGTGGTTGAGGAAGTTAAAATCGTCATAGTAATAGACCCCATACCTTCCTTCCAGTGTGAATTACTTCATGATCACCAAAACAATTCCATCCCATGGTTCTGAAAGTGCCTCTCGGTCAAAGCCTCCTTGCAGCTTGACGGGTTTCTCGTCACCTCTGAAAAACAAGTTAAAACTAATCTGGTCTGGCACTTTCGTGGGTTTCTTCTAGGTACAACCACTATTTAGAAGTCTCGTAGCTCTAGCAATAACCTCCTCAAATACTTCAAAATAAATGCTGCCAATGGTAACCCTACCATCATTCCAAGAGGTGACAAACTTCATAGATAGGGCCTCGTCGTGTCTAGTCATGTTCTCCATATACTGGGAAATGCCGCCCTCTTTGCAAATATGCCAAATAGTGGCATCCACTTTCCACTCATCGCATTTTTCTGGCTTCATGCACACTCTCTTCCCACCCATAGAGCCCACCGAAAAGTCGCAGACCACCAAAAGAGAAAAGAAGTAACTAGGGAAAAAGCGATGGAAACCAATTCTAGAAATGTTGGCAGAGAAAGGGCCGGAGAGAAGTGAAAGAAAAAATTGAAAAAGAAGGCAATAAATGCCACAGCTCATATCCCACGCAAAGGTAGCAGCTCCCTCGTGTTTTTGCACACAAATTCTAACAATTAAATAATAACTTAGACAAATCTATATTTTTTCCTTAAAGAAAATAAGTATTATTTGATTATGAAATATTTGCTTATAGATTTAAAGCATAAATCAATGTAAATGGAAAAAGAAAGTTGTCATCAAATTGACAAAAAAATATTGCAAATGGAAATAGAATGTTCCCATCTAGGTTTCAAATCAATATATATCTAGATTTTATGTAAAAAGTGATATTTTGGAGGTTTTTATTTGATATTTTAGAGGCTTTTACCATTAAACAGTAGTTGGTTTACCATTAAATGACAGTTGAAACTTGTTTTCCAATGACTCAAACAATGGTTTGCAACCATGAGACCTGTTTGATGCTCAAATCTAACACTATATGTAGCCTATCGACTAATTATATGGAAGATATTTTTTCGTTCATTTATTTTTTAAATAAATACACAAATCTCAAGAACCTTTTAAAAAAAAATCAATTATAAAATATCTAGATTGATAAGTTGCCTAAATACTAGGTCTATAGAAGTTGATCAGTTGACAAGAGAAGTTCTATCTAAAATGTAATTACAAACTTGTTTTTTTTCTCATTGCAATAGTTTTAAAATGTCTATTTGAATGGTGAAGATTTATTGTCAATAAATTTTAAAATAATTGAGAAAAAGTTCTAAGTACTTTTGCAAATGACAAATGATTCAAATATTATATTAAGAAATACAAATATATAAGAAAAATCATCTATAACAAATGAAAGGAAAAGTATTAATCTTGTACAAATGTGTGTGGTTTCCTTATTGATTTCATATGACAAGGAAAAGTTGAATTTAAAGATGGTACATGAAAACAATACATTTAATGAGACTAAAAAAGATAAAAAACCATACCTAATCAAAAGATAAAAGAATGTAATCGTTGGTAGTACAAAAAAAAATATAATAGTGTTCACTAAAAGAAAATGTGATAAACAAATGCTTAGAAATAAAACGTGTATGCAAAACAAAAGAATATTTAAGTACTTTAATCTCAAGAAATATATCAATAGTAAATAAATATGAAATACAACAAAAATCTTTGTCAAAACCCCGAGTTCTTAAATAATTAAATTTGTTATAAATTATTTTCCATGCTTAGATTTTTTGAACATCATGATAACATGAATGGATTAAATTTATTGATCATGCATAACATAAAAATTTAGAGTTTATTGACAATTTTGATAACATGAAAGAAGATGTTTGAGATAAGATATAATAATCATTAAAATATTTGAACCTCTAAGAATGATTACCTATAAAAAAGTGTTCATATTGTAATGTTTAAATACTTTCTCAAAAGAGATAAGGGAGATATAAAAAGTATATATAACTCTCATTTGATCATCCAATTCCCTATTAAAGAGTCTCAAGCTTTTGAATAATTTTATGATCAATATTTCTAGCACTTATTAATTTTTTTAGGTAGCTTCCATCTTATGGAACCAAAATCTAAAGAGTAAGAATCAACTACCTTGGTTATTCTAATTTTGACAGTGAAATTAAAAATTATAAAAAATAGATGTTATCGAATTGGTAAGTATCAATGAATTATCATTATTTTTGAATGAATTAGTTGATGGTAAAACCTTTTCCTTAGTTAAATATATGATGACACAACCTTAACACCATTATTACCTCTATTTTTACACTTTATACCCCATTAACAATATGAAACATTAATTACTTTCTTAGTTCTTCAATAAGATTGGCACATCCTTGTATAGCTCTCCAATATTATAAATCTATGGTTTTCCTCCTTGAATTAAGATGAATAAAGCTTAATATAGTAAAATAATAGTAGTATCATACAAAGAGTTTCATAAGGATGTCTCATTGGTAATACTTAACTAAGAGTAGCAACCCTTCATAAATTTGTTAGCATGAAGATGATCTATGCTTGGTGTATTTAGATTTCAACAATGAGGGTTATAATTTGGACAATCTAATGATATTGAAACTCCTCAAATAAATTCTAATACTAATAGTGGCATATGTTTTATGAGATCTTGAATATGTTTTATGAGATCTATTCAAGTTGTGAATGAGTTTTATAATTACTAAAATTTGCTATAATGTAAAGATATAAAATATAATATTAATTGGATTTTCTTTATGGTGACATAGGCATAATGGTTTATTCAAATCATGGTTTAATTTTATAATTAGAATAAATTTGTACAATGTGTAAGGACATCAATTATAATCTTAATGCAAGTGTAAGAAATTTGGAAAGTTTTTCATAAATAAAAAATCTTAGCCACAAATTTTAAGCCTTATGGTGATCTATCCTTAATGGTGTATTTAAAATTTAGTTGATACTATTGAAGATGACAAAAATATTGAAGGAAAACAAAATGGAAGATAAATAAATAAAAATATAATACCTTCAACTACAGTCTTTTCTCACTCCTTGATGAGTGTACATTGAGTGCACCCTTGTTCCATTTTATTTTCTTTTATAAGATTGATAATATGTGGATAGTATATGGATTTCTCAATACTCTAGCATAACCTTGGTATGATTGCAAGATGAGAGCTCAAAATAAAAACATAAGGGTGTGATAACTTTATTTTAGATTGTAAGAGATTAGGATAAAGGATGAGAGCCTCTAGATATAGAGCCTTGAAGAGGAAAAAGGAATGGATTGGAATGAATGATGATAGATGGCTAATATTGAAAGAGAATTAGGTTTGGATCAAAGATGTAGTCATATGAAAAGTGGCACATGATGGAAAGGATTTAGGTTTAGGATTGGGATAAGAGAATAAATACTTATGGGAATGGCTAGGATTAATAGGTTGAGATGAGATGAGTGGATAAGATGAAATTCTTGTATGACTTTTGGCTAGTTGTCTAGGTTCAATGAATGTAGATAAGGAGTTAGTTAGAAATGTGAAGGGGAAGGAATTTGGAAAGGATTGGAAGTATTTGGACCTTGTGTACCTTGGTTACCATATTGTGTGAAGGGACCTTGTGTTTTTTGTTGAGGAATGTTTTCATTATGACCTTGGGAATTGTGTTAGTATTTGTGTTGGTCCCACAAATATGAATTCTAGTTCTCTTATTTTTGCTAAAGGGATTTGATGATGTAGTTTTCATGGCACTAGATGTTCCAAATGTATTGGACGTATGACTTTGAAATGTTGTGACGTATATTATACCATGGATTGTGTAATTAGTTGTGTTCCAAATAAGTCTATGTGAATCATAAAGAAAATAGGCATGGGGGAAATACCCACTCTATTCTCTTTCAACCACACAATAATTTCCTAGGACCCCAAATTGGATTGACTATCAACCTCAAAGGTGAGTCAATTCTCAACAAGGAAGACCTAGGAGGGGGTTTTTTAAGGCTTTGAGGGGTTCACCACCAAGCAAAAGCTTGGAAAAGACACTTTAACATTCAACTCACAAAATCTAGTAATGCAAGCTAAATGACGGATGCAAATAATGAAATTAAGCAACAATAAGTTATGATGTATGTACCCAGGAAGTCTGGAAATGTGATGAGGATTTTGGAAATGAAAATATATCGTCAAAATATGCTTGGGAAGACTAAGATGCTCTTACTGTATTATTAGCCCCGCTTCTATTTTTTGGGGCAGATACAAAATCTTTGGATGCCAGAACAGGATCTGAAAGAATCTCTACAAAATTCCACTTGGGGGACTAAGATGCACTTGCTACCATCATAGTCCTAATCTTAATTTTTGAAATCTCCAAATGTGATCCTGAGGCTTGATATCTACACTTCCTTCTTCTTTGATCTTAGGTTCTGAACCTTTTGGATCTAGCTTATAGGTGAGTTTCTGTGAAGATGACAAATTTGCAATGCAACTTTTCAACTTTACAACTTTGCAACTCAAATGATATTCAAGTCTTCAACCTAAATTTGAAATCAAAAGCACACAAGAGAGGAAAAAATTGTTGATCTTGTTAGTAAATGGGATTTTTCCTTGGCCAAACTCCTTGTTGGTAATTAAACCTTGAAATAGGATGAAATGGAGGGAAATGATGAATGAACAAAACACTACGTTGCAACTCACCAAGCCCTTGTAATAATATGTTGCAAATGTGCTTGAAATGGTTGCAATGCATGTGGTTCTAGAATCTTGCTTGGATGATGTTGATCTTGAATGAAACACTTGCTTGAATCATAAACCATACATCACAATTGTTAGCACAATAACAAACATGATGTCTTAATATCCTTGATATGATACTTGAATCTTGATGATGGATCCAAATGCTTGATAAATTGCTCTTGAATGCTCTTGTGAACTCAATTTTGATATAAGGAATGATCTCACAAAATACTTGGATTGAAATGAATGAATGAACCTTGTATTTATACTTATCTATGCTTAATATCTCGAAATTACACCACAAAAATCTGACATATGAATTCATTAATTAAAGGAGGCTAAATCACACCAAGATTTGAAATTAAATCTTGAAAATACCTTAAGGGGGACTAAGATTCCCTAGGTGGAATCTTAGTCCCGAGGCATGAAACTTGGGGCACAGAATCCAAAAAAAGGCCACCTTAAGGAACACTTGAAATCAGGGTCCCAAGAACCTTGGGGGACAAAGATGTCCTAGGTGGAATCATAGTCCCAACCCAAAAATTAGGGACATAGCCAGAATCATTAAATTATCATTTTTCCATTAATGCTTGTCAGGATTAGCCATATAAAGATATAGTTCATTGGGCTTGTGGAATCAAAATAGGATCGATTAAGACATAAATAGGGATAAATAAAGTAAGGCAGGGCCAAACAAGTGTGAAAATGCAAGGGTATGCATTTTCCTACACTACATTTAGCCCCCATCTTAGTGAGAGGATAAAATTGCTTCAAAATCACACTAAAGTAGCCAACCATGCAATCAAGAGGGGTTAAAATGTACAAATTCTAGTAAGATAGGATGACAATAATCAAGAGGGTGGCCAAGTCCCTAGGATCAAGATCCTATGGAAAACTAGCATAGGCACAAAGGAACACACATGCGGATGATATATGAAGCCATAACCAAATCACAAGCATACATCATCAAAGACAGAAAAATGAAAAAGAAAAAAATGCAACAGATCAAGCTTCGATTGACCGTCCAACATGTTTTGGACTGGGTCTAGGCTATTTATCCAAGAGAGGTTTACAAGTGGAACATGTTGTCCACTATACAAAAAAAACACATGCTCACAAGGGGTAGTGAAGTTGCGTGTTCACTAGGTGAGCCCCAAGAGGTCCATATGAAAGCCATACCTCCATGAATTTAATAAAGAAAAAAGGGAAAAAATGCATTCTCACAAGGTCTAGTGAAGCTAGTTATTCACTATGTGAGCCCCAGGGGACCCTACGAAAGTCATACCTCCATGACTTTAATAAGGTACAAAAAGTAAAAATGCATGCAACAAGAAAGAGGGATGTTAGAAGGGATTTTACTTAGTTCATGTGAGGTCTCTTCTTAGGGAACATCATGCTTAATGTCTCCAAGAGAGGATAAATACAATGTATCATCCTGGGGAACATTGTACTTAATGCTTCCAAGAGAGGACAAGTGCAAGGTCTCATCTTGGGGAAAATTGTACTTAATGTTTCCAAGAGAGGACAAGTGCAAGGTCTCATCTTGGGGAACATTGTGCTTAATGTTTCCAAGAGAGGAAAAGTGCAAGTAAATATCACACTCTCAAAGGAAATCGAACCCAATGACACCACCAAGAAAAAGACGCATCACAACAAGAAATAAAATCACACAATGAAACATGAGTGTCAATGTATTCCCCCACTTTAAAGTGGTTGCTAAAACCATTGTTGTGAGAAATTTCTTTAAAGTAGAAGAAGACATGAGATCTTACTCAGAAAACCCTATTCCAAGTCATATGTTTCCAATAAACTATGTCATTCTATAGGATGGAAGGGTTGCCCCCAAAAATATAGTGTTAAAGATAACTTAGTATGTCACATACAATCCAACTTAAGGCTCTCATCCACATCCCAAAATTTCTCTTACATATGCATGGAAAGTGGTCAACTAGACAAAAGAGCCAACAAGTGACATATGAGGAAAAGGCTACCTAACCCCTTACCCTCACTTAGTGCAAGAAAAGGATGAGCTGAAATGATTGATGAGAAACATGCTAGAGTGAAAATGAGTATCAATTAGAGGAATTGGGTGCCCCCACATAAGGAAGAGTACCAAAATCCTTAAGATGTTGGATTTTACTACTTACTCAAAGCATTAAATTTATTAGAAGCATGACCACTAACTCTATTATATGCACAAAATGAAATCTTGTAGTAAAATTTCTTTTGTGTTCTTGGAAGGAGGGATATCAAACAATATTTGAGGAGTCTCGACAAGATACCTTCTTGATAAATGGTAAATATTGCTTTATTTTATGACAAAGATATATCTTGCTTAGTACAAGATATCATACTTACACAAGACTCTTTAGATTGTGATTTTTTGTACTCTTCTTTAAAGGAAGGTGTAAAATATAACAAATTCGAATCACTAGTGTTTTGCATGAGATATTAATGTTAAGCGAGGACTTCTTTTTCTATTTCAAATGATAACAATGAATACCACTAATGTATATCAACTTAGGATGCACTATTGTTAAAGTCAGCTTAGAGGAATATTTTGTAAGAGTGTTGATGTTAAGTGAAGGATTTTTTTATTTCTATCAAAGGACAATAACCAAGACCACTAGTATTTTCTTGCATGTGAGATTCTATAGGGACATGGATACCTTGTTCTCTAGTACCACATCCTTTTCCACTATATCCAAGTTGTTTCATCATTTCATAGCCTTTTCCATAAAAAAAATTTCATCTCTTTTGGATTTGGTGGTTGTTGATAGTCTATCTTATTAAAATTTGTCATATGATTTGCTTCTTCTTCTAAAGTGGTTGAGGTGGATGCTTTCGAAGGGTCTTCCAAATTTTGTGTTGACATTACTACTTTTTCTTTTCCTTTTTTCAGAGTCTTTGTTTATGATCTTGTATTCCCCCATGAATTTAGGTTTGAAGTCTAAAGAAATCCAATCATCTTCTAATAGCTTTATGACTTCCTCAATGTGTTTTTCTATCTTTTTGTTGTACAGGTTCCACTTGTGTAGTTGGTGTCACTGTTGCTAAAGGATTCTCTTTGTTTTTCTCAATGTTTAAACAATTTTTTGGTTTAGGGTCAGCTTCAAGTGTGTACACTTTGTTGTTGTAGACATACTTCATTTTATGATGAAGAGTGGAAGGAACCCCATTCATTGTATGAATCCACGGTCTACCTAAAATAATATTATATGAAAGATCATGAGGCATAACATGGATTGATGTTTGTAATGTGGCCTTTCCGTCTTTAATAGGTAAAGTGATTACACCAAGTAGTTTTTTTTGCATGTTATCAAAGCCATTAATAGATAAAGAGGTAGGTAGGATGTTTGATTTGTTAACACCAAGCTTATCCAAAAGGTTCACACTACACACATTTAAGGTCGATCCATTGTCAACAAGGGTTCCTTTTATTCCTGTGTTATTGTATTGAGTTGTGATCATGAAAGAATCATGTTGTTTTTACACTTCCATAGGAGGGAGCTCACTTTGGTGGAAAACAATGTCATTTTTTATTCCTTGAATGATGGCTACTATGTCATTCGGGTTTGCAGTAGAGGGAACCACAACTTGTTGCAAGGATATTTGAAGCATAGTGTGATAATTAGGTGAATTCTAAATTAAGCCCCATAGGGATAACTTTGCAGGAGTATTCTTAAGTTGTTCAACAAGATCAAAATCCTTCCCACTATGCGAAGTTAAAAGAGGAGCACTAGGAAAAATAGGATTAGGCAATGGGAGGGATGTTGAAGGTGTTTATCTTGGTTACGGATTGTTCCTAGTGTTGTATGTATGAGCAACGATATTGTAACTTAGTTGTTGCGAAATATTGTTCTTAGGTGGTTCGAGGATAAGGATGGGTTTATTTTGAATTTGTGGTTTTTGAGTGGGTGGATGATTGATAAGTTTAGGCTCAAGAGAGTACTCCAAGGTGTATCTAATTTGCATAACCTCATAAGAATTATCATTATTTTCATGATATTTTAATGAAGAGGAGTCTAATCTTACTTCATCATCTTCATCTAAGGAATTACTATTGTCAATTTTCTCATTGTCTTCCAATATGATATCTTCCATAGGAGGAGAGTTTTTAGGAGAACTACAAACCATATGTTCTTGAAATTCAAGGATGGGTTCTTCTAAGATGACTTCATCGCACCTAAGGGAGTTATCAATGGTTGAATTGTCTTGTTCATCAATGATGTTGTCTTGTTCAAGAATGTTTTCTCTAGGGGAATAGAGGAATTCAAGATTCCCATGACTTTCATTGATTAGATCTTCTAACATCAAAGTATCATCTTCACAACTAGGAGATACACTAGGCAAAGAAAAAATGTGATTTTCATGATCATTTACGGTTTCATTCCTTTGTTCCTTAGTAGGATAGGTAGGGGAAGGATCAAAAAGAGGGTTTTCATAGATCTTAAATTTTTGATCATCCAACACCAACATATCTTCACTTACACTTTCATCCTCTAGAACATTATCACTAGAGGTGAAGATGTTGGGAGATGAATGTAGACGAGTTGAAATTTTAAGGGTTATGTGGTCATCATGATTACCTATGATTGTTTCTTTGTGATCATCAGTGTATTTTTCACTAAGAGAGGTAAGGGGAGATAAACAACTAGGACTATCAAAACTCTCATTGATTGGTTCTTCTAACACCAAAATATATTCTTCACAAATAGGAGAGATATTAGGATAAGAATGAATATGATCGTTAGGATTCTCCAAGGCTGTATTCTCTTTCACTAAAAAACTCTCATATGGAGGGGATATGAAATTTTTCTTAGCGTGACTAGAAAGGTAAGGTTCTAACATTATTCAACCAAAAAAGAAAAGAAATTTTAACCATCTCATGCAATGCTTTAATAATGTAAACAGTGTATATCCAAAGATGCAAAACATGTTTATCCAATGTATGCAAAATTTTAAGAATGCAAACAATGTATATCCAAAAAATGAAAAGAACTTTTATCAAACTTATGTAAAGTTTTATGAATGTAAACATTGTACATATGCAAAAGCGAAAAGTACTTTTATCCATATTATGCAAAGTTTTAGAAATGTGATAATTTTTAGATATAATGATGCTTGTTACCAGGAGGCACAGGAAGCACAAAAATGTAGATTTAAATCCTAAAAAATTCAGCTTCAAACTCAATAGGGACTAAGATGCTAGTAAGGGTGTCTTGGTCCCATTGAAGGAATTTTGAGGTCCCAGAAAGTGAAATAGACATCAAAATACTCAAATAGAGTTCTAAGTGAGAAAACCACAAAGGGACTATGACACCAGGAATGGATTTTTAGTCCCAACACAGGTTTTTCTCAGAATAATACCAAAGTATGGGTTGGTAATAGTGTTCCTAGATTTCCTACCTAGGGATCTGATGTTTAGAAACAAAAAAGTGTGCAAATGAATACAATAAAAAGTGACTAATGACAAGCAATTGGATGCAAAGTTGAATGGAATTTTTTCAATTTTGAATGCAATAACAATGTTCCTAAATGCAATTAGGATGAATAATAATGCACTTTTCAATTTTTGAATGAGATGATTTGGTGCAAGAAAGAAAAAATAATGCAACCTATATGCACTTTCACTAATGCAAATATGAGAAACTCTAGATGCACTTTTAATAATGCAATATGCAATGCAAGAATGAATGCAACCAACATCTAGGGATTTTATGTACTCCAAATAAAAAAATGAATGCTCTAAAATGTCAGGTTCACCAAAATGAATTGTAAAGAAAATAGGCGTGGGGGAAATGCCCACTCTATTCTCTTTCAGCCACTCAATAATGTCCTAGGACCCTAAATGGGATTGACTATCAACCTCAAAGGTGAGTCAATTCTCAGCAAGGAAGACCTAGGAGGGGGTTCTATAAGGCTTTCAGGGGTTCACCAACAAGAAAAAGCTTGGAAAAGTCACTTTAACATTCAACTCACAAATTCTAGTAATGCAAGCTAAATGAAGGATGCAAATGATGAAATTGAGCAACAAGAAGTTATGATGTATGTACTTGGGAAGTTTGGAAATGTGATGAGGATTCTAGAAATGAAAAAATATTATCAAAATATGCTTGGGAGGACTAAGACGTCCTTACTATCTTATTAGCCTCATTGTTGAACTTTTTGATGTAGATGTAGAATCTTTAGATGCCAGAATAAGATCTGAAAGAATCTCTAAAAAATTCCAATTGGGGGACTAAGATTCCCTTGCTAAATTCTTAGTCCTAATCTACATTTCTAAAATATATGAATGTGATCCTAAGGCTTGATGTATGAACTTCCTTCTTCTCTGATCCCAAGTTCTGAAACTTCTAGATCTAGCTTGTAAGTTAGTTTTCGTGAAGATGACAACTTTTCAATGCAACTTTGAAACTTTACAACTTTTCACCTCAAATGATCTTCAAGTATTCAACCTAAATCTACAATCAGAAGCACACAAGAGAGGAAAAACTTGTTGATTGTTAGTAAATGGTGGTTTTCCTTGGTCAAACCCCTTGTTGGTAATAAAACGTTGAAATAGAATGAAATGGAGGGAAATGATGAATGAACAAAACACTATGTTGCAACTCACCAAACCCTTGTAATAAGGTACTGCAAATGTGCTTGAAATGACTACAATGGATGTGGTTCTAAACTATTACTTGAATGATATTGATCTTAAATGAAATACTTGCTTGAATCATAAACCCTACATCACAATTGTTAGCACAATAACAAACATGATGCCACAGTATCTTTGATATGATGCTTGAATCTTGATGATGGATCCAAATTCTTGATGAATTGCTCTTGAATGCTCTTGTGAACTCAATTTTTATATAAGGAATGCTCTCAGAAAAGACATGGATTAAAATGAATGAATGAACCTTGTATTTATACTTATCTATGCTTAATATCCTAAAATTACACCACAACTAGCCAACATATGAATTCATTAATTAAACGAGGCTAAATCCCACCAAGATTTGAAACTAAATCCCAAAAATACCTTAAGGGGGACTAAGATGCCATAGGTGGCGTCTTAGTCTTGAGGCATGAAACTTGGGGCACAGACTCCAAAAAGGGTCCACCTTAAGGCACATTTGAAATCAGGGTCCCAAGACCCTTGGGGGAAAAAGACACCCTAGGTGGCATCTTAGTCATGACCCAAAAATTAGGGACACATAGCCAAAATCATTAAATTATCATTTTTCCATTGATGTTTATTGGGATTAGCCATAATATGATATAGTTCATTGGGCTCGTGGATGAAAAATCGAACCAATTAAGACATAAATAGGGATAAATAAAGAAAGGAAAGCCCAAACAAGTTTGAAAATGCAAGGGTATGCATTTTCCTACACTATAGTATGAATTATGGTGGAAGCTTGAGTTGGACCCCCTTATGGCATAGAAACATTTATTTGCGAGATGGAATCACTAGAGGTGGATGTCTCATGTCCTTTGATTTGTTTATTTGGGGTAGGTTCTACCTGAAGTGTGTGCACATCAAAGCCATGGGGTAATTTGGCACCATTATGCAAAAAAATTTCCAAGAATCTTTTAGGGTCTAGTGCCACTATTTCATCTACAAATCATGCCACAATAGGGTCTTGGACAACTGCCTAGATATCTCATCATCAATTATGTCTTTTATTTTGTCAAAAGGATTATGATCTCTAGGTTCTTCATTTGAAAAGGAGCCAAAGTTTATTTTTCTAGTGTGGTTGTAAAGGTCATCATCATCATGGAAGAAATCCATTTCTTTTCTTTTCCTTTGTGACCTTGTTTCAAAAGACTTGTAAAAGGGAGTGAAGGTGGGAGGTGAAGCCTAGGAAAGGACAATGCAAAGGTATGACTTAAGCGTAATGTATGAAACCTAAGCTATGTTTTTGGATTTTTCAAGATATAAGGGATGCCTAATAATTATACCAAGAAAAAGAGGCAAAATGACAATAGACAAGATTGTAGATAAGATAGTGTCACAATGATCAAAATATGAAGTATTTCTATGACTAAAGAATGCAAGATAAAATTTTAATATGATGTTGTGATGGGATATGAAGATTAAATACCTTTGGTAAACCTAATATTTTTCCTTGATAGGTAAAAGTGTGACAGCCAAGAGTAGGTTGATTCACTGCCATGAGACCATATTTCTTTGAGGCATTTTTCCAAACAATTCACTGCCTTGTCTGTGTTTCTTTCTATAGAATGATACATAAATATTTATTCACTTTCTTCTTCAAAAATCATGGTATGTAGTCAAGAGTTTTAAAATAAAAATTTTTAGAATATGGGTAATTTTGTTTTTAGGTCCATCTTTGAACCCTTGATTCTACCCTATGTAATGCTTTAGCCAATTATATGTTAAGGTGGTTAGAATTTTAAAATATCTCTACTTAGATGTGAACTTTTATCCCTCAAGTCCTCAAATCTTTGGGTAATGTGTTGCAAGTGGAAGAAACAAGGTCTCCTCTTCCCCATCTTAACTCTAGGGTTTTTATATCTCTCAAATATGATGAGTGTATTCTACAGATTTTGTGCTTTCAATTGAGTGATAATCAAACTAAACATGATATTGAAGTTTTGAGAGGTTTGAATGCTTGTTTTCTATGTAAAATGGATGGTCATCAAAGAAGGCATGGCCCAAAAATTCGTTAGAATATTAATAGACTTGTAGCTAATAGAATTTCATCCTTGATTGTGTTGGAAATAATAAAATAGGCAATAGAAAAATTTACGAGAATGAATTTGATACTTTAGATGAGATTCTCGTCAAATTGGAAGACTCTCATTCTAGTGAGGCATATGTTGGTATCCTTGAATATATGCCTTTTGTCAACAATGAGCTTGCCTTCTTGTTTTTTTAAAGGATAATCCTAGGTAATAAAATAATGCCCAAGAGATTGCCTCAAAGAATTGTGGTCTCATGGTGATGGAATGCCATGACAAGCCATATACAAGGCAGTGAACTATTTGAAAAAATTCCTCAAAGAAATGTGGTCTCATGGTGATGGAAAGCCTCGAAGAAATGTGGTCTCATGGCGATGGCATGCCATCACCATGATACCACATTTCTTTGAAGAATTTTTTCTGTGATACCTTGATATCTATCCTACTCTAAATGTGCAAACTAACTAAGAATATGAATGACAAACTATCAAGGACACCTCAAGATTAGCCAAAAGAGAGATAGAATAAGAAAGGAAATGGATAAACAAAATAGAAACAATATCACCTTCCTTGTTGTTGATTTCTCCTTGATTGGCCCTTGATTGGAATGGATTGTGTGCTCCTTAGATGATGGATTGAGTCACTAAGATACAAGATTCTATATGCAATATGATTAACAAAGATGGTTGAATGATTGAAAAGGCTTGAGGATTCAAATGGACAGCATGTAGTTATCAAAATGCAAAGTGTTGGAAATGCCCTTGAGGAGGGGTGATTTATAGGAGAATTTGAATTCTCTAGAGAATTCAACGATCAAGATTGCTCCAACAAGGCCAAGATGAAGGGCTATGGTGGGTTGAGAACCCACAAGCCCTCACATCTTGACATGTGGAGGGTGAAGTGGACAAGGGGATATGAGATGGAGATGAGGTGTCAAGAGGGTACATGAGGTGGAAAAGGACATGCACCTTAGTGAGGACAAAAAGGGATTTCTTGAGGGGTGATTTATAGGAGAATTTGAATTCTCTAGAGAATTCAACGATCAAGATTGCTCCAACAAGGCCAAGATGAAGGGCTATGGTGGGTTGAGAACCCACAAGCCCTCACATCTTGACATGTGGAGGGTGAAGTGGACAAGGGGATATGAGATGGAGATGAGGTGTGAGAGGGTACATGAGGTGGAAAAAGGACGTGCACCTTGGGGGTGAGGAGATTTTCACAAAAAGGGATTTCTTGTCCCCAAGTGGGAGTGAAAGGGACATTTGAGGAATTTTAGAATTCCTCAAAAATCTACATGGGAAAAGGAAAGGTGGTTGGGGGGATAAATGTGAATTAAAAATTCACATTCTTAGGATGACCTAGAGGATAAAAGGTGGGCTCCAAAAGGTGGGACTTGGTCACATGTGGAGATTGTGACAAGTCCAAGGTTCTAGAAGCCTTGGCATTTTAAAAGGAGAGAGGAACCTAGGATAAAATAAATGTGAATTAAAAATTCACATAGGAAAGGGGGTTAATATCAAAAAAGAAAAAATGGAAGAATTGACCAAAAGTGGTGCTAAATTTAGCTAATGATTTTGGTTAAGGTTGTGCAAATATTGGATTAGGCTAATTAACAGAAGATTAGAGGCAAGTGGCAAATGTAGGAGGATGTGACATTAATCTTTGATTAAGAGGATGCACATCATAACCCTAAATTAATTAAATTAATTCAGATTAGGGTGAGATTATGGAGGATGTGACAAGGAGAGAGAAAGTGAGGCATTTTAAATTGATTTTTAAATCAAAAAAGAGGAAGAATGACTAAATTAAATAAATTAATGTATTTATTTAATTTAGAGAGGAATAAGGTAAAAGACAAAGTATTAATTATTAAATTAAATACTTTACCGGTATGAGACAAAAGGTGTAATATTAATTTAATAAATTAATATTAATACGATAGATGGAAATGCAGTAATTTTAATCATATGGGAGTGATTAAATTTGGATGCCTACATTTTACCCCTCTTCGAAATATTGTTGAAATAACAATGTTTCGAAGAAAAGTAAATGTCAGGGATGAAGAAAGGAATGAGGATTAATGCC
>VDFB02086081.1:21279104-21332536 GCA_007258455.2 Sequoia sempervirens
CTCGAACCTACTATCAAAAGGAACAATAAGAAGAAATTGAAAGGCATGAACAATAAATTAATCATTAATGCAAAGTTCCCAATATACATATACACGTATATAACAATGTAGTTATACATGTAATCTAGTATATGTATACATGTATATATATGTATACATGCATATATATATATATATATATATATATATATATATATATATATAGATGCAATGTATCTATATATATATATAGTGTACACCATGCTAGATGAGCAGTTTGCATAGACGGTTAATTTATTGTCTATGTGTTCTTGTCAAATATTTGTATCTTTGTCATTATACCCATTGTGGAGATTTGAAAGAGATTATCATTTTGTATGGATGGAGGAATTACTATTAAATGGACACCTTACTTTCACTATAAAATACATTGAGGGTTATTAATTTATTTATCATTGGTTTATGGTTCTAGCTATCTGTGTCTATTGACCAATGGGGAAGATTTAGGCAGATCCTTTGTTTAAGAGGTAAGCTCCAAGCTATGAGTAAAAGCTCTGGACAAGTCCTGTCTATTTGTCTAAAAGTGGGAATTATGAAAGTGCTAGTACATAGTAAATCCTATTCATGGTTAGGTTGATGGAAACCTTGTTGGAAAAGATATAACAAGAAGTCATTAACAATAAATTAATCATCTATGTAAAACACCCATGTGAAAAAGAGTATAACACTAGAAACCTCATTAAAAATTCTGCATGTGTTGCATTGTACTAAATACTATAGAGTAATAGAGGAATTGTAAAAGTGGTATTAGAATAATACAAACAAGTGTAATGAAGGAAAATGCATATCATCACAACACAGATACAATGGTTAAGGAAAATATATTTTGAAGTCTTTGAAAAGATTAATGCATGTCTACTTGCACATGTATATAAATATATGTATGGATAAATATATGTATGTATGTTTTACTAATAATTTTGTTACAATTTCCCCATTTTTCTATAATACTCAATGGAAGATAATGGAGTTGTTATACAATTTCTCTATTCATTAGCACACTATAGACAAGGTGGGCATCAAAGGAAAATGAAAAACATGGCAGCTCAATGAATGTGCAAATCTATGTTGGCAAAGGGAAGAATAAATTGTGTAGCCATTCAGAATCTATCGTGTCCTCTTTGTAAGGATTTGAAATGAAATCAATTAGAGAGATTCGAAGGGGCTAATTGTACAAAAAGTGTATAGCACCAAAGATGAATAGAGTGTATATATGTGTGTACATATGTGTCACCATTTCATGCATATAAATTTTTTTTTATTCGTTTAGTTTGAATAGAAAGATCTTAACATACACAGTTTTGTAAGTAGAAATAAAATGATTCATTTAGATTAGATCTGAAATGAAATACCTTAACAGCTACCCTTCTTGTTCCTTCTTTCACAACTGGAAACTCATTATTTCCATTCCTTGACCTCATCTCTACAAGATTTTCCTACAACCAAAAAAACATGTGCTTATAATGGCATTCAATAAAATATTAAAAGCACATCAAAGGTATACCTAAAAATAACAATGCATTATGTTCTACCTATCTGAGAGTTGAAGATCTTATATCCACTGATTGTTGAACACTATTGTAGTCAAGTACATGTATAAATTTGTGCATGATTCTTTATATAAAGCAACAAATATATGGAGGGTATATAGCCATGGAGGGAGGGGAAAATTGATTGTATAAAAGAGGAAATTATAAATATGTTAAACAAACCTTCTTTACGATTAGATCTGTGGGTGTCTTTCTGGCACCAATTGGAGAATACATGGGTTTCATTTTTGCTTGTTGATCTATCCTTGTATTTAGCACAACATCATACAAATAAAAAGCAACATTTTGTATTATTATATCAGAATATATGTGTGAAATTAGGTAAGTAAGGAATGGGGAAAAGGAATTGTGGAATGGCCCACCAGAAGAATAGTAGCGAAGGTGTCAAAGGCTATAGAAAGGGGGCAACTGTGGATCTATCCAAACCGGCACACAAGGGAGGTGCATATCAGTTTCTTGGATAGGTCTACTATGAAAAAAACACCAGAGTTTGTCATTTCACAAGGCAACCAAAACAGTTGATAATGTTATAGTAGAAGAATAAATATTACCAATTGGCATGTGAGTGAACACCTACCATTTTGTGTGTGTTGAGTGGGGCACCATGAGGAAACCATGAGGAAAATATCTCCATGGTCATTGTGGACATGCTCGAGGAAGCTAGGAAAAATAACATGGAATTTTATCATGTATCACATAAAATAAAATTGATGTACACAAAACTATATATTTATGAATGAAATATATAGGAACAGTGAAAGAGGGAAACAACAGGAAAAAAAATTTGTAGGCAAAAATTTGTAGGAATTTGAATCAAATAAAGCTAATAGAAAAGAAAATCGGAAAACATTTACATTTGTGGAAGGAAAACACGAAGGAGGAATGTGAGAAGTCAACGTATAAAGGCTGTTAGAATAGAAAATACAACATCGTTGGAGAATTTCAAACTTATTAATCAAATGGAAGACAAATTTTTTTTAGAGTCCATCCCCAACATGTGCATATAAAGGTTTATATATTATAATGTTGCAAAGATGTTAATTAGTTATAAAAATTTTGTTTTCTAGTTATTGTTGGTTCTAATCTCCGTGCATTTTTTACAGCTATAGTTGTATGTATTTGCATATCTATTAATGTGTAACAACTATAACTATATGTTCAAATTAGTTGTAAGATAATTTTAGGTATGCCAATAAATAGTTGACTTCATGAAAATTTAAAACACTTAAACAAAGATGGGCAAATGGAATATACAAAAGAGTGTATTGCTTTGAATGCCATATAGTAAAAGCATCGCTAAACAAAATCTTAGATGAAGAAATCAGCAATTTAATAGAATAGAATCGTCAAAACATGGAACTAGTTTGTACAAGTTGTGTCATCTAGTTATTTATGTGTGGTATCTTTGTGCATCTTTGGAACTATACCCATTTTACACAAATTATTACCTAGTATGGTTTTTAAAGATACAACTTAGAAAAAGGTTTGAAGAGGCGAGGGAACACAGGTTGAGGTAGATGCAAGAATAATTATCCTAGAGCCTTTTTTGTTTGTTGGCCTATCGGTTGGAACTAGAAGTAGTTGGCAAGGCCTGCAATTGCTCGATGAGAAAGGTGATAAGTAGTGTACTTGTTGGTGCCAATCCTAGAGTATCTCTCAAATGAGAAAGGTGGATCAATACAATGTCTTTCAATTGATTTTACACATGAAATAGATGTAAAATTCAACCCTTCCCTCTCTTTGGTACCTATGTTTAAGGTTGCTCTATCTAATGTTAAGCCCTGTGCTTTATGTATTGTGATTCCCCATGCCATAGTGAGTGGAATTTTTGTTCGAATCCCTTGACTTATAGCTAGGATGGGGATGTCTCTTGGATGTTCTGGGTCCCATGGTGACCCAATGTAATTTTGGAAGTGAACAACAACATAGTCAATTGGGTTTGGCGGTTTGGAATCTGGATTGTAGACAATAGTCGTAACAACATTGAGGGATCCGTTGATGAGGCCAGCTTGAATCTACAAATTTTTTGTTAGCATCACCTATTCACCAACAAAAAGTAGCAATTTTGGGACAAGTTGGTCATCATCTCCATGATTAGATGTTTGTTACTGAGCCATCCAAGCAATGCTAATGGCTATTGGTAGATTTAACTGCTTGATCATTTTTTTGTGTGGAATGCAACCAAGTCATTTGTCACAAACAAATGTGTAGCAACATCAAATTGTTGTCTTTCTATGGATGAGAGAATTTTATTTGTTTGCTTCATAAGCTCTTCCTAATCATCATGGACAACCTCAGCATTTCTTATATGAAGAAGTATTTTGCAAAACTTTTGTTGCAAAGCGCTATCTCCTTTTTGGAAAAAGATAGTGTCTAGGGTTATTGAGATCGTGAAAGTGTGCCACAAAGCTACAACTAATGAGGATGGAGCATAAATAGGTGTATCCATGACAGGTGGAAACTGAGCGAGATTACCAACAAGGATCATAGAAACACTGCCAAATGGATTTGTTTGCTTATCTGGGAACACTTGGCATAATCGGCTATCTATTTTCAATAGAAATTTTGGGCCTATAAAACTCATTTCATCAATCAATATGTAATCAATATCCTTAAATTTCTCTTGGAATAATGTCAATTTTTTCCCTTGCAAACAACTCATATCCTTTATGGGAATGTGAAGTGTTGTATGGATTGTAGAGGCACATATGTTGTACACAATGACACTTGTAGGAGCCAATGTGAGCAAGCAACTATTGGCTCTAGCAAAAGAGGTGTTCATTTGTTGTTGAATACAATTTATGAGGAAGTATTTTCCAGTGCTATTTGTCCATTGAATAATCATGTAGAGAGGGGCTTTGGGTGAAGGTTGTATATGGTGGGTTTAGAGTATTTCAAGGGCTAATTGTTGCTTCAGTGAAAGTTGATGGGTTGACATATCTATAGGCAAGAATTGAACCATAGCTTGCCCATGTTGTGCCTTCACTGATGAGATGAACTTCAAAGCAATATTATGGAGTTGTTTAGGAACATGGTTTGCATTCCATGGATGGTTCATATCAAAATATCGCCTACCCAAAAGCTGAAGCTGATTTATAGTAAAGTTAGTAGTAGCACCAAGCTGAGAGAAAACTTCCCATTCATATTCATCCATAGAAGGACCATGGTTCAAATCATCAGTATCACTATCATCTAGTTCTTCAATTGTGGACGTAACTAGAACTCTATTAACATGCCAAGGATGTTAACCAACTATTTTTAAAAGTTTCCAATTTTCTATTATTTGTTCTCTGTAAGGACCTATATCTGTTTGTATTTGTCGGAAAGGTTTGTATAACCTAAAATCGGTCCAAAAAAATGTCTCAAATATCTTTGTATCTTCAATAGGAGTAGTCTTGAATAATGGGTAAACAAGGACAACTATAGGTTGGAGCCTTGGTTTCCATTTATCCTTTTTATGTTGTTGTGAGTGTGTATATAGGAGAACCAAGTCAATAAGGGATAAAGCAGCTAGCTCTGGAGGCCTTTGTATATAGAAATGAATATAGTTTTTTGGCAACTCTTCATTAGTATCATCTTTGTTTATATGAAACCATGTCTTTTTGCAAACATTCAACCAAACGTATCATCAGCTCGAAGAGGCAATTTATGTAACATATGACATGTCTCTTGTGTAGAGATGTCACATTCCACAAGCATATTCATCATCAATTTTTGGTATGCAACTAGTGCTTTATCCTCAACTATATTTGTATTTGCAACTCTTTTCAACATATCTAGATAATTTTCCAATTTTTTCTCAGATTTAGCTACATATTTAGAAATATAATTCAAAACAATTTGCCTAGAAACAACTGGGTGGCAATCAACATTGGCACAAAAAATTGCAAGCATAGCTGGGTTGTGAATATTTAAGAAATCATCATTTCTTGCTAGTTTTTAGGATTTGTTAGAGTCAACATTAGATGTCAATGTAGAGGTAAGCTACTACTGCCATGGTGCTTTATACTGACATTGCAATTGCTCTCCTTTTCTTCTTAAACAAGTATATTCAGAGAATTTTGTGTGCCTTTGAACTGTGTTTAGCAACTTTTCATAATTTATGATTGGATCATTGTTCAGGATCTAGCTTGTGGTAAGTAAGCACGGGTTTTCTTTAGAGAAATGATACGTTCTAAGCAATCTTTGTGTAGGACAACGTGGATTCCAAGCTGAAACATATCTATCAAAAAAGTGCCTTGCTATGGTAAGATCATGGTCATTGGACCAATCAAGAGTATCCATGTCAGGAGCTTCTAAAAACCATAGAAGACCATGCACATATGCAAAGCTGTGATGTTTCCATTCATATCTATACCAGTAATATTTTGCATGCAAAAGTGTTTTGATCACCTCTTCATGAAAAATTGAGAATATATGATGCAAATATAAAGATGGTATATGTGTATTTTGAACAACACTACCTATTAGCATATTTGTTGATGGCTCCATCACTAAACAAGATGTAATAGAGAAAACATTTTGTAGGTCAGCCCATTTTCTATCTGTACAACTCAAAGTGAAAGAAAGGGTGGGTGTACCAAGTAATTTGATCATAGCAGTTAGCTAGGCCCAACAAGAGTTCCAAAAAGATCGTGTCCTACACAATGATGCCCCATATCGCATCAACTGATCTACTAGTTGGTGGTTGGGGGCAGCTTGAAGCTATTGCCTCAAAACAGTCAATGACCTAGGCCAAATTCTATCGTCCAAATCCACTCTAACAAATACAGAGACAATTTGTTGGCTAAAATGTCTCAATCAAGTTGTAGAGAAAATATCTAAACCTAACATGTTTTCCAAACCTGTGATCAAAATATCTCATTAGGTGGAGGGCATATTCATGCAAGTGAATTTTAATATTTCTTTATTGTAGGGGAAGCATTGCTCCAGTGGGGAACAATGTTGGAAAGGCCATTGAAAATAAACCTTCAGTGTTGTACTCATTAATAGGAGAAGAGCTAACTTCAGGCCAAGATAATATATTCTGGTCCTTTTTTCCAATTTGCAAGATGTCTTTTATTGCTTGCAGCTCTCGTCTACTATTTGGTAAGCAAGGAATAAATGATGAAAATTTTAAGAGACATTTTCTTCTTGTCCAACATTTGTTGAGCTGGTTGATGGCATTAGGTCTTCATTTGAAACTTTCTCTATTGTATGCAATAAACTTGGACACATCAACAACAACATTAGGTAACATATTAAGAGCCTCAACATCAATCTCAACATCATTGTATTATTTTTCATATTGTATTTTTTATTTCAATGCATCCATGACATGATGTTTATTAACATAACAATCATAATTCACGCCTTCAATGGTGGTCCTATGAACAATGACCACCTCAAGGTCTTGTAGACGGCATGAAAAAAGTTTTGCGATGCTTGAGATATCTTGACAGAAACTTATCGTGTGACAACTATACTTAAATTGGCCCCCTCTAGCATTGGTGACTTGTAAAACTAGAGCAACCCTAGCAATAAGCATCTCTTCAACTTGTGTTAAATTTTTAAGTAACAATGGTTATAGCCCTGGATCCATTCCATTTGTGGAGTTGAACCAATAGGCACCTTTTTCAGAATAACACCTTACACGTATGGCTTCTGACCCTAACATTCGAGTGTGCATCCCTATGTATCTTTCCCTATATATTTGGAAAATAGAAAGGTTGGAGAGCGCATCTATACGATGTTGAAATCACTTTGCCACAACACAATAGCTATTGTTGAATATTTCTTTGAGGTATTTTTTGTGTGTTCGTGCAACAAGGGAGCTCCTCTGAGATTGTATACAAGGGTTGTCATTTTCCATTGGAATTTCATCCTAGAAGGGAGCAATGTTACCACTTTTGCATGCAGATGTGCTTGTTGTAGCTATCCTTTTCTTTAAGTATTTTTTGTGACGCTTCCTGGATATTTCCTCTCTATGCTCCCTATAGTACAAATAGTTATGTTTTTTTTTACCCTTTCTAAATTCAACAATTGATTGGGTTGTGCAACTTGACTCTACCCGTACAACCTAAGAGTATACATACAAGCTCAAGTACATTAGGATATATGAATATACATATATACTCATACATACATTGAAAGTGGCAATTGTACATTAACATATAACAAAATATATATGTCTATCCATCTGTATATGAATCAATATCTGTGAATGACCAAAAAAGGAATAGCATAGGTTGAACATTAGGAAATATTAAATTCTAGTTGAATATACATAGAGGACTTGGGAACCTCGGGACAAGGAGGTTTGGATAGTAAGACTGTGCTCGTGCGAGGCTTAATGCATCATGTCGTTGCTGTGCAATGGGGGAAAACAAAGCAAAGTAAATGCGAGCGGATAGAGTAAATGCAATATTGAATGTTGCAGTCTCACAAACTATGCTTTGATTATGATGCATTATCAAAGCAATCATTGTGGCATTAATTTCATAGTAATTTGGAAAAATTTGTTGTCTACATATCTAATCTATGATATTGTAGTATTTCTTTTTGCATATACATAGACATACATATATGCATATACATACACATATACATATACATATGCATACATGCATTCACATACATACATGTACATATATAACCATATACATACATATACATATATACATATACATATACATATACATATACATATACATATACATATATACATGCATATACATATATATATAAATAGACATATATACACATATACATACATATACATATATACATGTAAAATATTGATTGTTACAGTGTCAAAAACTATACTTTCATTAGGTTGCACTGTCAAAAGAGCCATTGTGCCATTTATTTCATAGCAAAAGAGCAAAATCTCTTGTCCTCATATCTAATCTATCATATTGTAGTATTTGTTTTTGCATGCCCATAAACATACACATATGCATATACACATGCATATACATATACATACACATATACATATACATATGCATACATGCATACATATACATACATGCACATATACAAACATAGACATACATATACATATACATACACATACATATATACATAAACATATATATGCATACATATATATACATATATACATATACATCAAAGCAATCCTTTTAGATGCTGGAAAATAGGAATGCATAACTAGTTTGACATGTATATGCTTTGTCAAGATGGTCTATTTAGATGTACACCTGGAAGCAAAGAGAATTGGAAACAATAACACCAAATTTGGAACAAGTACAAGATAAAGCAAAACCATACTTATAGGATTAGGATCTGAAGGCCGGGCAGCCACGCCCTCAGAGCCAAAATCTATGGAGAGACCAATAGTGGTTGGCAATAAATCAATATTCGGGGCCTCTACACACCCATCCATGGAGCCCACTTCCATAGACATAGTTCTATGAGCTTATTTGCAGTGACACAATGTTGCAATTTGAGTTCACTAATTGATACCTCTATTTCACAATTTTAAAAAAAGATCAGTGTACTATAGCATCCAAATGCTAATTGGTACACAACTTACAAATATCATTTTGTAACCATTCCACTTTTAATACTATTTAAAGAAGACAAGATACAATAAGACGAATAGAAATCCACTTTAAATGGTATGCAAACACTTGGGGATACATCAAGAATAATAAAAAATCATAAATGCAAATGCATATACCCTCATATGTATCTCTCTATCTTTAAGGATGCTTATATGTGTGTGCATGCAGGCTTTTATTTTTTCTATGAGCTAAGGAAGACGATTCTTACAATACTATAATTTTAAAGCAACATTGCTATGGTTCTTTTGGAAATGCAAAATAATCAATATATTTGCTTACCCTTAAAACAAAAGAAACAACAACCATTACTGAAGAATCAAACATATGTCATGCTTCAATCTTTTCCTAAAAGTTCTTTTACAATTTTTCTATAATATTTAATGGAAAAAATGGAGCTTCAATGTAGAATATATGCATGTATATATGTGTAGAAATAATTAAGTACATATATGCATTGAAGTTCCCCTTTATGAGTTCACATTTACAAACACACACATATAAGCATATATATGTATCCATATGTAGATATGTATAGATTTGTCTATATACACGAGACTATATCTAAATACTTGTGTACATAGTATATTTTTTATCACCATTTAACTCTTGAGGTTGGAATTTATGAAGACAAGAAACATTCAAATTATTTATCCCCTCAATTAACAAATTGGGAAGGCTGCAAATTCAAACCTTTTTGGTTGCTTATACCATATTGTCTACTCCAAATTTTGGCATTAGTAAAGGAAGAAAAAGGTTTGAATTTGAAGCCTTCTCAACCAATCAACTAAGGGAAAATTCTATCTAGATTCTTACTTGCATTTTGGGGACCCTACATCTTTTTATGTAAAAAAAATCTTGCCAATTTATTTGAACTTATAGGCAAAAAACAAATTTTGAAACATATTGATACAAGATTCAATCTACATCCTTTATAGGAAAATATCGAAGACAAATAAAGAATTGTATAATAGGTATTAGACACATCCTTTATTGGTTTATCAATTGAAAATTCAAGCAACATTATTTCCCACTAAATATTATAGACAAAATCAGCAAATTGCAAAACAACTATTAAAAGAAAAGCTAAAAATCATATCCATATCACAGATGAGTTGGAACCCACACTAAACATTCCCATAGAAAGCAAGTAGGTTGTGTAAAACCTAGTTTTTCAATTCAAATTTGAATTTACATTGTTTGGTATGAAACCCATATTAAATAGAACTCATAAAGCCAATGATCACCAATAACCTGCACAACCTCCCCAGAATGGCACAGGCTTAATCAAGAATTCAAGCTACATTAGTTGGCAATAATTTTTGCAGTCAAATAGAGAAATTTCAAAAGAGCTATTGCATAACAAATCCTCTTGTTAGCCAAGCCAATGGGGAGCTTGCTTGAAAGTTCAAACAAATAAAATAGATATTAGAAATAATAACACTTACTAGCTGCCAAACTAATTTTATATCCATCATGTTCATAATTTGCAAATGGTCTTATGTTACTGCATCCACCAGCATAGATGCAAACAAATAACCAAAATAATAAATGTAGGGAAATAAAAAATACTAACCCTAAGCATATTTATTGAGCAAACAAACAAGGTTCCACTACAATTTCCCCTATGGTAATGAGTAGAAGGAGAAAAATGCACAAGGATCAACCTTGTCACATCACTAGTAAGCACCTGCTAGAAAATATGCACATTATGTGATTGCTCCAATTTTTGGATGGGTTGATGTATTATATGTATGTATATATACATGTATATATATATATATATGCATGTGTATAGATATGTATATATGGATAAATATATGTATATATGCTTTACTAATAGCTCTATTACAATTCCCCCATTTCCGTATAATAGGGAATGGCACACAATGCAACTCTTTTTATACAAAGACATAGCAAGAAGACATTAACAATAAATTAATTATTTATGGAAATCACCCATGTATTAAAGAGATCCCAACAACAACTTCAAAAAAAATAGCCTATGAGCTAATAAATGTTTATACATCTATTTATATATGTATATATGGATACACACATATACTTGTGTTTTACTACGAGTTCAGTTACAATTTCCCTATTTCTCTATATAACTAAATTCCAGATAATTTAGCTTCTCTTATATAATTACAACTATTTGTTAGTAGACTACAAAGAAGACACCCACTATATTCAAATGAAAAGCATGTGAGCTCAATGATAAAACTATTGAGTTTTGGAATCAGTAAGACATTTTGCATGGGTAGTTTACATAAATGATTAATTTATTGTTTATCTCTTTTGTTCTCTCCCATATTGATCAAACTGCATTGTTGAAAGAGAAATTTACAACAAATAAAAAGAGCTAAACACAAACTCTGTACTATTCACCGCATTTGTCATTGTTTGCTTCATTTATATTTCTACATAACATATTGGTACAAGACAAGCAATCTATGTAACAACTGTTACAGCTATTAGGATGATACTCACGAATCAGATGTATGTCATTCTCTAGTGTTTTCCTTATAGCTTTCTTACAATTTTCCTATTTCTCTATAATATTTAACCCAACCAATACACCTCGAGGTTACAACATATTCATGTATATATGTATGTATATGTGTACATATATGTATAACATATACATACCTATTACCTTAAGAGCAATTGCACTTAAATGTTGGCTTATTGTTTTGGTTATCTATGTGTATACCCATTTCGTAGATTAATTAGAGATTATCATTCTATATGGATGCATAAATTGCACTTAAAGCTTCCTTCTTCCGTTAAAAAATATGGCCAGGGTTGATAATTTGTACATTGTTGGTCTATTGTTTTGAATTTTTGTCAGTGGCTTTCGTGTTCCAACCATTACCATGGCAACAATTGTGGTTATCTGTGTGTAGGATTTAGCGTTGTATGAAAGCATTAACATATTGGAGGTAAAATTACTCGGGTGGTTGTCTAGTATTATTCTAGTAGGTCTTTTAAAATTTGTCTATATTTGGTGATGTAGCTCAAATTTCCAATGAAGCTTGTGCATTTTTGGAAAACATAATTCTACTAATTTCTACAAATAGAACCACATATATAATCTATGTGAAACTAAAGAGAATCATTGAGATTATTTTCAAAGTAACTGGTATTACAGATCTTATAAACTATTCTCACATGCAAAGAATAAAAAAAATAGTTATCCCATAGAAGAATAAGAATACCTCACCTATTTGTGCATACACAACACTGAATATTGAAACACCATTTTCATCATCTATGTATATCTTTGGCATTGCAGCCATTACATAGGAGGAATTGTAGCTATCTGTATGCAGGGTTTAGGGTTGTATGAAACCATTGGCATATATATATATATATGCATACATACATATATACATTTATATATATACAAAATCGTTGAGGTTATGTTCAAAGCAGTTGGTTTTACATATCTTATAAACTCTTCTCATGCAAACAGTAAAAAAATAGTTATCCCATATAAGAATAAGAATAGTTGATAGCAATTGGTTTTACAGATCTTATAAACTCTTCTCATCCAAAGAATAAAAAAATAGTTATCCCATAGAAGAATAAGAATACCTCACCTAGTTCTGCATACACAATACTAAATATTGAAAGAGCTTGCAGGGTTTAGGGCTGGATGAAACCATTGACATATATATATATATGTATATATGTATATATACATATACCTCACCTAGTTCTGCATACACAATACTAAATATTGAAAGAGCTTGCAGGGTTTAGGGCTGGATGAAACCATTGACATACATATATATATATATACATATATACATACATATATACATATGTAGACACATATATATACTCTCTGCATCTTTCCTGCCATACACATGTTGTGGTTTTCATTTTCAATAAAGCTTGTGGGCTTATACTCTTTTATACATGGTTGTTTTGCATAAATAATTAATTTATTGTTAATGTCTTCTTGCTATATGTCTCTATATAAAAAGGGATGCATTATGTGTCATTCCATATTATATAGAAATGGGGTAATTGTAATAGAGCTATTAGTAAAACATACATACATATATTTATCTATATATACATATCTATACACATGCATATATAAATATACATACATACATGTATATATATACATACAATACATGAACTCATCCGTGAATTCAATTTACTAGATCTGCTTATTGTTCCTTTAGATAGTAGGTTCAAGGGTTTTAACACTAGTGTGCTGCAAAATATATATATGCATACATATATACATACACACATATATAAATGGATGTATAAACATTTATTAGCCCATAGGCTATTTTGTTTGAAGTTGGTGTTGGGATGTTCGTCAGGTCAGCCGTGAATTGGATTTGTTAGTGCTCAGGGTGGCTTGGCAAACTGGGATGTCGCTAGTCTTTCCCCATGGGGATGTGCATCTTGGTGGTTACATTTCACATTGTTGTTTTTTTGAGTTGAAAGAAAAAGATCTAACTACAATAGTTTTAAATTATTTACTTTATAATGTTGGAAAAATACAGTAGACATTCAAGAAAATGAATGTGTTGTTGTAGACACATATATATACTCTCTGCATCTTTCCTACCATACACGTGTTGTGGTTTTCATCTTCAATGAAGCTTGTGGGGTTATAGTCTTTTATACATGGGTGTTTTGCATAAATAATTAATTTATTGTTATTGTCTTCTTGCTATATGTCTCTATATAGAAAGAGTTGCATTATCTGTCATTCTATATTATACAGAAATGGGGGAATTGTAACAGAGCTATTAGTAAAACATACATACATATATTTATCCATATATACATATCTATACACATGCATATATATATACATACAATACATCAACCGATCCGTGAATTGGATTTTCTGGCTCTGCTTATTGTTCCTTTTGATAGCAAGTTTGAAGGTTTTAACACTGGTGTGCTGCAAAACCCATGACAAAATATATGTATATACACATGTGTATACATGTGTGTGTATATCTATATTTATATATATGTGTGTGTGTATACATATATACATACACACACACACACATATATATACATATACACACTTAATCGAGACTCCAACCTACATTAGTGTTATTCTAATACCTCTTTTAGAATTTCTCTATTTCTCTATAATATTTAGTGTGAGGTGATGCAGCTTGAATTTTCAATCAAGTTTGTCAGGTTATACTCTTTTCTATAGAGGTTTTTTGCATAGATGATTAATTTATTGTTAATATCTTCTTAATATATGTTTTTGTCTCTGAGGTTAAACATAAACAAATCCTGTTCATGGTTCAGCTAACCGAAATCCCGTCAGAAACTTTAAACAAATAACAAACACTTTGCATATCTATATATTTCCAATTTCTCCATCCATACAAAACCATAACGATAGACATCCATGGAGAATGACTTACAAATTTTGAAGAAAAAGAGTTTTAACATAAACAATAAATAAACCACTTATACAAAACACCCAAGTAAAACAACTTGCATATTGTGCAATGCCACAATTTTAAAACCCTCCAATCTACCATGAAATGGAGCAGAGGCTGACAATTTCATTTTTATAATAGTTCACTATGAAACCAACAGCACAATGGCTCTTTCAATAATGCAACTTAATCAATATACTTCCTCACACACTACACACAAAATTTGAGCTACATTCAATGGAATTCAATATTATAGAGAAACAAAAAAGTTGCAACACACCTAGTACACAACAAATACTATTCAAGGCTCGGCTGAAGAAAATCCCATCAGAAACTTCAAAAAAATAACAAAACAAATACTATTCAAGGCTCGACTAACGAAAATCCCACTGGAAGCCTCAAACAAATAACAAAAAATAAACAAATCCTATTGACAGCTCTGCTAACAGAAATCCTATCGAAAACTTCAAACAAATAACAAACACTCTGCATATCTATATATTTCCAATTTCTCCATCCATACAAAACCATAACATAAGATATCCATGGAGAACGACTTACATATTCTAGAGAAGAATAGTTTTAACATAAACAATAAATAAACCATTTATACAAAACACCCAACTAAAACAACCTACATATTATGTAGCGCCATAGTTTTAAAACCCTAAAATATACCATAAAATAGAGCAAAGGCCGATGATTTTATTTTTACAATAGTCCACTATGAAACCAACAATACAATGGCTCTTTCGATAATGCAACTTAATCAATATACTTCCTCACACATTACACACAAAATCCGAGCTACATTCAGTGGAATTCAATATTATAGAGAAACAGAGTAATTGTGACACACCTATTACACAAGAAATACTATTCAAGGCTCGACTAACAAAAATCCCCCTTGGAAACTTCAAACAAATAACAAACCCTCTGTATATCCACATATATACAATCACTCCTATCTTAATCTAAAATTGGGCAATAAAATTACCAACCCTAACCATTTTAATGGAAAAACCTAGATGTACACAAAACACCCATCTAAAATGATTTACATAATGCAGAGAATCATAGCTTTAAAACCCTCCAATCTGGCACAGAAAGTAGGGAAACCCGATGATTTTAACCAAGGAACCGCAGACGATAGATCTTACAATAGTCCACTGTCAACCCAACACCACAATGACTCTTTCGACAATGCAACTTAATCAATATACTTACTCGCACATTATGCAACACATCAGTGTTCAAACCCTCAAACTTGCCATCAAAATGAACAATAAGTAGAGAATGAGAGACATGCACAATAAATTTAGTTTTGCAAAAAACCCATGCAAATAGACTTACTGATTTCGCAGCTCAACAATTTTAAAACCCTTGAACTTGCTAAAAAATAGAGCCAAATGTGACTAATTTAACAATAACCTGCTATCAAACCAACACCACAATGTCTCTTCCGACAGTACAACTTCATCAAAGTATACCCTTCCACATGCCAGCATTCAATATTGCATTTACTTCATCTGCCGCCATCGTGCAACGATAGGGAACATTGGGCCTCACGCGCACAAATGCTTGTCATTCACATTCCCTATATCCAGCACACCATTATATACCACCACAACCCACGTATTTACCAACGCCCACATCACCACACTAAAAAACCAGTGGCCTCCCCACTGCCCAACATACCCCCATCGTCGGCAACTCAAATTTGTGGCTAGGCTGACAAAAATCCTGGCAGAAACTTCAAACAAAATGGTCTATTGGATAATAAGAGGAAATACAAATATTATTATAGACGAAATTCATGGGTCTACCTTCTAGACAAGACACAACTTCCCATTCTTCCCAAACAAACAATATCATCACTTCCTTCTATGAATTTTTTGAATCTACAACGAATGCATGTATGTGTATCCTAAAACAATGACAAAAACACTAAAGTAGCCCAAAATATTACATATTACCTATTGATTAATGTTAGATTTATGGATAAGAAATATAGAGACATTGTATTTATGCATCCCCAAATAGACTACATACCTTCCACGTTTGGAATTGCCTATCTTCCAGGTATCATCCATTGCGAATAGATTGAAGTAACAACTAGATAAGTTGTGTCACACTAGAAAACACATTTTGTGATATCTTTAGATCCACTTTTTGTTTTCTATGAATAGATTGAAGTAGCATTTGTAGCCCAAGATTGTTTTGGTTGGACTCATTTTTAGAGCATTATGACTTGAATTTTGCTGACACTGAGTTTTGAAACTTTGTAATATGTTGATGTATTTTTGCTATTATAATAAATGAAGGGAAGAGTAGGTGATTGAGATGCATGATGCACAAATGCAAGGCTATTTGCAATGGAGATGTTGTTATATAACTTGTTAGTGCAAAGGATATTAAACAAGTTGAAGGCTTTGAGCAAATTGGGAGTGCATTGAACAAGAGTGTCGAGAAAGAGTTTACTTTGAAAAATGGCGTTGACAAACACTAGAATTTGATTTCAAATGGTTTAACAAGAACCTAACTTACAAAAACCGTAATGAATATGCACACAAATTATGCAATGGCCAAATAATTGTCTGATCAAATGAGCACTTAGCCAAATTATTAAGGCACTTTCTCTTCTTATTAAAAAAATATTGTTTATTTTAGAGGCATAAATATATCATAGTTTAGTCTCATTTATATATAATATAATAGAATTAGAGGAAGACTTGATGCAAGTTTGATCTCAAGGAAAAACTAAGAAATTTTTGGGTATAAGAGTTTGATTTTTACTTGATTCCTTTACAATGCATAACTCTATTTAACATATATTTAGTTCTTCACTATACAAATTGTTGATTTTTCCATAGCTCAAAAGGTGGAGTGTGGATTTGCATTAAAGAAACTTGAGTTGGATTTTTAGCAACAACAATTTTTTATCAATTAATAGAATGCTTCTTGTTTGTGAGGTTGGGATAAGACCGAGAGTGATTTTATGTATGATTTAAAGCTAAGTAATGTAAGGAATCTTTCTTTTCTTACATGTTGATTTAAAACAGTTGAGGCTATATATGTAAGATTCATGTTGCAAATCTGTATTGTATTTTCAAAAAGAATGTTTTTTGTTCGACTGAATAGAAGGTCCAAAATTTGCAGGTTTTTCCCCACATTGGGGTTTCTTGGGTATATATGTGTTATTGTGTTCTTTGATTGGCTTCTTTTTATTTTTTCTTTTGTTGTTATTAGTCGTTAAATAACCTAGTGTATTAATTTTTTTAAATCAGATAGATAAATTGTTTTGATTCTATTATGTGAATTTATTGTACAATTAATTTGTAGTTGGGTTATAAGAAATTAACATTATTAGAGCTCTAAACTCTAAATACAAAGACAATATTTGAAATGTAGATTTCAAGAAAAAAATAAAAATTTCATCTCCAAATTCTTCTATGACTATGGCAACCTGTGTTCAATATGAAGACAGGCTTGAGGGTGCGTGTAACTTCTTACAGTGGAAGGTTTGGATTACATCTATTCTCAAGGAGAACAGGTTGTGGATCTATGCTAGTACAAAGGTGACACCACCAACAAATGATCCTATTTCCCTAGATTTGCATGAAGTCAGGGAGGGAAAGGCTCAAAGGATTATTCTTGATGGGGTAAGATATCATCTAATTCCTTATTTTTCAGGGAAAGACATCGGCAAGGAGATGTGGGATACACTCACAAAACTTTATTAGAGTGACTATCAGATTCGTAAGATGATGCTCAAAGACAAATTGCATAACACCAAGATGTCCAAAGGTGAGAGTGTGACCTCTTACTTGTCAAAGATAACACAGGTCAGGGATGAGCTGGCTGTTGTTGGAGAGATGATTGTTGAAGATGAGTTGGTGTGTATAGCCTTGAATGGTTTCTCGAAGCACTAGGAAGTTTTTGTCAAGTTTGTTGTCAATAGAGTTCACCTACTCAACTAGGTGAGGATTTGGAATGATTTTGTTTAGGAGGAGATCTATGATGGTGCTCATCGAGGAGATCAAATGAAGAAGGTTCAAGAAGAAGAAAATATTGCTCTTGCAAGGAAGGGTAAGAAGTCCAATAAAGATAAAATGAAAGATTCTTCTTCCAAGAGTGGGAAGAAGAAAGATTTGAGCAAGATAAAATGACTTTGCTGCCATTTAGTGTCTGAATAAGAAAAATAAGGACAAGTGGAAGAACAAATTTGTTGTTATAGTAGAGGTGGACGAGTTTGCATCACGATTTGAGAATGAGTTTTCTCTCATTGCATGTCTCTTGAGTTCAATTTCCAACAGGGTATGGTATATTGATAGTGGGGCTTCTTGCCACATGTAGGAGTCAAAGAAGTTTTCACGAAGTTGGAGGAGAAGAAGCTGAATTTCTATATTGAGCTTAGAGATGATGCCAAGTACCATGCAACTGGTGTTGGTATGGTCAAGTTTCAGAGGGAGTCTGGAAAACCTCTATTGGTGGAGGACATGTTGTATGTCCTTGGCATGAAAAATAATTTAATCTCCATGTCTACTTTGGAAGAGAAGGGTTACATCATGACCTTTGAGAGGGGAAAATTTCTATATTCATCCCAAGGATTCCAAGGTTGCAAAAGTGATTGGAATCAGGCATGGAAGCTTGTTTCGATGACAGTTGGAGCCAACACATGCATTGGTTAGTATTCGTAGAGGGATAGGATAATTGTGGCATAGGAGGATGACTCACCTTCACCATGGAGAACTTAATATTCTCAAGGAAATAGTGATGGGGCTGCCTGAGATGAGGACATAAAAGCATGAGGTGTGCAAAGGTTGTGCACTTGGGAAATATGCCAAGACTAGTTTTCCAAGCAGTAACACTAGATCTAAAGGGATTTTGGATCTTGTACACTCAGATGTGTGTGGGCCCATGACAACAGTATCCTTGAATGGGTACGAGTATTTTGTTACTTTCATTGATGACTTCTCTAGGAAGACGTGGATATATTTTCTAAAGAATAAAGATGAGCTCTTCAGTAGGTTCAAAGAGTTTAAGGCTCTTATGGAGAACCAAACTGGGAGGGAGATCAAGATACTGAGGTTTGATAATTGAGGCGAGTATACCTCAAATTCCTTGAAATATTTCTATGCTCATGAAGGTATCAAGATAGAGTTGACAATTTCGTACAACCCTAACATAATGGGGTTGTTGAACAGAAAAATAGGGCTATAGTTGGAGCAGCCAAGGCTATACTTCATGATCAGGATTTTCCTTGGTTCTTATGGGCAGAAGATTGCAATATAGCTATATATTTGCAGAATAGGATCCCTCACAAAGTGTTGGGAAAATTGACTCTAGAAGAGGCATTCACTAGTAAGAAACTAGATTTGGGGCACATTCACATCTTTGGATGCCTTATGTATTGTCACATTCCTATGGAGAAGAGAACCAAGTTGGAACCAACTACAAAGAAGGGTATCCTTGTTGGGTATAGTGAAACTTCTAAGGCCTATCAGGTTTACATTCTTTCCCTCAAGAAAATAGTTGCTCATAGAGATGTGAAGTTCAAGGAAGAGAGGGCTCTTTAGAAGTCTAACAACTTAATGAATGAGGAGGAGAAATCACCCATAGTTGAGGCAACAAAAATTCCTCAAACTTTAGTCACACAAGCTGGAGAGCAGAGCAAGTAGGTTGAGTAGGATGATCAAAAGGAGGAACAAATAATTCCTCAGCCTTAGATTCCTATTATTGAGAAGAGGAGAAATAGGGAAATTGAGTAGGCATTGAGAGAGGCCCAGGAATATGTTGGTGATCCACATGATTCAGTCAAAAAGAGAGATTCTCCTAGACATTATTCTGAGTATGTGACACTTATGAGTGAATTGTTTGAAGTAGAGCCTTCCAACTTTCACGAGGCATCCCAGCCCCAAGTATGGAGAGATGCCATGGTGGAAGAGTATTCTTCCATCATGAAGAATAGCATGTGGGAGCTAGTACGATGACCAGAAGGTAAGTTTGTGGTGGGATTGAGATGGTTGTTTATGATTAAGCATGTTGCAGATGGTAGTGTGGAAAATTTTAGAGCCTAATTTATGGCTAAGGGGTTTTCTTAGAAGGAAGGGATTGACTATGACAATAATTTTTCTCCAGTAGCTAGGTACTCATCTGGATATGAGCTATCATTTTTGTAGCAACATAGATGGTTGTAAAGACATCCTTCTTCAATGGAGTGATTAAGGAAGAGATTTACATAGAACAACAAGAAGGATATGAAGCACATGGGAGGTATTCTAGCATGTATGTAGGCTGAGAGCACTCTATGGGCTCAAGCAAGCTCCTAGGGCATGTTATTCACGTATTGATAGTTACTTGTAGAGTGTTGGCTTCATCAAGAGTGAGGTAGATCCGAACTTGTACTATGTTCAGGTGAAGGGAGAACTTCTCATATTGGTGTTGTATGTTGATGACTTGTTCCTCACGGGGTTAGAGGAGCTTATAGCACACTATAAGCAAGATCTTGCAGGAGAGTTTGAGATGAAATATGTGGGGTTGATGCACTACTTTCTAGTATTAGAGTTGTGGAAAAAAGAGAGATCTTTCTTGGACAAGGGAAGTACTTACTTATTATCTTGAAGTGATTTGGGATGGAGAACTATAAGCCCATGTCCATGCCACTTGTGACCAATTGGAAGAAGATTGATGCTTCCAAATTAGAGGTAGTGGGAACAATTTTATATAGAGATTTGATAGGCTCTCTTATGGATTTGGCCAACACCAGGCTAGACATTTGTTTTGCAGTGGGCTCACTTAGTCAGTTTATGCTAGAACCTAAATGTGTGCACTGGATAGCTGTGAAGCATGTTTTGAGGTATCTCTGAGACAATTGATTATGGGCTGAAATATGTTCAAAAGGATGGAGTGAAGCTCATGGGATTTACTGATGCAGATTGGGCAGGCAATACAACTGGTCGGAAGAGCACTTCAGGGTGCAATTTCAATTTGGGATCAGGAGTAGTCTCTTGGTATAGCAAGAAAAAGAAGTCAGTTGCACTGAGTTCTATAGAGGTCGAGTATATGGCAGCTATTATGGCTACATGTGAGGCTATTTGGATTCAGTAACTTCTAGTTGGGCTCTTTGATTAAGAGCTAGATCCGACAATCATTTATTGTGATAATTAGAGTTGTATCAAATTCTATGAGAATCTAGTGTTTCATGAAAAGTACAAGCACATTGAGATCAAGTACCACTTCATTAGAGATTGTGTGAAGGGGAAAATGAAGCTCCAATACATTCCTATGGACAAACAGATAGCAGATATCCTAACCAAGGCCTTGTTGAAGAGTAAGTTCAAATTCCTTAGGGATAAGTTGGGTGTTGTGCAGAACACCTTCCTTGCTAAGAGGGAGTGTTGATTTTTCCGTAGTTGAAAGGTGGAGTGTGGAGTTTCTTTAAAGAAATTCAAGTTGGATTTTTAGCAACAACATATTTTTTATTCATTAATAGAACGTTTCTAGCTTGTGAGGTTGAGATAAGACCAAGAGTGATTTTATGAGTGATTTAAAGCTAAGTAATGTAAGGAAAGTTTATTTTCTTGCACGTTGATTTAAAATAGCTGAGGCTATATATGTAAGCTGAGGCTATATATGTAAGATTGCTATAGCAAATCTATATTATATTTTCAAAAATGAAGTTTGTTATTTGGCTAAATCAAAGATGAACATTTGCAGGTTTTTCCCCACATTGGGGTTTCTTGGGTATATGTATGTTATTGTGTTCTTTGATTAGCTTCTTATTATTTTTGCTTCCACTGTTATTAGTTGTTAAATAACCACGTATATTAATTGTTTTAAATCAGATAGATAATTTTTTTTCAATGTATTATGTGAATTTATTATGCAATTAGTCTATAGATGTGTTATAAGAAATTAACACAAATCATTGCAATCAACAATTAAAATATTTGTAGTGAACATATTTTAACTACCTTGTATTATTTTATATTTATCTTTTTTTGTAGTACTTACTAACTCAAGTCGTGTCTACATGTGAACTTTTGATGCTAATGCTACTGAACTTATTGTTTCATTCTGAATCTCATATTGCACGAGTTAGAGTAGAGAAAAAAGATGACAAGAATGGGGTATTTATTTATATTATACTATACCTTATAGGGGGTAAAGATATAACATATTTATTTATGAGAACTAGACTTAGTCTTATTTCTAGCTTTTATCAGTGCCTTGTTGGAAAATGTGCCTCAAGCTTACTAACATGAAACTCCTGAAAGAGAAAAATTGGTGAGACCCTCAGAATGTCTTACAGACCAATAGCTGTGCTCAAAAGATCAAAGTCACTGAGACTTTGGTTATGTCTTACCGATGGGAGTCATCGGCAAGACATGTCTATCACTATGAAATTCCTATCTCTTTCCATTCGAGAAGACCTCTTGCTGATGGGTTGATTCCTGGTGATTATCGGGGAGACTCTTGGTGATGAGTGGCATTGGGGAGAGGCATGAACCTTTAGAGTGATTCATTTTGAAAGTGTTAGTCTTGTCGATGGTTTTACACACGAATGTCATCGAGGTGACATGAAGGCTTGATAAGAGTCTAAGCGATAGTGGATGTCTCACTGACAGATTTGCATTCAGTATGATCTCCTTCTGATGGTTGTGGTCTCGCCAATGGGTATACAACTTCAATATGAACTCTTGGTGATTGTGTTTCTCTCGCCAACAATCTATGTTCAGTACATGAGCTCTTGCTGATAGAATTGGTCTCTCTGACTGTTATGCATTCAATGTGAACTCTTAGCGATATTGTTTGTCTTGCTGATGGATTTGTGTTCAGTATGAGCTCTTTCCAATAGAGCTACATGTGATCGACATCAGTGTGAAGTCTTAGCAAAAATGATGGTCTGGATGACAGTTCTACAATGGACATTGGTGAGGTGTATTGCCGATGGTGATGGTCTTGTCGATGGACATATCAGAGTGACATTAACTATCGATGAAATCTCCTGGACTCTTGTCGATGGACAGTTGGTTTTCTTGTGATATCTAGGAGACTTGATTTTTTATCAGTTTGACTTCTTAGGGTGTTTCTAATACCTTTCATCTTGTCAATAGCTATGTGATTAGGCATTTTCACATTAGGGAGACATGGTCTAGTGTCTCACTGACATGCGATACAGTTCAACATTTTGACCAAACGTCTGTCCTACATGGTGTGTTCTGAGCCAATGAAAGAAGTAGAATGTGAACTGTTGCGACCATTCCTGTGTGGAAGATCAATATACCATGAAGAGAAGGGATTATTCTCTATAATGGATGATGATGATTTGTTTGTCTAATGCGAGTTGCTTGATTGAACATGGATTGATCTGAGTGGGTTCATGGTGTGCATCTGAGAGCATTGTGAGATTAATCTTCTATACAAGATTGATCAGTGAATGTTGTTGTTGTAAATTGACATCATAATGTTAAGTCTGATCTTTGTATGTAATTTTCTTTACTGTAATACAAAGAGACTTATCTTGGTGTGGTGGGTTTTTCTCCTGTAAGGGTTTTCCCATGTAAATCTGGTGTCCAATTATGTATGTGTTCATTTCTCATTTCTGTTATTCTTTTCATGTGTATCTTAGTGAATTGTAATTACAAAATTTAAAGTCATATTTGCATTCTTTCCAGAGGTTTTGATGTTAGGAGAGTTTGTACCGAACCTAAGCTTTCCTTACAAGTGGTATTAGAGCCTGGCCAACTATGTTATCCTTGTGGGTACATTGGGATTTTTGTGTCAATTTTGTTCAGTGGGAGTCTTGTAGAAGTTTGGTAATTTGAATTATAGATTCAGATGGCAAGCACGTCAGGAAAGATTTAAATTGAGAAATTCAATGGCAGTAATTTTGAGTTGTGGAAACTCAAAATGGAAGATCTATTGGTTGATCATGATATTTGGCTTGTTGTGTCTAGAACGAAGCCCACAGGCATGAAGCAAGAGGATTTAGACCTCACAGATTGAAAATCAAAAGGGCTAATAAGGCTTTGTTTAGAAGACTCTGTTCTTCTAAATGTTCATGAAGAAAAAAAAAATTCTCTTTGTGGAAAATACTGGGAGCTATTTATGAGGGCAAGTCCTTGGTGAATAAGTTGTTCTTGAGGAAGAAGTTGTACTCTTTGAAAATGTAGGAAGGATTGAATGCTTTCAATATGTTGATTGCTCAGTTAATATCTGTGGGTGTGAAGATTGATGAAGAAGATCCTTGTTTGCTATTGTTATGTTCTTTGCCAGATTCTTGGGATCACTTGGTCATGGCTATTGGGAGTACTACTTTCTCTTTTAAGATGGAAGATATTGTTGCTTCTTTGTTATTAGAAGAGATGAGAAGAAAATATTTTGAGATGGCAAAGGAGGCTCTTGTTGTTAGAGGCAGATCGAAAGAAAAAGGAAAGAAGAAGGACAAGAAGTCCAAATCCAAATAAGAGGGGAGATCAAAGTCTCCTAGTAATAATTCCAAGGTAAAGTGCTAGAATTGTGGGAAACTTGGTCATGTTCGAAAGGATTGCAAAGAGGAGAAAAAGAAGAAGAAGAAGTATTCTTTCGACAATGATTATTCTTAGAGTGATGCAGACACTTTCATTGCAGCCTTGGCTACACAGGCATCAAATGATGTCTAGCTGATTGATTCTAGAGCATCTTTCCACATGACATCTCATAGAGATTGGTTCACTAAGTATGAAAAATACGATGGTGGAAGGGTGTATTTGGCAAGTGATTCATCTTTGGAAATAGTTGGTCGGAAATAGTTGGTCGTGGAAGAGTCAAAATTTAGTTCCCTAATGGAAGAGTGATGGGAATCAATGATGTAATGCATATACCAAGTTTGGCTTGAAATTTACTTTTTGTTAGTAAGTTGAACAATGTTGGAGTGCAAGTCTCATTCTCTGGTAATGGTTGTAAGATGACTAGAGGCTCAATGGTGCTAGCTAGGGGTGCTCGTATTGGTACTTTGTATAAGCTGGATGCACATGTTGTGCAATGCAATAGTGTCTCTATAAAGTCACAGAAGGCTCCTGTTGATGTGTTTTTTATGCACTCTTCAACACAGGCAGTGTGTAAGTGCACTACCTCTCTTGAAAGACAATCTTCCACAATCAGATTGCAGAACACTATCCCAAGGTCTCTAATGTCAGGTCTTGACAGTGCTTGGAATATCTCAATTGTTTAATGTGATTTGCTGGAATCCCAAGGCGGACTTATGGATGGACTACAAAGCATGGGAAGTTGGATCTTGAAATTGAGTTCCTAAGATGGGGAAGTTATTATGCATTTCGTGTAGGTTCAAACAGTGATCTTGAACTCCATTTTTATCGTTGGATGTAGCTTTACAATGTGCAATGAACCTTGGCATAGGTCACTCATTAAAAAAAGGGAAAAAGGGGTAGGGAAAAGAGAAAGTTCCTAGACCTGCAACTAATGGATAGTGATCATGGAGTTCCTACAATGGACAACTTCTTGGAAACAATATTCCACTTAATCAAAAATTTCATAGTCTCATGGAATTTGTGCTATCTTCTAAGGTCTACGAATATTTCGTCTTTCATTCACCATAGGCATGCATGAACAAAGATGAAAGTTTTGGAGCAGCTTTGAATTTAAGCCCAGACTAACTTTACACAGCTATCTACCATCAGCAAACAGCAAAAAGTATGTACTAAGAAGGCATCTACACTGTAGGAATTTTCACAACCACAAAACATCATTCCTAAAATCTATCAAAGCAAGAATACAACTAACTAGAACAACAATGCAAACCTAAGTCAAGCATCTAACAATGGAGATTGAATCAAGCAACATGTGAGAAACTCAGAAAATGCACCAAGTTAATGTCTTTTCTTATAAATTTTTACAGCATGTCTTTACAACAACTCAACTCCCTCTGCAAATGAGAGGAGAGCCTTATTTATAGTGCCCAAAAAGTCAAATGAATGGCCAAGATTCATTACAAAATAGGGTTTCACCTACCTCCAATATATCACAATTTAAAATTACATTTTGTCCCTTCCCTATTTTATCCTCTAGTGACGATACTGTAGCTTTGTCTTTTAGTCGATTGTTGTTTTACTGTAGCTACTCTTTAGGGAGCTCTTCATCCTTGACATGGCTATCTTCTTGCCTTCTCAATGCCGTGTATTCCATGAACTTTAGGATGACTGGCTGGAGTTTGTCTACCTCAATGATTTCATACCGTAGTACTTGGTAGCTCCACTCCTTTGCATTGTCCTCCAATCTCTTCCAGTCCTCATCATATTTTGTGCCTTGGTCCCTAAATAGCTTTGACTGATCGAAGGCACGGGTAGCAAAACTCATGAATTCCTTCATGATTTCATTAGAAATCCCATCCTCCATCTTCTTTTGGAAGTAAGGCTTCACCTTTTCTGGATCCATTTGTACTATGGGCATATCATATTCCGTCGTTAGCTTGAGATAACGAGTGCATTCTGCCCTGATTTCCTTTATCCATTCTATGTCTGGATCCACTTTACTCATTATTTTCTCCAACCTTTCCTTCCTATTGCCAAAGTCCCACCACCATACATCCATCAACCAGTGATCATCCTTCTTAAATGCAAGCTCCTTTTCCCACGTGGCTTCTGGGAATTAAAGGATAGCCTCGATCTGTGGGAAGGTGGAGTCGTATACTACAGGGAAGTCAGTGCATAGCTTTTTTGTGCCCTCCAAAGATTGCTGTAGGTCCAAGAGCTTGTTGGTTGTCTGAACAACTCGACCAATTACCATGTTTCCAACATATAAGACTTGTTGGAACCAGTCTTCTGTAGTCCTCTCTAAGTTCTTTCTTTTTTCCATCTTGTCGATTTTCTCTTTGGATAATAGTTGGGGCATGGTTGTGGATGTGGTAGGTAGGTCATCCATCGATGACCACTGATGGATGTAATTTGTTAAAGCAGCCACCTGTGCTTTGAGCTCATCTTTTGAAATCTTGTATTGCCTTATCAAATGTACCATTGTGCCCATTGACTCCTCAAAATGCCCTACCTTGTGTTCTTTGGTGGTGGTCCCTAGATCCATGGTGGAGATGTTGTAAGTTATCCCTTCTTGACCTACCACAGGTGTGGCTACTTGCACAGCTCAAGACCCAAAAGCATCCATCGTTACCTTGGATCAGATCTTAAGCTTTTTTTCCTTCTTTGTTGTGATTTGAGCTCGGGCTAAGATAGCCTCTAGTCTCACTCTTGGGTTCTTTAGTACGGGAGTTTTCTTTTCGAGCTGCTTTTCCAACCATTCTGGTACGGCAAATTTTCCCTTAGGTGAATCATGGCCACCCTCGCTCCTCTCGGTCAAGGCCAAGGTTTCCACTCTCTTATCTTCTGGGGATTTTTCTTTCTCCTTGGCAGCATCTCCTTCTTCATCGGAGTCTTGGATGAACATAATGTGCTTAATAGGAGGCTTGGCCAACGATTGTTTTAGGGGACTTTCTTTCTTTTCCACTTCCTCCCCTTTCTTTCCTTTAACTTGTTCAACCTCGTGTGCATGTTCTTTGAATTGCTCGATTTTGAGGCCCTTGACAACTTGGGATTCTCCCTTAGTTTTGTCTTCTTGCTGTTGTTCTTCTTCTTCAAGGAGTGGCCTTTCTACCTCTGATTTGGTGTCCTTTGGCTATTGGTCCAGTTCTTCTTCAAGATCATCATCAAAGGCTTGCATGATTACCTTGCCACCAGTGCTATCTTCCTTGTCCCTGCTCTCCAAGGAACCAGTTCCCTCCTCTTTGTAGGCAACCCTGTCAATAGTGCGATGTTCATACTCTGGGTGGTCGTGATATTCATCGACCTCCTCCTCAAACGGCTTTGAGGCCTCTTGTTCTTTCTCTTCCCACTCCTTAGAAATTAGCATGGTGGCTTCCATGGTTGGCAGCCCTATCGGAGGCTGTGAAGGTTGGGCAGTGGCGAGGACCTGAGCCAAGGCTGCCTGAAGCACAGGATCCATGAGGATCTGGGAGAGCTCGGAAGGGATATTCTGCATATGCTTCGAGAATTCCTCAGGGAAGGTAGGAGCAAGCATAGGTGTCATCACCGTAGGCAATGGGAGTGATGTAGTGGGTGACATGGTAGTAGAGGAAGGAGGCATTTTCATGGTGGAAGAAGAGTCAATTACAATCACAGGCTCGGTCAGGGCGAAGCGGCAAGATGGACAGAGATGTCCACTATCGGCGGGGAAGCGACGACCATAGCTAGGGAGGTAGATGGTGCAACAGTTGAGGCAAGAAGAGCCAAAATAGGCTTGATTTGATCAGTACCTTCTACTTCTTCTTGTGTCAAGAGTTGTTCCATCATACCCCCTGTTTGCTTAAGTCTCTTGGAGGGTGAGCCCCCTGAATCCTTCCTTGTATAGACCTTGGGGTCAGGAGACTATTTTGTTTCTACCTCCTTTCTCTTCTTGGATCTGGTGACTGGAGGAGACTTGGATGTCCTGTCGGTTGAAGTGGTGGCAGTGCATCCTCTGTGGCACTTGGCTCACTTTTGAGCCCTTCATAAGTCAAAATCACCTCCCATTGTTTCAATTGGGCCATCCGTCCATCAACCCACTCCTTAGTACAAGCCAAGATTGGCTTGGTTATGATATCGAGGTCATCGACCTCCTGCTCATCCTAGTCTATTGTTTGTAGCAGCAAATTGGCAACTGCGGGGTACCTGGGGTCCATTATGGTGCTATTGTCCTCCTCGACCTAGTCCAGAATAGGAAATGGTTGCACCTTCCTTATAAAATGCACATTCATTCATATATAGTGCCTTACACGTACCTCTTTATCATCTTGACAATCCCCCAAAAGTCTTCAATGTGGTGGAGATGAGTGAGCCCTGGTCCCAATGCTTTCCTTATGTGTCCATATGGGTCCATCCATGGGTGAGCAGTATGCAAGTGAAAATGATAATCCTTTAGTTCCTTCTCAGAGTTACCAACACACTGGGAAGTTTGTAGCTTATACATGCCTTTGCCAAGAGTCATGGGATAAGAGATCCCTGCTATGTGCTTCCCACTGAAGACTGCCTATATGTGTTGGAGCTATCGAGAAAGCTCCAATAAGATGATTCGGTCATTAGGGTATCGAGGCAACTTGTTTAGCCTTTCAATGAAGCCCTGGGCATGGATGTATGTGAACTTCAAGTATTCAATGAAGAGGAAGGAATACTACTTCAAAAATTCCCTAGCACTGTGGGAAACCCTCATTTCAAAAAACCCAACAATCATTCTAACAATATGGTTGATGAAGGCATCATTCACTCTACAATACTCCCTCTTGAAGTTTTTGTACTAGAGTTGGGGGTATATATCATAGACCTTGAATGTTCGACCCTGCCCCCGATCGGGTGCCACAAATAACCCATTGTATTGTCTCCAGTCCGCCAAGGAGTACATGAGGTATGAAGTCATATAGAATTTGGAGCTTTTCTTCACATTGAGGAACTACTCATGAAAGTAGTTGCTAATTATACCTCCCTAATCGAATGAGGTATTTGTTGTAACATCATTATCCCCCCAAAGGATCTGTTCGACGAAGTACACCATCCATTCCTAAAAGAAGGTGGTCATAGGGAGGCCCATCACCCTACTTAGCATCGTGACCAAGTCATGGTAATCTTCGTGGAAGTCACTACGAAAGAGTTTGTGAGGAACCTTCACAGCACTGCCCTGCTTTTCTTTAAGCCAATGCTGATTTATTGACCTTTTACAGCCTGCCGAATTATCATCCCATTTTGCCTGACATTCTTCAATGGTGGGCGTTTCCATTTCTTGAAAAGTAGGGATATGAAAGGTTTCTGTGATTCCTTCAGCCGACATGTCGGCAAGAACGTCACTGTCCCTATTGACAATTGTCCTTGCATCTGATTGATATGCCTATCGATAAGCCATGACAAGCTCCGGGGCTACAAGAGATGGAGGAAAGCCTATTTCCTTTGCTATTTCGCTTTGTCTTATCAGTCTTGCATTCTTGGTTGTTGGATTGACCCTGACCCTTTGTATAAATTCATCAATATTGACATGGCCTATGTTGGTGTCAGTGATTTCTTTAAAATCTGTGGTAATCTTCGAGTGCAGAGGCTCACCCTAGAACTGGTATTTCATTTGGTCCTTGTCCTCTTTCCCTCGAGGAGTCTTTCCTAACTTCTTTCCTTTGTCCTTTTCGATGGGTGCCCCTAAAGGTCCTGCACCCGATTCCATATATTCTGCAAGCAAAGGCATAGTCAGTGCAATGGATCATGAAAGTATCTATGTTGAAATCCCAAAGATGAAATCCATTTAAAATAATTTATACATAACATGATACCTAATCTCCCGATGTCATTGGTCTTTTCATTAAGGGAATTTGGACAGTTCAGGCCCGGAGGGCCAGACTTCCCTGGTAGGAATGTTGTTTGGGTAGGCAAACATGGAGGAATGATCTAGGAGACTCTTCTTGATCAAATTTTGATAATTTAAGAGGTTCGCAATGAAGAGGACCAAAATTAACCATGTGGGTCAAAATTAGATTTCAAATTTGGGCTCATTTGGATCAGTTTAGGAGAATCTGGAGGTCCTAGGCTGGAGAGCCATCCAGAGATGGCTGTTTACGACAGCCGAGATCAAACGGAGTTTCAGGATAGGAACCCTAGGATCTAGGACCTGGAAAATCAAAGGGCGCCTAGCAGACAACAATATCAGGACCAGAAAGCTGGGATGTCATGGTGCTTTCACCATTTGGGACGGCAATCATCAGATGAAAGTCTAGAGCCTCGAGCCCGAAAGGGGAGGAAGTCACCACTTCATTTTCATATTTCAATTGGACGGACAGACCTCACTCTAATGATAGCCCATCGGCGAGACATCATTCATTGTCCCAGTGAGCAGAAGTTCCAGTCGATGTGAAAGTCTGTCTCGGAGGAAGGTCTCGACAACATCCGGATGTCTTGCCAACTGACAGGGAGAATACCCACCGGTGAGAGATTTGTGTCTTTGGCGAAAGGTCTCATCGACCTCCTCGTGTCTTGCCAAACAAACATATCGGCAAGAGGTTGATGCTTGGTGGGAGGTTTTACCGACTTTCGCATGTCTTGCTGACCGCCAAGAGGTGCACCGGGCCCGACGTCAGTGTTGGCCGTTGGATTTTCTTCTTAAGTATTTATAGCAATTGGAAGCTGGGGCTAGACATTCACAAGGCCGGGGAGGATTTTCTTTTTGGAACGACTGAGGAGGGACAGAGCTCTGGAGGCCGAGGACCGGCATGGTTGAGGGAATTTTTCATTCAAGTTGGATCCCAACGGCGAATGGGGGACTGGGGTCTGAGGGCAGAGTGATGCCAGGCATTCCCCATTCACGATGATGAAGACCACATGGACTTGCCAAGAGAGATCAATGTTGCCACGATGTCTTGGCGAAGGCAGAGGGTCCTGCCGACAAAGGGAGCCTTCAGCGTAAGATTCCAAATCAGAGAAAGGTCTCCTCGACCCGATGATGTCTCTCCAACTAGCCTCATGTTCACCCAAGGATGAGGGGGTCGGCATAAGGCCTTGGTGAACATTAGGAGTCTTGCTGAACAAGCAACGACTTTGGCAAGAGTAGGGAGCTCACGATAAGGTCCCAGCGAAAGATGGATGTCTCCCCGACTAATAGGAACCAGGCTCAGCAAAAGCGAACATGCTTGGTGGGAGGTCTCGTCGAAAGACGGATGTCTTGGCAAAAAAAATAGTCATCAGTAAAGCTATGGGATCCCACCATGACCTCTTGGCAACCAGGACTTGTCTCATCGATGGAGTAGCTCTTGGGGGAAACAAGTTACAGAAATCGGGATGTAGAATCCCGAAGACCCAGGCCCAAGAGAGCCAAAGGCTATTTCAAGATTTCTAGTTTTTCACCAAGTCTCAGATGGAAAAGGGAGCATCTGGGCCTGAGGGGCGCGAATGCCCTTGTGAAGAATAGCGGTAAGCAAACAAGTCCCAGATTGATCATGGAGGTGCCATGTTGGGTTTTCTCAAGTTTTAAGACATGGGTTTTGTTCGTTGTCTCACGTTTTATCATTCACATGTCCTTGATGATTTTTATTCATTTTAAGCCTTAGGAATCATGAAAGAAATATTCGGGAGGGTGAACAAAAAACCTACCTTGAACACTCGATGCGGGAAAGCGTGGGATCCACTAGTGATTGGCAAGCAAAGGCAATGGGTGTGAGCGTGAAGGTCTCGAAGATAGTGGACTCCTCTCTTGGCAAGCACTGATTTGTCATTGTGATACTGTCAAGTGAAAATGATAGATTTGAGTGGGTCCTTTATACCCGCCACCACCATTAATGGCCTCATTGAATGCATGTAGGGCAGAACAAAGGTTGGTGGATTTAAATTCATTGGCGGTGGTAGGAGACTCAGGGTCTGGAGGCTAGGAGGACGCAGGGCGATAGACGCTTGGAAATTTTAGCCCGAAGGTCATCGGCATCAAAGAGGAGGTCGAGGCCCAGAGGGCAGAGTTCTGCCAGAAGTCCACCATTAGGAACGGAAAAACCACTACAGAATTCCGGACTCAGAAGTTTGAAAGTTCAAGCCCAGAATGCCCAAAGGCAGTCAAAATCTCCTCACAAACATTTTGGACAGCGAATATAGAGCCAGGACCTGAGGTCTAGGAGGATGGGAACCATCCACCATCGAGGACGGCAGGCTCAATAGGGAAACCTAAGGAGGCGGTTCCAACCGGGTCCGCGCCGCTGGCAGAAGCAAACTGCCACAGAGACCTCGAAAAGCACCATAACTTGGCAAAACAAGCCAAGGAGAAGCACGATCGACTTATGATGAAATTTTGAAGGTTAACTAACCATTAGGGGCACAAAAAAGGGGCACGCAAAATGAAGCAGTGACAAAAATGACCTGGCAAGGGAAAGAAAAGAGGGTCCCCGTTCTGAACGGGGCGTGTGTGCTAAGGGCCCAACAGCTACTCATGGAGAAAATGAGGAAAAAGTTCCTGATAGTGCAAACTCTATGGAAGTTAAACTTCTAGCATAAAATACTATGCTTTGGCATCATAAGCTTGGCCACATTAGAGAAAAATGTTTAAAAACCTTAAAAAATAAAAACCTCGTTGAAGGGCTTGATGATTGTAACCTTGAATTCAAATTTTGTGAACATTGTATATATATGGTAAACAACACTGTGTTTCATTTTACTCCAGTCCTCATAAATCTTCTCGTTTACTTGATTACATTCATTCTGATGTTTTTGGTCCAGTAAATGTTCCTTCTTTGTCTAAATCAAGATATTATGTTTTGTTTATTGATGATTATTCAAGAAGGAAATTTGTTTATTTTTTGAAAAGTGTGTGAACCCTTTTCCTAGTACCTGCAAATCAACAAGAATAAACAAGTTAAACAAGAGATTGCAAGATAAAATAAGGATTCCCCATGAAATCCATTTACAATACTCAAATTAGGAAGAAAATAATGAAGAACACAAATGGAAATGATAAAATAGAGATTGAATCCTAATTTAAATGTGCAAACTCATGTTCCCATGGGGGAATTGGTGCCAATTTGATGTGAAAATTGGGCCTTCCTAATTCCTAAGATGCAAGCTTGATATGCTATTGGAGAATGATCCACTTTGATGGTGAAGAATGAGAGCTCCAAGCCAAAATCTGCAAAAACCTTGCCAAGAATTCAATGATGATGGATGAAAATAGCTAAATATTTTAGCATGATAACTTTGCATAACTTGTGGATGATCAAATGAGGATATGAGCTCTTTATTTATAGATTGCCAAGATGGATGAATGTCCAAATTTGAGCAATGTGGGACTAACATTCATCCAATGGCAAGGTGCCACTTTTCAATCTATGAATAGATGAAGGATGTGCAAGATTTGGGGATTGTGCCAATAAATGCATATTTTTGAATTTCAAATTTGTTGAAATGACATGCAAGAGGGAAGGGAAATTGCAATAAATTCCACTTGGCTCAAGACAAAGGACATGTTAGATGAAGTTATTGCCTTGTTGGATGTACATGTTGACTTGGAATTTTTGAATTCAAATTGAGATAATATTCCAAAAGATGCCTTGTGAGGAAAATAAAGATTTAATAAATGAATTAAATCTATTTTCATGTGCAACTTGCAAAATCTAGAGGATGGGACATGAGATGAGATTAAATTAATCAAGGGTTAATTAATTTAATGAGAGAGGTTAGATGATGTGACTTATTTGACTCAAATTTATGGATTTATTTAAATCAAATAAGGGAGGAATATGATAAGAGATTAATTAAATAAGGATTTTAATTTATTTAATTAAAAGAGATGGTGTTAGATTAAATCAAATAAGGTTTTAATTTATTTAATTTAATTGATAGACTTTAGAGATTTAATCAAATAAAAATAATTATTTAATTAAATAGGGATAATTAGATAAGATGGATTGATTTAATTAACAAAGAGACTTAATTAAATAACTGGTTTATTTAATTAAGGGAGAAATATTGATGAACTTAATTAGATAAGGAGATTTGATTAAATGGTTAGACTGAGGGATGATTCAAGAAGAAATGATGTTAGTAGGTTAGGATCAAGTGCACAATGTCAATTGGTATATTTTACGTGTCTACAAAAAGTAAATCGGAAGTGTTTAGTCATTTTAAGGAATTTAAAACTCTTGTGGAAAATCAGACTGCAAGAAAAATAAAATGTTTAAGGATTGAAAATGGTGGTGAGTTTTGTTCTGATGAGTTCGAAAGGTACTGTAAAGATCATGGGATTAAAAGACATAAAACTACACCCTACAGTCTGCAACAAAATGTAGTTGTTGAAAGGTTCAACAAGACAGTGATGGAAAGAGCACGAAGTATGCTAAGCAGTGTTGGCTTGGAAGAGAAGTTCTGGGCTGAGGTAGTTGCAACAACATGTTATTTAATAAACTGTTCTTTGAATTCTACTCTTGTTGAGAAAATACCTTTGGAAGCATGGTCTAGAAAGAAGCCCTCTCTAAGACACATTTGTGTCTTTGGCTATGAGGCATATGCATATGTGTCAAATGAAAAAATATCTAAATTGGAAAAAAAGGTTGTTAAATGTATTTTTCTTGGTTATAGTGCTGGCATAAAAGGATACAAGCTTTGGAATCTTGATACAGAGAAGGTTCTATACAGTAGAAGTGTTATTTTTATGAGCTGAAACCTTCTACTTTGGATCTGCAGTCAGAGAAAAAATCATAAAATAAAAAGGATGTAGTTGAAATTCCTCCTACACCAGATAAAGAGGAATTGAAAATTCAAAATATACCTAAAACTGAGGTGAGCTCAAGTAGTTCTGAGAGTTCTGAAGAAGAAGAACCTCAGCCTCAGCTTGTGAGGAGGTCAACACATGAAAGAAAGCAACCTGATAGGTATGGGTTTTCTTTGTTAGATTCTACTTGTGCCTATGCTTTAATTCTAGTACTAATGAGCCTAGGACTATGAAAGAGGCATTTAGAATGTCTGATTCAAACTCTTGGTTGGAAGCCATGAATGAAGAAATGGCATCATTAGGAAAGAATGATACTTGGAGTTTGGTGCCTTTTCCTAAAGGCAAAAAATTTGTTGGTTGCAAATGGGTATTTAAAAGGAAAATAGTTCTAGATGGAAATGTGGAAAAGTATAAGGCGAGGTTGGTTGCAAAGGGATATTCCTAGGTAGAGGGAATTGATTATGGAGAAATATTTTCTCCTGTAGCTAAGCTGACGTCTATCAGATTTCTTTTGTCACTTGCAGTAGCGTATGATTTAGAGATTGAATAGATGGATGTGAAGACAAAATTTCTTCATGGAAACCTTGAAGAATAAATTTACATGTCCCAACCTAGCACTTTGTGGAAAAAGGTAAAGAAAATATGGTTTGCAAGTTGAAAAAATCTCTATATGGATTAAAACAATCTCCTAGAATGTGGTAACAGAAGTTTGACACTTTTGTTTTGTCATTGAGATTTGTAAGATTGAAATCTAATCATTGTGTGTACTACAAAGCTGAAAATGATCATGTTCTTATTATTGCTCTCTATGTTGATGATATGTTGTTCATAGGCAATAGTAAGTTAATGATTTCTGATCTAAAATCTTAGTTGTCTTCAAAGTTTGAAATGAAAGATCTTGGTGCAACCAAGTATATTCTGGGAATGGAAATAACTAGGGACAAGAAGAGTAGAAAACTTTGGCTCAGTCAGAGTAAGTATATTAATACTATTTTGGAGAGATTTTCTATGACTGAGTGCAAGTAGCTAGTTGTTCCAGTTTTGCAGGGAACAAAGCTATTTGTTGAAGACTGTCCAAAATCTCCTACTGAGATAGAGGACATGACTAGAGTGACTTATGCTAGTGCAGTTGGCAGTTTAATGTATGCTATGGTCTGTACAAGGCTAGACATTGCCCAAGCAGTGGGAGTACTTAGTCATTTTATGGAAAATTATAGAAGGACAAATTGGGATGCTGTGAAAAGAGTGTTTAGATATCTAAAGGAATTTTCAGAATATGCTTTGTGTTACCATGGAAACTTGGTTGAATCACAAAGGACTCAACATTTGAGGCTATGTGGATTTTGATTGGGTAGGGGACATTGACAGCAAAAGATCCACCAGTGGATATATTTTCATGATGAATGGTGGTGTAGTTAGTTGGATGAGTAAGCAATAGGTTGAAGTCGCTTTGTCCACTATAGAGGCAGAATACATGGCAGCAACACACACCTATAAAGAAGCAATCTGGTTAAAATGTTTGTGTTCCAACATTGGGTTTGATGCAGGGAAAATTACAATTTACTATGACAGTTAGAGTGCTATTTGTTTGGCAAAAAATCCTACTTTCCATGCCAGGATGAAACATATTGATGTGCAGTATCATTTTGTATGAGATATGGTGGAGGATGGAAAGGTCTCTTTAGAAAAAGTGGATACTCTAGAAAATGTTGCAGATGCATTGACAAAACCAGTGAGCACAAACAAGTTCAGGTGGTGTCCCAGTTCGATGGGCTCTAGTTCCCATGAATTTCAGTTGTTTGTTGTGCTCTGGAGGTGTCAATAATATCTTTGTCAAGTGGGAGATTGTTGGAAAATGTGCCTCAAGCTTACTAAGATGAAACTCCTAGAACAGAAAAATTGGTGAGACCCTCAAAATGTCTTACCAACCAATAGCTGTGTTCAAAAGATCAAAGTCATTGAGACTTTGGTTTTGTCTTGCTGATGAGAGTCATTGGCAAGACATGTCTATCACTATGAAATTCCTATCTCTTTCCGTTCGGGAAGACCTCTTGTCGATGGGTTGATTTCTGGTGGTTATCAAGGAGACTCTTGGTGATGAGTGGCATTGGGGAGAGGCATTAACCTTTGAAGTGATTCATTCCAACAGTGTTAATCTCGTCAATGGTTTTACACATGAATGTCATTAGGGTGACATGAAGGCTCGATAAGAGTCTAAGAGTTAGTGGATGTCTCATCGACATATTTGCATTTGATATGATCTCCTGCCAATGGTTGTGGTCCCGCCGATGGGTATGCAACTTCAGTATGAACTCTTGGCGATGGTGTTTCTCTCGCCAACATTTTGTGTTCGGTATGAGCTCTTGTCTATTGCATTGGTCTCTCCAACTATTCTGCATTCGGTGTGAACTCCTAGCAATATTGTTTGTCTTGTCGATGGATTTTTGTTCGGTATGAGCTCTTGTTGATAGCAATGGTCTTGCCAATAGAGCTACATGTGATGGACATCGGTGTGAAGTCTTAGTGATAGCGATGGTCTAGTTGACAGTTCTGTAATGGACATCGGTGAGATTTCTTGCTGATGGTGTTGGTCTTGCCGATGGTGTTATCAGAGTGACATTAACTGTCAATGAAATCTTCTCGACTCTTATCAATGGATAGTTGGTTTTCTTGTGATATTGGGGAGACTTGATTTGTTATTAGTCTGACTTCTTAGGGTGTTGTTGATACCTTTGGTTTTTTCAATAGCTATGTGATTGAGAATTTTGGCATCAGAGAGACACAGTCTAGTGTCTCATCGACATGCGATACAGTTGAACATTTTGACTAAACATTTGTCCTACGTGGTGTGTTATGATCCAATGAGAGAAGCAGAATGTGAACCATTGACAGTTGAACTGTTGCAACCATTCCTTTGTGGAAGATCAACAGACCATGAAGAGAAGGGACTATTCTCTATAACGGATGACGATGATCTGTTCATGTAATGAGAGTTGCTCGATTGAACACAGATTGATCTGAGTGGGTTCATGGTATGTATATGAGAGCATTGTGAGATTAATATTTTGTACAAGATTGATTAGTGAATGTTGTTGTTGTAAATTGACATCAGAAAGTTAAGTCTGATCTTTGTATGTAATTTTCTTTACTGTAATACAAAGAGGCTTATCTTGGTGTGGTGGTTTTTTCTCCCGTAATGGTTTTCCCACGTAAATCTAGTGTCCAATTATGTATGTGTTCATTTCTCTTTTCTGTTATTCTTTTCATGTGTATCTTATTGAACTGTAATTGCAAAATTTAAAGTCATATTTGCATTCTTCCCTGAGGTTTTGACATTAGGAGAGTTTGTTACGCACCGAAGCTTTCCTTACATGCCTTACAAAGGAGGTCCAATTCAATAGAATTTTGGGATATATGATGCCTGATAACTATGCTTCGATCATTCATGTTTGAATATGTTTGGTTATGTGGAAATGAATGAAAAGGAATTATATTCTAACAAGTGTTGTGCAGCCGAGTCCCTGTTAAGGGTTGCAAGAATAGGTTTGACTCAAATGCATAGAACAGATACCAACAAAGGTTATGGTAGTTTGTGTAGATGATCATACAAGTATACTAACTTCCTAACTATTATAATTGTAGATGCATATAAGGAAAATAGTAAACAAAATTTAAATAGTAAACACAAGTAAAATAGTATACATATTATTATTGTAATTTTTTCTTCACATCATGTATTTCTATTTACAGATAGGCTAAGGCGATGGAAAAGAGGAAAATCATAGATAGTCTTAGGCGTGCTATAAAGTAAAACACATAAAGGCAATTGTCAATTGAAAAATATGCACTAAAAGAAAATCAATGCCTATCGACTAACTCTCGAGAGGACTATAGCAGCAAACAAAATTTGACAAGAATGATTTTTTTTCTCAGTTCCATTAAATGCATCGATAGGAATTGAGTTTTCTATTGTAATATTTTCCTGTAAGTGGTAATTATGGCGTAAAGTTTATAGGACATTGGTAAACTTGTGTAGTGTAACAAATTGAAAATTGTCTACGTGTGAGATAGGTATCCAACTAAAACTTCAAATGTTCAATATGTAAAATATTAACTAATTATTATTATATTATTTTATTATATTATTATATTAATATATTACTTTGTTATATTATTATACAATTTTTATAAATTTTGAAGAATCATGACAATACATTGAACATGGTCTCATATTAATAGAGTTGGTCATGTTTAAATCTATAGATATTTTGAAGAAATTAGAATTTAACTAACCTTAAAGCATGATATATTCCCCTCTTGCACATGAAATTGAAAAAAAAAAAATTGTGAAAAAGACTACAATCTATACACAACCAAGTAAAATAAATCTAACATTAATATATAATTTACTAGTATTAATATTCCTTTACAAATAAAATCTTAATAACAAACAACTAATTTTCCAATTTAAAATATTCTTATTTATAAAATTATAAATGCCCAAGATTTTTTAGCATAACATGTGTTAAAATTCCATAACTATTTGATATTTTATTCATGGAAGTAAAGGTCCTTAACCATATGAAAAGATAATACTTTTGGTAAAAAACATCAAAATATATGTTTTAAGTAGGTCAATTCCTTATGCTGAATTAATGAAAAACATGCTACTATAAATGATCTAGGCCCATAGGAGTGTCTAGGGGACAACACTTGAAATTTCTAAAACTTAAATGTGATATAAGATGAAGAAAATCATAACAATTGTGGTACAACAATAATTGTAAAACTAAAAAGTGATCAAAATAGATGATATAAAAAATCGAAATAAAGTACCTGCGAATAGAGGGAAGCAATGTAAAAATATTACAACGATAGTTATTTGCATAAATTTAGTGCATAATAGAGTGCATGATATTACAACATGTTGTAAATAGTACTTATTAGCATGAATGTGAAGACAATATGTACTATAAAATTCTAAAGGTTCCAAAGGATATCCATAAATTTTATATGCCAACATTCAGGTATGCCTTAAGAATATGCAAGGTGTGATGACTAAGATGCAAAGTCATATTTTTATTTTAACTACAAATCAATCAAGTTACAAGTTTTACTCAACACTTACATATTCCCAACTATGCTCTTTGTCTCATTCATATTAAAAATAGACCCTTAAGAATATATTGCAGTTAATGCTTAGATTTTTCAACCAACAAAAAACACTAGTCAAGATGTTTAGAGCAGTCAATTATACCATAAAATTCATTGAAAGAAGGTTGATACAAGATTTTTTTCTACTCTAAATTGAACTTTAATACTCCTAATCTAGATCATTTTTTTTATAAATATTCATATTCAAAATAAAATACCTTGGTAATGGTTTTAAAAAATAGAATATGCATGACAATCTAGAAAAATAGTGGATAGTAGGGGTGAAATTGACTATGATAATAACTTCTAGAATGAAATGACAAAAGGTAATGCCATATAAAAGTTTGAAGAGTGGTGATTAAAGAATCTAGAATGGAAATCATGAATTGATACTGTGAGAGTATTATAGAAAATCCAATAAAATATTGATCATATAGACCTTGGCTTCTCCAAACCATGCATGCACCCAAAAAAAAATTTCATACAAAAGACCACAATCTCTTTGCATAGACAAATAGTTGATACCAAATGCAACGTATATATTTCACACTTATAAATAAAGCCACGCATTCATTCATAGGGGTAGGCATCTTTAAAATATTTAGCAATAAAAGGAAGTAGGTTACCTCACTCGACTACTTCTTGTCTTGTAATAATGTTTGCTTCATCTCAACAGAACTCCTCAACTTCCTTCTTTCTTTTGCCAGGCCATGTTCCTTAGACTTGGTTTTGTTACCAACGATAATCTCAATTTTTTTTTTAACTTCTCTTCTACTTAGTGTTCCCATCTATTGTGTCTGGTTCATATATTATTGAAATGGGGTTAAATAGCAATGACATTCAAAATATCATTTGGAAACACAACCCAAAGTAAAAACACCTCGAAATATTATATATTCTTATAGGACATATAAAACCTATTTAAGAGGTTCTCATAGATATTGATTATAAATTCTTAAGATCACCAATCGCTGGTAATATTTCTCCTCCAAGGTTCAAATGATAAAGGTTCTTCAATAATAGAGAGCACAACCATAAGAACCATTAATAGTGAAGATTATCTAGCACACATGGAATAATTGGTAATGATTATTCAAAATTAATTTTCATCTATGATGATTCTAATGTCCCACACAAGATGGTCGTAACTATGAATTAGTGAAGATAACATTGTAAAAAAGCAAGCTAAATATATTGCTAATAATGGGTATACATCGATACATATGCACTATTAGAAATTGAAAAGCTTCGTAATGAAGCCTTAGGACTCTATTTTCACACATCCTCATTAAACAAAACAATCCTTGTGATAGTATTTCCCACAATATTATGCAAATGATAAGTTTCTCATGTTTTTGAAAGTCAACTTATAGTGCAATTAATTTTCCACGAGATGAATTGTCATGGCAGTGAATTTTCTCGCAGTGAATTGTCCCCCCCAAACCCCCCCCCCCCCCCCCCCTCCACAAAGCCTGACTACAATGCATTCCTTGCTAGTAGAAATGACTCCATTGAGATAGTTCAAGATCTAAGGCCTTTCTTTGCTTGAAAATATCTTACAACATCTATTTTTTCTCATTGTATGAGTTTATTAGGGGAGAGGGGCCCATAGTGGAGTGGGGTTCAATAGTGGGGATAGAAGTAGTCATTAGTGGGTCCCATAGTGAAGCACCTTAATATCCAATTGCAAAACACTTTTTATCCATAAAATACACAAACTGACAAATCATGTGATGCCACATCAGCGCACCAATAAAACATGACTTAGTGCACCACTATTGGTCTCACTTTTTTTTGGGCCTTTTTTGGATACCTAAACAAAAAGCATGTTGATGTGGCATCACATTGATGATATGACCCTAAAACGAAATATAGAAGCGCGTGAGTTGTCAAATAAACTATTATACAAAATTGGGAGTGATTTGAAATTACCACGTAGAATTTTGAGAAAGGCGAAGTTAGGGTGCTTCACTATGGCCCCTCTCCCCTATAGGGACTGACCGATCTAGTGAAACCTGTGGTAAGAGGGATAATCGTCGTTGTGAAAAACATGCATGAAAGGAGGCTTAGGAATTTTGCAGTGACTAATATTGATCAGTTTGGGTGCAAGCCTTAGAGAGAGAAAAAACATCTTATGATTCAAACTGCGGGGGCATTTCAGCTCTTCATACAAGATTATTAAGGGAGAGCATACAAATCATCAAATCGGATCTCAAGGAATTGTCCATAATAATTTTATATTTGGCATCTATATTTAATCATATCTTCTCGAATCTTATGTCGTACTTTTCCAATTCAGTTACGATCTTTTTAGATGGATCTTTTGTATAGGAGGAACTTATTTTACAAAATAATGTTCTCATTTGCAGCCATCTAGATTTAAGGGATAGGGAGTATAAAAGGTTACCATGCAAAGCTATCACTACAAGCCATTTGGCGTTGGTGAAAAGTTTTTCCTCTTATCTGTGAAGCCTCTTTGAGTCAGATTTGGCAATTTATGCCAATTATTCGCTATCTTCCTGCCCTAATTCCACTATAGATGGGTTCAGTTTTCTGAAGAAATAATCCTTTTACTGTTTTTGCTTTCAGGAGCTATATTGAAATGGAGTAAAGACGTATTCCATGGATGGAAAGTCAATTGATGAGCTTGACCTGGGGAACTCGATCCTCACATCGAATCCCATTGGAGCTCATGTTTATTTCCTTCCCTTCAGTGTAGTATTGATGGTGAGTCACATTTGAAAAAAGGCCTATGATTTGAGGCCCATGAAACGATTTAAGAGTGACTATATTGATGTTTTTTAAAAATAAAAAATAAAAAAAAATACCCTTTTGCAACCATAGCTTTCCCAAAACAAACTTAAACAACTAAAGTTGAAAATACCTGCTAGAAACTACAAGCTTTGAAATCAAAGCATCTTACTATATTTTATTTTGGTAGTTCATTCTTGTTCTTTATGGTATCTATTTGATTAAGCTTGCACTCTTAATGAATGTCAATGTCAATCTTAAATGATTTATGTTAATTAAATTTAGTGTTAATTATATGATTATTTAAGCTAACCAACATTTAGAATCGGGTTGATTATCTTTTATAATTTAAAATAAATTCAAGTATGTATTTTTATTTCTATTTTAAAATATGTTTCATTTGTTGTAGATAGATCATGAAAGAGAGTAATCTGGTAGTTCTTTAGTGACATGTTTCAAAAATTTTTATGACTATAGTATTTATCGATTGTTATTATTATTCGAAGGAAAATTTCTTGAAGGATATTTTGAGTGTCATTCCAACATGCTTGAATAGGGATGATTAGTTGAAAGTATTATTGAGGGCTCTTGTTGCGGATTTATCATAATAGATAAATAATTTTAGATTAAAGGTATATAAATTTATACAATTTGACATGAAAACTAAAATTTATTGTTGAACAAAGGTTGTCATTGATGTCAAAGGCATTTATGGTTGTCAAAGAATTTTACTGTTGTCAAAGGAATTTTTTTAGGAGATCAATGAGAATTAAATGAAGTTGTACTATCATACCTCTCTATGTTGGTAATTGTACTATCATATCATTTTGAGTTGCATAAATATATATTGCCAACTATATTGATAAAGAGGTTGAGGAGTGTCTGTGTTTTGAAAGTGTGTTGCACAGTATCTGTTGAACAATGAGGATTAAATTTATCATACATGGATATCAAAAGATAAGTGTGAATCGTACTGACTATAGTATCTTTGATTCACTATGATAGAATCGATCCAAAAGTCTGATCCATGTTTCAGTTTAGTTTCTCAGGGCAGAGAGATTTCTCTAGCAATGTACAATTATGTTTAGTATTTCTTTATGAAGGTGAGTTTGGCTCTATGGTTTGAATGGAGAGTATTCCAACACATGTTCTATCATATTCCATAGTTTTCAGAAGATATGTTTAGAATGCAAGAAGTTTGAAATGACAAAAGGTTCTCTCTGCTTGTCTACCAACTAGTTGGTTTTCGATACTATGTGGTAATGGCTAGTAGCATGTGGTATTCAAAGTTAGTGTGTGGTGTTAAGATATGACTTGGTTAGGGTTCCTGTGGTAGCACACAATATCACATTCTTTTGGTGGAAACAAATTTGATTTAGGACCAACTTGTTACATGTTTCATGCAATTTGAATTTAGGTCCACCATATGTCATCCTAGTTAATTATGGATCCCTGGCTGACATGGAGTAATGGTAATGTAATGTAATGTATATAATATTCAGTTACATAGAAACATAATGTAAAATATAATTGAAGAGAAGGTGGTGAATGAATATACAAGGAGACAACTATGCAAGCATGAGTTATTTAGTGTGAAGCATCTCAATTATTGTGCATCATTATTAGAAGATCTTAAAGAGTGTAGTAGAGTGTCTAAATAAATTTAGATTAATTGCAAGCTATGTAATCTGCACTGAAGGCCCACAAACTTTATCATTATAATTCTGTAGGACTGGTGTTCTACTTATAGAGCTAGTGCTCAAATCATTGTATTGGGGATTAGTGCCTACAAATAAATTTATGGATTGGTGTCTTTGGTGGGTTGGTGCCTACTTCATTTGTAAATTCCCTTATTATATTCTTGGTTTGTGAGGCATGATTTGGATAGTATATCCAAGTAGCTACTCCCACCATAGTTTTACCCATCTTGGGTTTTCACATACATCTGGTCTTCTCATGCGTGTATATGTGTTCATGATTATTTATTGATTAGTAGTAGTGAAAATTCAAGTTTCATGTTCAGTTATATGTGTTGAAGTTAAGAGTTTTAAATAGATTTGATCTGTTGATTCACCCCCCGTCTCAATAGATTGTGTGCCCTTCATTTTTAATAGTTGTATAAATTTTAGTAAGTCCACATCTACTCAATCTTATGACTATAGTTATTTTTGTTATTTTAGAGAAAACTTTTAGTTGATATTGACAATATTTGTTGCTCCATTAACTTCCTTAGGGGGTATTTTTAATATTACAAGTTATTATCTATGCATGTACATTTTATTACAAGCTACCATATTTTGAGTGACCATTGAGGAGCCAACGTAGGCCATAGAATATGAATTTACACTTGTACATGTATCTTCTCTAAAGCCTTCCACAAAAACCCCCTTTGTGTATCTCTTGCATCCAATGTAGTCCATAAGTATCTGCATTCCAATAAAAACTCAACAAATCCATTTTGGGCTTGTAATAATGGCATTCCAACTTGTATCCTCACCTTAGAGGTGGGTTTTGTGTTCTATCAGTTTCAAATATATTAATATATTTATTAGATGTGATGATTAACTTATTTAGTCAAATATCATATAGAATTAAAAAAGTAATATATAAATGTAATCATTTGAATTTCTTTTAACTATATCAATAATGTAAGTCTTATTCAGACATTAATTTGAGGATAAAATTTTAATTTTGGGTATGTGCAGGATCATCATGGAAAAAATAAGCCCTTAAGTGGCAAAAAAATTAGAAAAATCAGAGTTAGGCAACTTGACGTAAAAATTTGAATAAGTTATCTATATTATTTCAAAAATATGTAAAAATAAAATCTATAGAAAATTGAATGTAGTTTCTAAACTACTGGGTTTGTTTAAAAAAAAATCTATTTGGTGAAAATTTTAAATTTCAATGCATTGGTACTTAAATTTTAGGGAAAACTAAGAAGTATGTGTTTGTCTGACAATCATAACCACAATAAAATGATAATATTTTTTATAAAATTTTAGACATAAGTAGAGGACTCATGCCCCAATGTGATACATATTTTTTGTAAATTTTTTCCAAGTAAATAATTAATTATGATTTTTTTATTACAACTTTTTTAAAAATATAAAAACTTGTATGTCTGACCAACTTAACTCGGTCAAAACTTTATGAAATTTAATTTTTCTTTTTTTAATCCTATAGTATGTGAAACATAGAATGTGAGGCATGTTTTGGATTCAAAAAATGTGATACCATTTGAAAGCTATAGATGTTTTTCAATCAGCCTATCAATTAGGACTTTAGTCATAATTTGAATAGAAAATGAATAATAATTAATTATTAAATTCAAAGTAAAGCATAATTTATATTGGTGTAAAGTTGATAATCTCCTTTAAAAACCATTTTTCGTTTCACCAATTTTGGGTAAAAAAATAGTCACCAGCCGCATACCCATCATATTGCCACTTTTTGGCCCATCATGATCTTGCACATACCCTTTTATTAATTTTTTGTTGTTGGTTGAATAGTATTGAACAATATTATAGCCATCATATTAGTCCCTATCAATTGTAAGATGATACGTAATTTAATATGAAAATTAATTATTCCTTCAATAACTTTCTTTTCTACAAATTTGCATTGTTGAATTTTAAAATATATATATATATATATTTAAATATTTACACCCAATATAATTATGCACTAAATATAGTTAATTATATGTTTACAAAAATTATTTTAGGCTTACTAAAATAGCATGCTATTATCTAATATCAATTTTTTATTTTAGTACACGTACAAAAATTGACTAGCAAGAATTTAAGTCACCTTCGATTAATGACTCATAATTACTATAATAGTGCACTATTTATGCAATATAATACCCACTAATGTTTACTCCAATTACAAATTCAACTATCAAATCAATAGCATGAATGAAATACAATGTGGTCAAGCACATTGTTGATCCAAAATCATGTCACCGTGACTTTAATTTGGAACTATTTAAGTTCACAACTAAATGCATTCTAACAATTCTATTGTCCAACTTGAAAAAAAAATATTATTTCACAATCTTTATCTCTAGTGATTATAAAAACAAATCAATGACAAGAACTTGATGCAATGTGTCTATTGTTATAGATTTTCCTTTCATATAAAGCAACTTATGGAAGTAGGGTGTGTGGAAGGATGTTGTGGAAGGAGGCAATAATTTTGATTTTTCCTCATTTCCTTGTGAATTTCATAATTAGGGTTAGGGTTAGAATTTAATTAGGGTTAGCATTCAATTAGAGTTACAGTTGGGGTTCAATTTGGATCAGGTACACCTTTACATTTCACACTATGTTTAGGTCCCTTAATTAAATTTGACTTAATTAAGCCTCTAATTGACCCAATTATTTATTTAAAAGCCTAATTAATTTTGTTTGAACTGAAAGGGGAACCCATATTAAACAATTGCAAACATCAAATTAAATACATTGAAAATTGTGTCCTAGATTTAGGTCCTAGGACCCATTTACCCAAGGGTGAATGGATCCCCTTTAGATTCAAGAACCCAATTTAAAATATGTTTTTGGTGGTATTTAATGATCCCAAAATTCAAGTTGTAATTGTCAACTTTTGAATTTTAATTGTCAGGAAATTAAAAAATCACCTATAAATACATAGTTATTTTATCAATTCAAAATATCTAGCAAGAGGGAAACTTTCACAAGACCAAATATTATTTTCAAGAGAATTTAAGAGCATATTTCTCAGTCATCTACAACAAAATTCAAGATCCTATCATGATGTCAAATTTTATGTGTGTTCATGCATGTTTTTGGAGCTAACATTTTGATGTAGGTTTGAAGCATTCAAGCATCAAGATCCATTGTCAATCAAGCCATTTCATGCAATACCAAGACCTTAGAGATATTTTTTAGACTTCATTCCTCTAAGGATCTCTATTCAAGGGTTTGGTGAGTTGTAACAAGCTAGTGTTCATTCATCATTCCTTCTCTTTGTCATTATTTCATTTCAAGTTTTAATTACCAAACGGGGTTTTACCAAGACAAACCCCTATTCACCAAAAATAAATATTGTTTCTCTCTTGTTTATATGTGCAAGTTCATAGCTAAAAAGGGATTGCAATTAAAGATCTCAAAAGTGCAAAATTGCAAAAGTTGTCAAAGTTGCAAAGTTGGACCACTACAAGTTGTCAAGGCCATGGAAACTCAGATCCTGAATTCATTTTCAACCTTTTGTAGTGAAACTTGTGGGAAAAGGAATCTTAGATCCATCACTAGAGGCTCCCAAAAATTGAGGAAATTTTTTGTACAAGGACTTATTTTCCATTTGGACACTTAGCAACAACTTTTGGTGATAAGTTTTTAGTGTCTTACCTTCTTCACATATGTCAGAAGTTTGTTATTTTTGTTAGAGTTTTATTTAATCTACATGATTCACATCTCACGTTGCATGTTTGAGTTCATTTACTATTTTATTTTTATCTCCCAAAAGTGTCATTCAAGTAGATTTTACCCTGTCCTCAATCATAAGGAAATTTGCAAGATCTCCAACTAGGTTGACTCACCTGGGGTTGAAATTAAATCCTACCATTTGGGGATCTCATTTCCTAATGAAATAGGAGAAAGATAGGTTCATTACACCCCATTTTGTTCATTCTAGTTTTAGTAAATTATTGGTGAACCCCCCATTTTAGTGAAAAACCTATTTTTCTATGTTTTACTTGCTACAAAGAAATTTATAAGCTTTTGAGGATCGTCCTTCGAGCTTACTCCTTACCTTATACTATTAAGATCTTGAATTCTAAAATTCAACATTAGTTTTATGGTTATTCAATTGTTAGGGATCATAGATCTATCACACTCTTTACTTTCAATCAAAGTTCTTAAAGCATGACAAGGTTTAATTGATCATCAAGGATCAAGGATCCCATTTACTTCTTACAGTACTCAAAGGTGAATTATTTTGTTAAGATTTTATATCATCAAGTTTCAAAGATGGAAAATCTACTTTACCTCTTACTTGCAATGAGAATTCATGTTTTAGGATTAATCAGGTATTGGGGATTTGAGATCCATCATACCCTTTTTGTTGTTTGTTATTAGCATTAAGATTTTATATCATCAAGTTTCAAAGATGGAAAATCTCCTTTACCTCTTACTTGCAATGAGAATTCATGTTTTAGGATTAATCGGGTATTGGGGACTTGAGATCCATCATACCCTTTTCATTGTTTGTTATTAGCATTAAGATTTTATATCATCAAGTTTCAAAGATTGAAAATCTCCTTTACCTCTTACTTGCAATGAGAATTCATGTTTTAGGATTAATCAAGTATTGGGAACTTAAGATCCATCATTCCCTTTTTGTTGTTTGTTATTGGAATAATTTAAATAGTATTCCCAACTTGCGAAGTCTAAAATGATTTTTTGGATCAGGGTGTGGAGTTTTATCCTTCATTTTATGGTTTATTTCTATTACAAGTTAAATAAAAATATCAACATCCAAGGTTCGGTTTGTATGTCATTCATCTAACTTGATCTCTTTGAACTTAAGAGATTAAATGAAGCCACACTTTGAGCATTTTTACTATTTGGGTGAATGTAATTCCTCATGTTGGCGGACGTTGGAGGTCAAGGTTTCACTGTACCTCCTACCTCTGTAAGGAAGCATATAGATGACACCCCTGACACTTGAAGTCTGAAAGGATCATATGAAAACCAAAATTTCGGCTAAGTGTTTTGTTATGTATTATTGAGGATTGAGTTTTGGGGATACCCTTTACCACTTCCACCTCTATAATAAATGGGTAAGAGGTATTACCGATACCTAATGTCCAAAGTTATTTATAAAATTTGTTAATTCAAAGGAAAATATCATAGGTCAAGGATCAGAGTTTCCCCTTACCCATTGTAAATGTTTTTAGGTATGCAATAAAAGAAACTTGTGAAGTCTGAAACCTAAAGTGTGTTCTAAATCTTGGGAGTGTTAAGGAAGGAACTCAATTTGAAACCTAAGGATGCCAAATGTATAATGTTTGAAAGATAATTTTTAGAATCAATAAGCCTTAGTTAAATGTTTAATATTTTGTTATATAGTAGGGATCGAACATAATCCTTACCACTTCCACCTCTATAAAGAACGTGATAAAAGGCATCCCCAAAATTTGAAGTTCAAAGGTGTTACAAGTTTCTTCTAAGGCATGATTGAGGATTTCAAATCAAAGTTTCCTCTTGCCTTATGCAAACACTTTCAAGTAAGAATTAAGAGGAAATCATGAGGTTTAAGGCTTGATAGTTATTATCTTGAATCATTCATCATCAAGTAAAAGAAAGAAATCTCAGGGAACCCTGAGGTTTGATGTCTGATGATGATGTCACAAACATCATTGATCAACATGCCAAAGGGAAACTCAATCTGGCAGAAAAAAAGAGCCAAGAACTAGAAAGAGCGAAAGTAAAAATGAAAAAAAAGAAAAATTATCTAAAACACTAATAGAAGAATTCCAAAACCAAACCTAGGACAAAGCAAAATAAAAAATGAAAACAAAACCATCCAGAAATAAAAATAGAAACAAAAAAAACAAAATCCCCTTATTGAGAGTTGAATCTATGATTTAAGTGCTTGTAGAATAAGTGCAAGGTATAAGTTGCTGCCACCTTTGAAAACTAGAGAATCTTGTGCTTATTGTTGTCAAAACCACATTGTGATTGTCCTTCAAATCTCCTTGATTTATCATGGAGAGTGATGAAAAACACAACCAAGCCATGAAGAATGAATTCAAAGAAGGGTTTGTGATGCTATATCTTTGAATCATTCACTATTTCTTTGGAAATGAGGTAACTTAGAAAGACAATAAGAATTTTCAATTACACAATATCAATACATCTTTTATTTGTTAAGGTAAATCGTATGAATGAATGGAAACTTGCATTAAAAACTATGTCAAGTCACTTGAATTTATCTAAGCATGATGAAGATGAATTTTTTATGGCACAAAATAAGGAATGGAAACTTGCATTAACATTAATGAAAACTCTTAGGTTTTCCAAATTAGTTGAAAATAAAAAATTTCCCAAACCCATCATTAAAAATTACTAGTCAACAATGAATAGAAATCTTGACTCACACTATACTAGGGAAAACACCTCACACCAAGTCTAAGTATCAACCATTTCCTATCAATTTCTTAATTCATGAGGAAATTGTTGTTCAACAAGATAAGATATTAGTATGATTATGATGATGAATATGATTTTAGGAATTAATGCATATATGTTTTCAAATATATATTCTAGTTGAGTAGAAAATTTAAGGGAAGTGTTTGAGTGATGATTCAACTAGTATGCTTATTTATGCATGCTTTAGTTAGGATTCTGACACCCTAAATAATGAAGACATCAAATGCATAGAATGCATGAATTGAGATAGTCCAAGGGCAATAACAAGGTTTCAATCCATGATAATGGTAGTGTATGACAAGAATGGAAAACAAAGTGAAAGCCACCCCAAGAATGCAGTGGATAGTGATCCTGTGACCTACTTGCCAGAATACTTTAGGATTGTGTTTTACCCTTAGTGACTATAATTAATGCCTTGGGATTGTGATGTAATGTGGTAGTTACATTAGAAGAAGTTAAAGGTACAATCCATCAAGGAGAAGAAATGAAGTTTTGAAATCCTCTATATAGAAGTTGTTTACATTCCATGAGACCACATTGCTTTGAGGCATTTCCTTGAGGAATTTTTTCAAATCCTCTATATAAGTTTACATGAAATTGAATCTATTATGTCAATTTTTCCATTTTTTTCTTCAAACTCCTAAAAATTAAACTTTTACATGCAACTTTCCATCTAATTAAATGTTGAATTCTATGTATAGCAATGAAGATTAATAAAATCATCAAATGAATAGTCTATAAATTGTCAAAAAAAAAAAAAAACTCAATATAAACATCTACCTAAAATGAAATAGATTGAATTCCACTAGCCATGATGGAAATAGACTGATATAAGCAATGAAAATGGAATTCATAAGAAAATTTGTGTTAAGTTGATATCTTTTATATAATTTTAAACATGAATTCATCTAAATTATGCCATGTTTTTCATTTTTTTTTAAAAACTCATGAAAATTAAACATTTTTATGCAACTTCCATCTAATTCTATTTTGAATTGTATGTCAAACTGCTATGATTAATAAAATCATGAAAGGAATGGTTTATATTGTCAAAAAAAAGCAAATGAACTAGATAAAAACATTTCACTAGTACCAAAATGTATATATTACCTGAGATAATGTAAAAGGATTTAGAAACTTCAAATTGTCTTCTTCTGCATTGTCTAGCATGAAAATTGGTGGTAAAAAGGTGATGGATCAAGAATAGATTGATACAACAACAAGTCAACTACATAAAAAAGGCATTCTGACTTGGATAAAGCATTGAACCAAAAAAATGTAGAAACATGTGAGCCTGAATCATAGGGTCAACTCCTATTTTACCATTCCAAGAAAAAAGCACATTAGGTGCTCACCAAATTTGGAGAGCACCAAATGTGTTGCATTGAAATGCTATGCATGTGTTTTGATTCAAATTAACATTAGAGGTGGAGGGAGACACCTAAGAGAGAGGGAGTGTGAGAGAGGAGGTTGGAGTGAGATAGATGTGTCTCTAGGTAGGGTGGG
>VDFB02086081.1:21337017-21374438 GCA_007258455.2 Sequoia sempervirens
TAGTGCTAGAATTTGTTATGTGAAGATGGAAGAAATTTTTAGAAGGTATGAAGCATGAGCGTGTGTGTTATGCATTGATTCCTAGAGTGAGTAAGGAGGATAGTGAGAAGGTTCCAAAAGAAGTGTTTGGGATGTTGGATGAGTTTCAGGATATTGTTTCCGATAATGTACCTGAGGGTTTACCACCAATAAGGAAGATTAGTCATTAGATTGACTGGGTCCCATGAGCCAGTTTTCCAAATAAGGTAGCCCATAGAATGACTCCAGCAGAAAGTGAGGAGTTGAATAGACAAGTTCAAGAGTTGTTGAGAAAGGGTTTGATATGGGAGAGTTTGAGTCCATATGCAGTACCTGCAGTACTAGCACCAAAGAAGGATGGGGAGTGGAGGATGTGCAGTTCTGGGCCATAAACGAATAACAATCAAGTACAAATTTCCCCACACTTAAGGATGGATGACTTGATGGACTATTTGAGTGGAGCGCAATACTTCACAAAGATTGATCTGAAGAGTGGATATCACCAGATCTATATTCATGAGGGAGATGAATGGAAGACTGCCTTCAAGACCAAGGAGGGCCTGTATGAGTGGTTAGTCATGCCTTTTGGGCTAACCAATGCACCAAGCACATTCATGCGACTCATGAACGAGGTACTGAAAAAGTTTCTAGGGAATTTTGTTATTGTGTACTTAGATGATATTTTGATTTTTCAGTAAGATGTTGGATGAGCATCTAATGCATATTGAGAGCCTTTGAGAAGTTAAAGAGAAGAGAATTGTTGATTAATGCGAAGAAGTGCAGTTTTGTGAAGAGGGAGTTAGTGTACTTGGGGTTTGTTGTCTTAGCAGAAGGTCTCAAAATGGACCCAAAGAAGCTGAAGGCTATTCTGGAATGACCTACCCCAAGAACTGCTACCGAGGTGAGATCTTTCCATGGTTTGGCTAGTTTTTATAGAAAGTTCATTAGAAACTTCAATAGTATTTGTGGACCCCTGACTGAAACAATGAGAGGGGATAGAAAAGAATTCAAGTGGAGCACTAGAGTGGCAAAGAGTTTTGAACTGTTGAAGAAGAAGGTAACAGAGCAACTTGTTCTAGCCCTCCTAGATTTCAACAAGGTGCTTCAGGTGGATTGTGATGCCAGTGGTTGTGCCATTGGAGCAGTGTTGAACCAAGAAGGTAAGCCCATTGCCTATTTCAGTGAAAAGTTAAATGATGCCAAGAGAAAGTATTTTGTATATGATCAGGAATTTTATGCAATAGTTCAAGCATTAAATAAATGGAGACATTATTTGTTTCCAAAGGAATTTGTTCTATATAATCGACATCGCCTTGTAGTACCTAAATAATCGTGGAAAATTAAATCAGAGGCATATGAAATGGGTAGAGTTTTGCGAGTTATACCTTTGTTTTGAAACATAGGAGTGGGAAGTCAAATAGGGTTGTAGATGCCTTAAGTAGGAGGCATACATTGATGAAAAAGATGCAGATTGAAGTGGTTGGATTCAATGAACTCAAGACACTGTATGCAGAAGATCCTAATTTTGCAGAAGCTCAGAAAGCTTGCAAGGAACCTATTATAGTGGACAAGACAAGGTGGCTAGATTTCATAATCCAGGATGGCATGTTATTTAAGGGAAGTCAATTGTGTATCCCGAGGAGTTCCATGAGGGAGAACCTGATAAAGGAGAAGCATAGTGGAGGAATGGTAGGACATTTTGGTTGGGATAAGACCATTGCCATTATCAGTGAGCATTATTATTGGCCTCAATTGTCACAGGATGTGAAGAAGTTTGTACAAAGTTGCAGGGTATGTCAGATGGCTAAAGGAGTGAGCTAGAATACAAGCTTATATCAGCCCTTACCTATACCAGAGAGGCCATGGGAGGATATAAATATGGACTTTGTTCTTGGTTTTCCAAGAACACAATGAGGGAATGATTCAGTCTTTGTGGTGGTTGATAAGTTTTTGAAGATGGCACATTTCATTCCATGTTAGAAGACCCATGATGCAGTCCACATTGCTAACTTGTTCTTCAAAGAGGTGGTGAGGCTACATGGTCAGCCAAAGAGTATTTTTTCAGATTGTGACACCAAATTTGTGGGGTACTTTTGGAGGACCTTGTGGATGAAGCTGAAGGCAGAGTTAAGTTTAGTTCTACACATCGTCCACAAAAAAATGGGTAGACAGAGGTTGTTAATAGGAGTCTGGGTAACCTACTGAGATGTTTGGTAGGAGATAAACCCAAGGGATGGGACTTGATCTTACCCTAGGCAGAATTTTCTTACAACAATTCTGTCAATAGAAGCAATGGTAGATCACCATTCTAGATTGTGTATGGAGGTAGCCCCAAAACAGATCCAGAATTGAGGAAGATGGACCAAGAGAAGAAAATAAGTGCTAAAGCCAAACATTTTGCAGAACACAACAAGGATATACATGAGAAGGTAAGAGAACATATTAATAAGATGAATATGTAGTATAAGGCTAAGGCAGATTAGAAGAGGAGGTATAAGGAGTTTTAGATTGATGATGAAGTGATTGTCCACTTGAGGAAAGAAAGGTTTCCAGTGGAAACATATAACAAATTGAAGATGAAGAAGTTTGGTCCCTATAAAATTTTGAAAAGGCATGATTTAGGGAATGCATATGAGGTAGAGTTGCTAGATGGATTCAACATTTCCCCTATGTTCAACATTTCAGATTTGACAAAGTATCATGAAGGTGGCACAGAGGAAGTACCAATGATGGAACAATGTGGGATTCTAGTACCTACTTCAAAAAAGGAGGAGATTGAAGAAATCCTGGATAGTCATGTCAGAAGGAGTACCAGGAACATACAGTATACATAATATCTGGTGAAATGGAAAGGAAGGCGTGTTGAAGATTCATCCTGGTTGCCTAAGGCAGAGGTTGACTATTTGGGTTTTTCCTCCACCATCTGAGACATGATGGGGTCACTTCTCAAATTACCCTGGGTGTCTGATGCAAGAGAATCTAGTGGTGTAAGGGCAATCTTGCATCACCCAAAAATAGTTAAATTTCAAGTTTCTTAGTTTTTAGATGTTTTTACTTTTTTGGATACCCTTTTTGTCATAATGAAATTCTGAATTTATGGTTTTTATCTTCTATTCCTGGGTGGAAAGATATTGCAGTTTTAGTTTCCCAGATTTGCACCTAAAAATCTTCCGAGTTAGATTTGAGGCACTTAAGGCTCCCGGATCAGCCCCGAAACTTGCCGAAATTGGCATACTAGATTTCAAGCGCGTTATTGACTTCGTGACCTTTCCAACCGTTCAAATGGTTCGCGAATCGAAGTCCTGGATCAAAATTTATGGCCTCAAAAAGTTGGCACACTTTCTAGAAGATACAATTGCAAATGCTCTTTTGAAATTTGAACTTCATGTTGTAAATTTTTGGCGGCAAACCACCTAAACTCAAATTTGAATGTAATTTTGGCTCCAAACTAAATAGGAGCTCTATTTATGGGCAAGTTTCTAATTTTTGGGTAACCTTTTGGGGACAAGCTTGCATATTGCAAAAGGGTTATTCTGTAGCTTTCTGTAACTTGCATGTATTGTAGAACTTGGGGATTTGAGATCCTCTACATGTAAGAAGTTCTATTTTATGAATAATAAAATTATTCTCTTGTTCGTGGGTTATTTTCTAAGTCTCGAGCTGCGCCCTCATCAGAGTGAGAGGGAGAGGGAGAGGATAGGGATAGGGAGAAGTGGTGGGAGGGTTATCTAGAGATGGAGTTAAGGTTTAAGAAGCATATAAGCCTTTCAAATGGACATCTGAGAAAGAGCGTTATCTAGTTAGTATGTTAGGGAGTGACCTGAGAGAGGGAGAAGAGGTGGGATGGACATTTTGAGGGAGAGACCGAAGAGAGAGGGAGTGCGAGAGAGGGTATTGGATTGAAAGAGGGTAGTCTAGGTATCAAAGCTAGAGAGTGAGACTCGAGAGAGAGTAGGTTAGGTATCAATTCCAGGGATTGAGACCTAAGAGAGAGAGAGAGAGAGAGTTGAGAGGGTGAGACCTAAGCCTTATCTAGTTAGGCTTGGGGAGAGACCTGAGAAGGGGAGAGGGGGTGGGAGGGATATTTTGAGAGAGAGACTCAAGAGAGATGGAGTGTGAGAGAGGGGGTTGAAGTGAGAGAGATATGCCTAGGTAGGGTGGGAGGGAGTGAGACGAAAGAGAGAGAGAGACTTCTACATCATACAAAGAGGGTTATCTAGTTAGGATTGGAGGGAGATACCTAAGAGAGGGAGAGGTGGTGGGAGGGATATTTTGAAGGAGAGACCTAAGAGAGGGAGAGGGTGTGGGAGGGATATTTTGAGGGAGAGACCTGAGAGAGAGGGAGTGTGAAAGGGGGGATTGGAGTGAGAGTAGTCTAGGTAGTGTGGGAGGGAATGAGACTTGAGAGAGACTTAAGAGGGAGAGAGAGTTATCTAGTTAGGCTGGGGGAGAGACCTGAGAGAGGGAGATGGGGTTGAAGTTATATTTTGAGGGAGAGACCTAAGAGAGAGGAAGAGTAGTTAGGGTCAGAGGGAGAAACATGAGAGAGGGAGAGGAGGTGTGAGAGATTCAAGAGACAAAGGGTCAAAGGGATAGAGTGAGGGAGAGACTTGAGAGAGAGGGGTAGGAGGAATAGAGGAAGGGAGAGACTTGAGAGAGAGCGAGTGGGAGGGATAGATAGATGAAGAGACCTGAGAGGGGGAGTTATTCTATACATTAAACCCTTAACGCTATACCTTAAATCCTAAGGATGGAAGATAAGGTAGAGAGTGTTGGAGAGACCTAGAGAGGGTTGAGAGAGAATACCGGTTAGGAGGGAAGGAGGTAGAGAGTGTATGAAAGGTAAAAGAGGTAAAACCTCAACTATCCATCAAAGGTCATAAACTCCAAACTCTTAGCATTATCAAAGTGGTCAAGCAAAGAGAGGGGAAACTTAGTTTTTTATTAAAGCAACTCATTTGGAAACCACCAAATTTGGCACTCTCCAAATGGCACACCACATTTTGTGCTTGCCAAATTTGGCATGTGCCAAATGTGATGTGCCATTTGGAGAGCGCTAAATTTGGCACTCACCAAATGTGATGTGCCATTTGAAGAGTGCAAAATTTTGCACTTGCCAAATGAACTACTTTGGATGAGTTTTCCTTAAGATTTTCCAAGTTTTCTCATTTTTTTTTTGTGTTGATCGTCATGTTTGCACGTCTTTCAATGCAAGTTTATAAAAAAAACATGATGACATTAACCTCTCTTAGCTATCTAAATATATATAAAAAAATTCATTTTGATTAAGTTAAGGTTTTGATCCATAACTTCTCTTGTAATTGCCTCTATTTTTGGTCAAAAACCAACATGTGTTAGTTTCAGGATAGATTTTTACTCCTTCATCGAATCATGAAACAAATTATATTTTTTTAAACTAGGCTCCATTTTACACGTGATGAAAAAAAATTGATTTTCAATTAGTTTTCAAAAAATTTAGGGGGGAGCATACTCAAATTACATCTTTTCAAGATGTGTCCATTTCAAAAATTCATAAGATATTTATTCATTAAAAAAGATAGCCAAAAGGAGGATAAACTACTTGGTGTTAACTAATTTCTCACCATTCAAATTTTTGAAATTCTAAAAAAAAGTTAATGAAAAGGAGAGAAGGGGCCTCAGGCACTATGCTATATTTTTTTTATAAAAACATGACCTGTTTTGGAACCCCCCTTTTTTAGACCCTTAACCTTCATTAATTTAAAAAAGAATTAGTAGCTTAGAAACTAGATTCAGAGCACTTCAACTCTTGTTCTTGTTGTATCTTGAAATTTTGAGCGTAACTATCTTCATTTTCTTGTGCAAATCAATTTATTTTTATTTCAAAAAAAAAAAGTGGCACCTTAAGGGCCCTTTTTGTGTCACAGCTCCATGCACTTACCTAGTTAAGTATTACTAATGAGACATCCTTATGACACTCTTTGTATGATACTACTATTAGTTCACTATATTAAACTTTATTCATCTTAATTCAAATAGGAAACCCATAAATTTATAATTTTGGAGGGCTATACATGGATGTACCAATCTTATTCAAGGACTAAGAAGGTAATTAATGTTTCATACTCTAAATCCAGAGTATCAATTGTAAAAATAGAGGTAATAATGGTGTTAAGGTTGTTCTATCATATATTTAGCTAAAGATAAGGTTTGGCCATCAATTGATTTATTTTTAAAAAGTGATAATGCATTGATACTTACAAAATCAATAACATTTATTTTTAATAACTTTTAATTTGAATCTCAAAACTATGATAACCAAGGTAGCTCATTCGTACTCTTTAGATTATGGTTCCATATGAGGAAAGATACCTAAAAAATTTAGTGATTGCTAAAAATACTGATCATAAACAAAAGCTTGAGACTCTTTAACAAGGAATTGGATGATCAAAAGAGAGTTATGTATAGTTTTTATATCTCCCTTATTTCCTTTGAGAAAATATTTTAACATTAACTTGTATGAAAACTTTTTTTTATATTAATCATTCTTAGAGGTTCAAATATTTTAATGATTATTATATCTTATCTCAAACATCTCCTTTCCTATAAAGAGAATTACCAATAAACTTTAAATTTGTATGTTATGCATGACATTCAATAAATGTAATCCATTCATGTTATCATGATGTCCAATAACTCTAAACATGGAAAATGCTTTATAAAAAATGCACACATTATTAAAGAACTCAAGGTTTTGACAAAGATGTTTGTTGTATTTCATATTTATATACTATTGATATATATCTAGAGATTAAAGTAGCAAATATTATTTTCTTTGCATATAGGCTTTTTTTCTAAACATTTGTTGATCATATTCTAGATTTTAGTGAACACTATTATATTTTATTTTGTACTACCAACTATTATATTCTTTTATCTTTTGATTAGGTATGGTGTTTTAGCTTTTTTAGTCTCATTAAATATATTATTTTCATGTTCCATCTTTAGATTTAACTTTTCCTTATCACATGAAATCGATACGGAAACCACACACATTTGTACATGATTAATACTTTTCTTTTCATTTGCTATAGATGATCTTGCTTATATACTTGTATTTCTTAATATAATATTTGAATAATTTGTCGTTTGCAAAAGTACTTAGATCTTTTTCTCAATTATTTTAAAATTTATTGACAATAAATCTTCACCATTGAAATAGACATTTTAAAACTATCACAATGAGAAAAAAACCAAGTTTGTAATTACATTTTAGATAGAACTTCTCTTGTCAATTGATCAACTTCTATGGACCTAGTATTGAGGCAACTTGTCAATCTAGATATTTTAGAATTGATTTTTTTTTTGAAAAAAGTGTTTGAGTTTTGTGAATTTATTTAAAAATTAAATAAACATAAAAAATATTTTGCATATAATTAGTTGATAGGTTACATATAGTGTGAGATTTGAGCCTAAAAGAAGTTTCATGCCTACAAACCACTGTCGAGTCTTTGGAAAACAAGTTTCAACTATCATTCAATGGTAAACCAACTACCATTCAATGGTAAAAACCTCCAAAATATCAAGTAAAAGACTTCAGAATATCACTTTTTACATTAAATCTAGATAAATATTTATTTGGCACCTTTATGGGAACATTCTATTTCCATTTGCAATATTTTTTGTCAATTTAATGGAAAATTTCTTTTTTCATTTGCATTGATTTATGTTTTAATCTAATGCAAATATTTCATAATTAGTCAATACTTTCTTTAAGGGAAAAATCTAGATTTATCTAGGTTTATTATTTAATTGTTAGAATTTGCATGGACGAACATGTACTCTCCAACATATTAACATACATATAGTATTCTATCAACATATTCCATGAACCTCCTTTAGATGTAAGTGCTAGTTATTATTTTGTTTGGAAAGAAACTGAATATAAATCTCATTGAATGACACAAGATTCATAAGATGACTTCTAAAAAATAATAAATATAAAGTATTTTATTAATAGAACTATAAATATCTATAATTTTTATCTATTTAGATGCTTTTGCTAATTTTAAATTATAAATATATGGTTGAACACAAATTCTTTATAGAAATTCAAGATATTGTAGTAGTATTAGACAAAATTGCCACAATTCTTACATATCATGTAAAGAAAATTGAAATAAATAATGAATCCAAAAGAACATGTAGAGTCAAAATTTTATATGCAAAGATATTAAATATCATTCAAAAAAATTATATGAATATAAATTTTATTACCAACAATAAAGTATTATATAATTTTTAATTGCTAATTTAAACACTTAAAAATTTAATAAATGTTAAATAAAAAATAATGTATTCATGCCACTTTTTCATTCAAAATGTCAAATTTCTAATATTCAAGAACTATCAAATATTTTATGTTGAGCAACTATCAAATTCATTGTATGGAAGATGTGCACATTCAAATTGATTAATAAGAGGCATATACAACACTCTTCCAAATAACTAAGTAGAAAATTGATTAATTTTAGTTAGTCATTGATATTTTCTGTTGCTAATTTCTTACATGACACTCCATTCAAAGATAAGCACTTACAAAGAAATTCACTCAAAAATCTTTTCACATGGAAATCAGAAAATGATATCAATCACGTCTACAAATTTTCCACACTTCAATAGATTTTGAACGTCATTACTCTCTATATTTTCTAGACCGTGAAGACTTGGTTAGGTACATTTATTTTCTACAATGTATATATTAAGAAAACACTTCAATTCTAGTTAGATTTCCAAGAAAGTTGGGAAATATGTCAAAGTTATGAAGATTAAAAGGTCAATCTATTGCAGTCTTCCCACAACTTTTGGAAGTTGGACAAATTCAATTATTCAAACTTAAGGCCTTGAACATTTGAAGTCATGCACATTCAATCATTTGCATTACACATCATAATAAATCACATCACATTGCATAATCATAATAAATTACATCACATTGCATAATCATAAATCACATCACATTACATTCATCACATAGAAATTAAATAGATTCACTACATTGCATATCATAATAGTGAAATCAAATGCATATCAACATTTAGATCATAATCACTGCTACATATCATATACCATAAAAATGTCATAATGTCCATGTGTACAAGGATATCCAAAAGTAGGATGAGATACATCAAAATACAAAAGGGCACAATATCATGGGAAACACATCCTCAATATCACAAAAGGTGTATACACAATGTCCAAGGAACATCAAAAAATGCTATGTCGAACTCCCACCAGATGTTGTTGCTCTCATGGAACTAGTACTTTCTCTACCCGACAAATCTACACTTGGATCTCTCCTATCTCTAGGCAATGGTTGCATGACGCCCATGCTAATAGTCCGAGAACGAGATCTTCCAAAACGAGACTATACAAAACTCTCTCATCACTTAGGAGGAACCAACTCATGATATTTACCTCTATAAAACTACAACTACTGAGAAATTTGTCAAATCTCTCTGATGAAATCTGTTGCACCTATAGATGGTGTCATCTATTGTATCCTCTCGGAAATGGCCTCAGCTTGCTCTGTCTGGTGTCTAAAGGCATCCCTCTATGAAGTATGATCATCTATGCCTACAGCTGTTGTATCTGATGCCTATCTATGGGTATGTGCAGGATCATCATGCAAAAAATAGGCCCTTAAGTGGCAAAAAATTCAGAAAAATCAGTGTTAGGAAACTTGACGTAAATATTTGAATAAGTTATCTATATTATTTCAAAAATATGTAAGAAAAGAATTTGTAGAAAATTGAATCTAGTTTCTAAAATAATAGGTTTATTTAAAAATAAATAAAATCTATTTGGTGAAAATTTGAAATTTCAATGCTGTAGTACTTAAATTTCAGGGAAAAAATAAGAAGTAGGTTTTCGACCACCCTAACCATAATAAAATGATAATATTTTTTTGTAATATTTTATATATAAGTAGAGGACTCATGTCTAGATGTGATGCATATTTTTGTAATTTTTTTCCAAGTAAATAATTAATTATGATTTTTTTATTACAACTTTTCGAAAATATAAAAACTTGTCTGTCTGACCACCTTAACTTGGTCAAAACTTCATGAAATTTAATTTTTCTTTTTTTAATCCTATAGTATGTGAAGCATAGAATGTGATGCATGTTTTGGATTCAAAAATTATGATACCGTTTGAAACTTATAGATGTTTTTCAATCAGCCTATTGATCAGGACTTTAGTCATAATTCTAATAGTAAATGAATAATAATTATTGATTAAATTCAAATTAAATCATAATTTATATTTTTGGAAAGCTGAGTATCTCCTCTAAAACCATTTTCGTTTCATTAATTTTGGGTGAAAAAAAAGTTGTCAACCACATACCCTACAAATACCCATAATATTGCCACTTTTTGGCGCACCATGATCCTGCACATACCCCTATCCTTCTATCAGTCGTCAAAATATCAATCTATTTCCAACACTACCCTAACTCATCCTAAAGGGACACAATTTGTGCTCGAGCCTATGCTATCTCGATCTAAAATGATTGAACCTTTGCCTGCAAAGCTACTATCTATGATGACTACTGATGAGAGGGTATCCCAATCTAAATCCTGGGAAGCACTGCCTGAGCTATGGTAACACTCCTGCTACACCTCAAAACTACAAAATCAAATGGATGACTATCATCTACACCATCATCACTCTCCCCACCACCCACTACACCATCATCAGTATCCCCACCACCCTCTGCACCACCATCATCACCTCTCCAAACACCCCCCCCACCATCATCACCACCTTTGTCATCTCCTCCCTTTCCATCAACTGGTAGTACTGGCTCCTCTAGATGAGTAAATCTAGGAAAGGGATGCATATGGAAGTACTATGAATAATACTTGGTCATCCCAGCATCTGTAATATAGGAAACATAATCCCACAAAATTGGTGTCAAGGTATAGTACTCTATACAAGCTACCTCATATGATACACAGGGGCCCCACTCTAAAACATCCTATCATCGTCGTACATAATGGGAAACTCCCAGGAGCATCCCCTAAACCCATCCAAATTTTTGACATACTCGTAGATATAGGTAGTGCCCAAGCATAGCATGTGTCTGCCCAATCAAATAGAGGGATAACAACATAAAGGGAATATCCAGCTGATCCTCTGACCACTACTCACAATCCAAGTATGGGTGCCATGTGACAGTCTCTAAATCATCCAGATGATGCCTCCAATAGGCAACCTTTTCCATCTTATGTTGGACATGTGGACCACTATAACTGAAAACATAAGGTCTCCCTAGTGGTCATTGTCTCTCTCCCATGGGTTGAGTGTGTCTCTCTCCCATGGGTTGAGTGATGACTATATGTTCCTAGGCCAAGGTCTGCAGTAAAGTGACACCACATGACAAGCTCGTCGCCCCATAATAGAAAACCTCGTGCAAATCTCAATATAAGTGGGCTAACATACATGAGCCCCAAGCATACCTCGTACCATGAAGTGTCATTTGTGATAGCATATGACCCCAACCTACTAAAAATCCCTTTGATCTATGATTAGGACAAAGGAATCCATGCCAATGAATCATTCCAACACACATTTGCACATAGAAATCATCTTAGCTTGCATATTAAGCATCAAATCTTATTTTCTGGGTAGTCATTTTAACAACCTTTGTGCCCATAGAAATCTAAGGGCCAAACGGTTTAATAAATCCCTAGAAATAGAGGACAATGATACGTATTTGAAAGATTTGATTGCATTACGAATAGGGGCATGTGCAGGACCATAATGGAAAAAACAGGCTCTTAAGTGGCAAAAAATTCAGAAAAAATCAGAGTTAGGCAACTTGACATAAAATTTTGAATAAGTTATCTATATTATTTCAAAAATGTGTAAGAATAAAATTTTAAAAAAATTGAGTGTAGTTTCTAAACTACTAGGTTTATTTTAAGAAAAAAAGAAAATCTATTTAGTGAAAATTTGAAATTTCAATGTAGTAGTACTTAAATTTCAGGGAAAAATAAAAAGTAGGTGTATGTCTAACCACCCTAATCACAATAAAATGATATTATTTTCTTAAAATATTTTAGATATAGGTAGAGGAATCATGTCCCGATGTTATGCATATTTTTTTGTAATTTTTTTCTAAGTAAATAATTAATTATGAAATTTTTATTTCAACTTTTAAAAATATAAAAAACTCATGTTTGACTGCCTTAACTTGGTCAAAACTTCATGAAATTCATTTTTTCTTTTTTTAATCCTATATTATGTGAAGCATAGAATGTGACACATGTTTCAGATTCAAAAAATGTGATATCGTTTGAAAGCTATAGATGGTTTTCAATCAATCTATCAATTAGGACTTTAGTCATAATTCAAATAGAAAATACATAATAATTATTTATTAAATTCAAAATAAAGCATAATTTATATTAGTGGAAAGCTAAGAATATCCTTTAAAAACCCTTTTTATTTCATCAATTTCGGGTAAAAAAAGTCATCAACCACATACCCTATATATACCCATCATATTGCCACTTTTTGGCCCATCATGATCCTGCACATACCCATAGAGTAGTTTTACTTGCTTCAAACTTTGAATGTAAACCATCTCATTAATGTTTTTGTTAACATTTTGAATCTCTCCACATTCGACACACACACAATGTTATTACAAAATTGACATCAATAACAATACTGAAGGTCTCCTAATCTTGATATCATAACAAGAATTTCAACTTGGCCTTAGGCTAGTATAGACAATTCTTGGTGGATCTGTCAAGGATGGTTTGAAGATTTTTTATTCCTCTATTAAATAATTTCAAAACATGAATCCAAGGGGCTTTGGCAAGAGAATGATGTTGATTGGATAGATTTAGAGACCACCAAATAGACTACTAGTTCATTAAGAGGCCACTAGAGAAATCGTTACTTTCCCAAAGAGGTTAGGGCTTAATACAATCCCAAGCCTTCTAGATGCTATTAATATAAATGTTCCTTACATCAACATATCTAGATAGAATACCTCATGGTGAGGAGAGTAAAGAGTCCAAATCCTTTCAAAGATGATCATCCAGTGGGAACACACAATAAAATACAATGCCTAATGAGAATTTCTTGGTACCATGCCATTCTAGAGCTTTGATGATCAATTAAGCATAGATATTAATGCCTTGATGATGGATTGAAAGAAGTCCTAAATATACCTTAAATAAAAAAATATGCCTTATGAAAGAACTATTTTTGTCTTAAGTGGCACACTTGAGAGAACTCTTAGTTAGGGGTTTTCACCACTTCATGGGAACACTTTATTTTGGGGGATAACTTACCATTAGTAATGACATCTCATAAAAAAAATTAGATTTTTCCATCCTTGATTTTTTTATTGTATCTATAGATAGCTTATTGAACCTGTTTTCTACTTCTTTCTTTGTATTCTTTTCTCTTTCTTATAATTCTATATTTATTTATTTTATCATTTTCTCATTTTATATCCCACACTCCTACTCATCATACTTTATATATATTCCACATTGATATCCAAAGGTTTTAGTTCATGATTGGGATTAATAATACCTCAAAACCTTCACTGATGTCTACTATGATGTTTGATAGATTAGGTTTAGAATATGATTGAGAAGTCAAAATTCAAAATGGTAGAGCATCCCTACTTCTATGACTTGGTTGAGCACTATAGTTCTCAAGAATTCTTCATAGTGGCTTCTTAAATCCATAATTAATATTTATTTTTTCTAACAATCGAGTTAACTATTCATTTGGTTTATTAATATGGGTGGTTAGTTTATTTGATAGTGAATTGTTACAAAATGGTGCAATGACTATTTGTCCCTCTATTGTTAGAATCTTAGTTTTTTCCATATTCTAAAAAATCTCATGTTCAACTACATCCCCTTCACCATGCCCATTTATATATACTTAAAATTTTCTTATGATCATGGGTTTCCACAATCCTCATTATCCTTAATGTTCTTAGTAGAATCTCTCATGGAATGCTTTAAATCCTCATATTTTCTAGAAAGAAACCCCTTGATGTTCTCTACTTTGGAGTCCATATCCTTCTCCACTATTTTATAGTAGGTGTCCTACCTTTCCTAGAGTTTGTTTTAAATGAGATTCTTATTATCTCATTTTTCCATGGATGTTTTTTATTTGATACTTTATTAATATTTTTTATCATCCCTAATGGTTCGTTCTCATCTTATCTCTTAGTCACATCTTTTCATAGATCCCTTTAGGATTCCCTACATTTCATTTTCATCCCCTAGGTATCTAGCCCTCTCTTAAGAAGCTAGAATCTATAGTGTTATATTGCAAGCCATAAAATTAGGTTCCCTCTTAATTTCAATCTTTTATTATTGAATCTTGTGCCATTGGAAATGATCTATTATTTTATTTAATCTTCCTTTACCACTTTATGAGGATCTTGCTAACAAAATCAAATTTTACCTAGAATGAGGTGCAAAATGAGGATACAATCTAGAAGTTTCTTGAGAGTTATATTTGAACCGTAGAAAAAAGGGACCTCTTGCTTGAAATGGGAATAATTCATGATAAATTGGACTTAATGAGGCCTTGATTCAGGTGTTGTGAGGCATTTTATGCATCCACATTATGTCTTGGACCCTTTCAAAATGAATAACATGGATTTAATGATATCTTGTAAAGGTGTTGTAAAGTGTTGTAAGATACTTTCATGCTTTTCTAGACTTAATGAGCCTATTTCTCCCTAATTCAACATTAAAAAATGTGTTTAATAAAATTATTATATCAATCTAGAAGTTTTTTGAACTAAACTTAATGTTAAACTAGTGTTGTAATGTGTCTTGCATGTTCATATTGGTTCTTGTGCTTTCCTAGGCTATGTGGACCTCATTCTAGTGTTGTAAATTGTATTTAATCACACTTTTACATTGAATTCTGTGTCCCAATCCTTAATTACTCTTTACATCATCACTAATAGGCCCCTATTAACCCATATTGTACATCTTGAGGCGTAAATTTATCCAATACCCAACAAAGTTGCAAATTAAACCTTATTTACTTATCTCAAGTGACATCTTAGCTGTCAAATGGCCCCTGTGGGGCCCATTCACCATGCATGGTGAATCAGTCCCATCCAAGTGGGACCCATTCACCATGTGTGGCGACTCAATCCCATTTGGCCTAATTTTGACCTTTGAGTGAGAAAAAAGTGAAATTTAAGTTTAATATTACTTCATGTCGGCCTGTGATGAGGTATTAATGGGTAAAATAGGTGAAATTCCTATAAATATAAGTATTTAGCCCTAATTCACATCTCAAGTATCATTCATTCATCCACCAATCTTCCATCTCAAGTCAAGAAACTTAGGGTTTTAGCATTACAATTCATTCAAGATCAGTTTTTAGACATTCAAGGGAAGATCCTTCATGTTTTGCTACAGATTTTCAAGATCAATCATCATGGCAAGGTAATCAACTCCATTATTGCATGTTTCATTACTTTCTTTCATCATTTTGGTTTAATTACCTAGGGGTTTGACCTAGGCAAACCCCCATGCCCTAACATTCAACATTTCTTCTTCTCTTCTTGTGTGTTTGCAGATTTAGGTCTCTTAAAAGCTTGGAAATCATTAAGATTCAAGTTGCAAGGTTCTTCAAGTTGTCTCTTCATTCAACAAGTCAAAATATCAACAAAAAGTCACTTTTAGGTTCGAAAATCAAAGTTTCAGATGCAGACAACAATAGAAATCCAAAGTGCAGACCGAAAGCTCTGGAATCCACCATTGAATATTTAGAAATTCAAAAGTGGACTCATTTTCCATGAGTGGCGAATGAGTCCCACTTCTAGGTCAATTTTGAGTTTTCTACATTTTTAGATACCCTTTTGTTAGAAACACGTTTCGACACAATTTTATAGAATTGGGACCAGGATTCGCCAAGAATGGAAAATGAGTCCCTCTAGACTTGAAAAATAGTATCAACAACATTTCAAATTTCATTTCTTGTCTTCATCCACATTCCAAGTGCAAACTTTTAGTTTGGTTCAGTTTTGTTTAGTTTTGCTTCCATTTCTAGGTGTTGTCACATAACAGATGTGTTTTCAAATGTCACTTGCTTCTTAGGTTTTGCATTCATAATCAATCAATTACTTAGCTTAGTTGGATTTAGAACATCTCATTTAGTCTTAATAACATCATACACATCTTAATTTGAGTGAACCACGAAGATTTTGTGTGGGGTTTATCTCTCTCCTTTTAGGTGAAACATCCTAAGAGTGCAAGAGTATCCTATAAGTCCCATACCCAAAAATCTACAGTTCATTTTGGTGAACCTACTTTTCAAATACTTTTTTGATTTGGTGTCCTTCATCATAGATCTAGCTTTCATTAGAGTTTGCATGATTCATTTGCATGCTAGGTGTTAAATTTTGCATCAATAAAAAGTGCATTTAGGTTGCATTGTTGGCATCTGAATTCTTTTTTTTTTTTGAAATTCTGCATTTTTCATTTAGGTCTGCATCACAACACTTTTTTTTTTTTAGACTGAGGAATCGGGTAGCACAACCCCCTATAAACTGCAGTGCGCCTGGTAAACTTTTTAACGTGACTGGTGGCTGGTGACACGCCCCATGGTACCACAAGACGGAACTAGAACTCGTGACCCGCAACAGCCAGCCAACCAAGCTAGGCCCGCCCCTGCATCACAATTAGAAAACAACAAAATCACTTAATTTTTAAAATCTAAAAAAATTCCATACTAGGACTCATTCACCACCTTGGGCGAATCAGTCCCTTTTCACCCCTAAAACTACCTTTTATAGAGCTGCAAACCCTATTTTTAGGCTTGTGTTTGGTGCCATTTCCTAGTTGTATCAGTTGGCTGCATTTCTATAACATGCATTTCTTCAAATCTAGCCTAAAATAGCTCATTTTATGCATTGTTTCATTTCACTCATTTCATTTTTTAGACTATTACATATTGTAATTAGCAACTTACTTTGTTTTACATCTGAAAATTCCATATAAATCATTGCATTGCACTTTAATTACTTTTGCATAGCATGTTCTTTTTCACAAGGTGTGTCTTTGATTTAATTAAACATGGATTTTATAAGCATAATATTGCCTCTTAAGTGTGATTTGATTACAACTATGAGGAGCATAGCTTTGACCAAAAAATTACATTACCCATTGGTGTGAATGGAGGTGTAGATAATTATAACATGCATACTTGTTTTTCTCCCGATACCTTTCCTATTAGTGACAAAGGTATCTTGGTGAAGAAAGTTACAATCCTTGAGGGTCTTGATGCTCCATCTCCTCATTCCCCTTTGGACGATGTTAGACAACAAGAACATGAGATCATAGACACACTTCTATACATTACCTTACCTAGTCTACATAACCATGACAATCAAAATTGTCCATCTCCTAATATCCCTCCTCAATGTAAAGAGGATAGGTTGGTGTTAGACAACATCCCTATTAAGAGTCATGGTGCCCTTGATCCTCCCTTCCCTAATGCTCCTCCCATTTGGGATAATCTATTTGAAATCCATAGTGGACCTTCTCTTGATGCCTCCCCCACTTGTGATGAAGCTACTTTACAAACTTCAAACTTGGATGAACATATTACAAGATCTCCTAGTAGGGTAGATAACATGGCACAAGAGAATGAGACCTTAAGGACAATGGACATTCAACTAACACCTTCTCCTAATCATCCCCCTCTTAGCAATCCCATCATTGATCATTCCCCTATTGGCGATGAAGTTATTGTGGAGGAACCAAGCCTTACTTGTCAAGAACATGTGGCTTGTTGTTCTCCTAAAAACTCTCCTTCTAGGGAGAATATCATGGTGCTAGAAAAAGGAAACACTCATAATGTATCTTCCTTAGATAAAATGGTGATTCTTGATTTCCCTTCATTAGAAATACATCAAACCAAGATTGCTCAGGTTATGAATGAGCAAGTTTCCATTAGATCCCCCTCGATCAATGGTCCTCATACATGTACCTTGTGGGACATCCTAACAACCCTCTAATTCTCTACCCACCTTCACATAAACAACAAACACAAAATAAACCTGAACTTATCCTTTACCCTCCTCAAACTAATGTATACTAGCAACTGAGTTATAATACCATTTCTCATAAATATAACTCACAATAATCTACAACCGTAACAACCCACACCAACACCCTTGCCGTTGCCTAATCCTATCCCATGTAAGCCTTTCTTGCAAGGTTGAAAGGAGTATGATCTTATCGAGCAACTTAAGAATACTCCTGCTAAGATATCATTGTGGGACCTTATTCAAGCCTCCCCTCGCTATCACAACATGATCCAAACATCCTTAAACAAGTTCTTGTCCCTTCTAATGTACCATTATTTCATCAATAATTTTTTCTCACCCTTGTCCTGCACTCAGTCGGGGCAAGGGGTTATGTATCCTTGTCCTCATATGTCACTTTTTGTTGCCTCTTTTGACTAATCATTAATCTTTCATGAACATATAAGAGCAAGCTTGGGATGTGGACGATGTGCCTTAAGTTAGCTCACATGTAACATACTACCTTATTCATGATGTAGCTTATTGGAAACATATGACTTCACATAGGGATTTCTGAGTAAGCTCTCATGTCCTCTTCTTCTACTTTAAAGAAATTTCTCATAGTACTAGTGCTCGCAACCGCTTTAAAGAGGGGGCATACGTCACCACTTACATAATTTCACTATGATTTCATCTATTGGAAGCATTAGGTACAATGTTTCCCTAGATGAGACCTTGCACTTATCCTCTCTTGGAAACAAGATGAGACCATTTGCACTTATCCTCTCTTGGAGACATTTGGCATGATGTTCCCTAAGATGAGACCTTGCACGAACAAAGAAAAATCCCTTTGAACACTCCTTACACTATTTTTCATTAACAATGTCTATGAGTGTCAAGGATAAAAAAATTTGCTTACCTCATAGAGCTCAAAAATCATTTTCCTTTGTGGCACCTTGTTAAAGTTATTAGGAGGTATAACTTTGATATGGTTGAGCGGGACGCTCATTCTAAGGCATGAATTTCCCCATAGCCACCTATGTGTTTGAGTGAATACCAACTAGTGTATGTTTCTCACCTTTGGGATTTCTCACCCCACAGACAACTTGAAGTTATGGGGCCCCAGAGTGAGTATACTTTTGGGATTTCTCACCCAGTAGACATCCACAAGTGTCATCACCCCAGAGTAAATATGCATTTCTTTTTCCAAACAAACAGCCTAGATCTAATCCACAACTAGTTGGACAAATGATCGAAGCTTGATCCACCCCTTTCATTTTCATCTTTCTCGTTCTTGCCATTGCAAGATTTTGTATCTTGATGGTTTGACTTAGGATCTTGGATCTTGGGGGCTTGCACAACCTCTTTTGATCTTTTTCATTCTTTTTCATCTGCATCTATACACTTAGATCTCTCTTGAATGTCTACTTTAGTGTGAGTTTGAAGCAAGTTCATCCTCTCACTAAAGTGGGGGCTAAATGTGTAGTAGAAAAAAGTACCATTTTCTTGACATGGGATTAATTGGACTTAATGAGGCCTTGATTAAGGTGTTGTGAGGCATTTTATGCATCCACACTAGGTCTTGGACCCTTGCAAATGGAATAACATGCACTTAACAATGTCTTGTAAAGGCATTGTAAAGTGTTGTAAGATAATTTCACACTTTTCTAGACTTAATGAAGGGTGATCCCACAATAGTCGTTTACAATTTTTGGCCAAACTGGACACTGAAATAATTTTTGCTAACTAAATATTCACTGTTGGACACCTATAGCGGCTAAATCGTGAGGAATTTGAAGATGATGCAAACTAGAGTTTCATGAAATTTTGTCTATCGATTCTAAATATATTGTTTTAAAAAAAATTGGAATCCGATTGCACCTCTTTTTCCATCTCCCTCGAAAACTAGTTTTTTCATAAAATAACATTTTTAAGGAGTGATGCTCACCATATAATGCATAACTTTTTTTCCATGAAGGATAAAATTCTAATTATTTCGAATTTAGATTTGTAACTACGATATCTAGTGCTTCGACTTGGTTAGATAGTTTTTAATTGAATATTTTTTTCCTTAATCAAGTTTTGAAGTCAAACCTATTACAATTCAGACATAGGCAAACTGTATAACATGTAATTTTTTTTGTATGTATCAAAATTCAATTTTTTTTTGTTGGATCAAGGACTTCAATATTTAGTGCACTCATATTTTTCAATTTTTTTATAATATTCTATTTTCTACATGTGCAAAAAAGAGAGCTTAATTTTGGGTGAAAAACCTATGTTTAATAAAACTAAAAAAACAAATAGATAATAAAACAAAAACATATTAAAATTATAGTCATTGGATAGCTCGTTTTGAGGAATCCCTGATTCTAGTTGGGTTCGTGAAGTCTCCTCCATTTTCATCCTCAACCCAAGCTTCGAAGGGAAAATTTTCTCTTTTTTTGGTGGTAGAGAGTAGGGATTAGGGAAAAGGGGGGTTCGCTCAAACCAAGGGGTTCGAGTGAACCCCCTTTCAAAAAGGGGTTTGCATGTGCTTTTTTGACAGGATGCATTTAATGGGTTCACTCGAACCTAGGTTTGAGCGAACCATCTTTTGGATTGTTAAAACCAATGAGTTCATTCGAACCCCAAGAATGATTTTTTTTTGGCATGGAGTCATTTTTTGTTAGTTTTCCTTCCTCATTCGAATTGTAAACCACTTTTGTGGGTCTAACCTGAACCTATTTCTCCCTAATTCAACATTACAAAATGTGTTTAATAACATTATTATATCAATCTAGAAGGTTTTTGAACTAAACTTAATGTTCAACTAGTGTTGTAATGTGTCTTGCACATTCATATTGGTTCTTGTTCCTTCCTAGGCTATGTGTACCTCATTTTAGCATTGTAAAGTGTATTTAATCACACTTTCACATTGAATTTTGTGTCCCAAGCCCTAATTACTCTTTACATCATCACTAATAGGCACTTATTAACCCATATTGTGCATCCCAAGGCTTAAATTGATCAAATACCAGACAAGGTTGCAAATTAAACCTTATTTCCTTATCTCTTGACATCTTAGTTGTCAAAATGGCCCCTATGGGACCCATTCACCATGCATGGAAAATCAGTCCCACCTAGGTGGACCCATTCACCATGTGTGGCAAATTAGTCCCATTTGGCCTAATCTTGACCTTTGAGTGGAAAAAAGTGAAATTTAAGTTTAATATTACTTTATGTTAGCTTGTGATGAGGTATTAATGAGTAAAATAGGTGAAATTCCTATAAATATAAGTATTTTAACCCTAATTCACATCTCTTATAATAATTCATTCATCCACCAATCTTTCATCTCAAGTCAAGCAACTTAGGGTTTTAGCATTACAAGCCATTTAAGATTAATTTTTAGACATTCAAGGGCAGATCCTTCATATTTTGCTACAAATTTTCAAGATCAATCATCATGGAAAGGTAATAAACTCCATTATTGCATGTTTAATTACTTTCTTTCATCATTTTGGTTTAATTACCTAAAAGGGGTTTGACCTAGGAAAACCCCCATGCCCTAACGTTCAACATTTCTTCTTCTCTTCTTGTGTGTTTGTAGATTTAGGTCTCTTGAAAGCTTGGAAATCATTAATATTCAAGTTGCAAGGTTCTTCAAGTTGTCCATTCATTCAACAAGTCAAAATATATACAAAAACTCACTTTCAGGTTCAGAAATCAGACTTTCAAAAGCATACACCTGTAGAAAGCCAAAGTGTAGACCAAAAGCTCCAAAATCCACCTTTGAATATTCAAAAATTAAAAAGTGGACTTATTCACCATGAGTGGCTAATGATTCCAACTTCTAGGTCAATTTTTATTTTTCTGCATTTTTAGATACTTTTTTGTTAGAAATAGGTTTCGACACAATTTTGCAAAATTGGGACTGATTCACCTAGAATGGAGAATGATTCCCTCCAGACCTGAAAATCAGAATCAACAACATTTCAAATGTCATTTCTAGTCTTCATCCACATTTCAGGTGCACACTTTCAGTTTGGTTCATTTTTTTTAGTTTTGCATCCATTTCTAGGTGTTGTCGCATTACACAATGTGTTTTCAAACATCACTTGAGCTTCTTAGGTTTTGCATTCATAATTAATCAATTACTTAGCTTAGTTGGATTTAGATCATCTCATTTAGTCTTAATAACATCATACACATCTTAATTTGAGTGAACCACCATGGTTTTTGGCCCATCTTTCCTCTTTTAGGTGAAAAACCCTAGAAGTGGTAGAAAGAATTAGGGTGCCAAAAATCTATAGTTCAATATTTATCTACCCTATTATGAGTGATAAAATAATTTGAAGGAAAGTATGTGATGGATCTCCCAAATTCAAGTTCAAAGTGTGTAGGGATAATCAATGTTGGATACAATACAAATAGTGTCATGATCAACACTAGAAAAAATCACTCCCACAACATAATCACTAATAATACCCCATGTTGATAAACTCCCTGGTTTGTTTGGTTTAGGTATGATTCCATAAATATAAGGAAAAATATCAAGCCACTTGAGATGTGTTAAGATGTCATTTCACCAAGACTCATAATTATCCTTTTTTAGGATGACTACAAAAGGATGAATACAAAAACCCATGATACTTCCTCAAATGAAAAAAATCATAGATTGGTAACCTCAATACATGTAAAGCAGTTCAAATGAAGTTATGTCATGCAAATAGAACCTTTACAGGTGTCAAAATGTCTTTAAAGAAACTAACAAAAATGTGAAATAAAAAACTAAATAAAATGTACTTTGGGAAAATTTTGAAAAAAGTGCATGAATGCATTTGAAGAGCTCTAAAATACCCTTACAATGCCACAAGAATCACAAAAATAGGAGATAGAGGAAATAAATTATGAGATCATAAGAAAATAATGACGATTTTACTTTGACTAAGAATAAAATGGATTAACAAAAAAATCTAATTATGAGACTTGCACCAATTGAAAGTTCTTGGAACTAGCTTTTTGACAATATTTTTTTTTCCTGATTTCAAGAGAATGATTGAATCCAAACAAGCATTGATATTGAGATTAACCTATAATTTTATTGTCAATTGAATGGAATTCCTAGATTGTAATAAAATACAATAATGAATTCTTATAAAAGTAAAAGTGTAAACCCTAGATAGAGATTTGATTAGATTATGAAAAATGTCATAATCTTATGCAATGAGACAACTTGACCTATAAATAACCCAATCAAATAATTAAAAACACTCCTAAGTTTAACTTAAGTAATTAAAGTAATAAGGGACCTAAGAATTAATTAATGATTAAATAATTATCAGGTGATTTCCTAATTACTCCAACATAACTAATCATGAATAAACTAATATTATTATTATAGGCTATGAATTAAATCAATAATTACCATATCATCCCTTTAGTATTTTTATAGAGTTTTGATTAAGGTTATTGAACTAAAATATTAAAGAGTATTAGTAAGATGACATATTCCAATTTTCTTAGATGTTAAATATGGCATCCGATGGAAAATTCACCGGCAATTCATGGAAAATTCACCACCATGAAAAATTCATCACCAACTAAAATTCACAGCCAACAATTCATCATAGGGAAAATTAACTACCATTAATATTTTTAAGATATATAATTTTCACCTTAGTTACAATTTATTGATAATTATATTTTTAATTATTGGTTTTTATTACCCATACTAATTTCTATTCATATCAATAACTTAAGTATTGATTTATTGAGATACCCATTATTTTTTACCTATTTATTTATTGGGATACCTAGAAAATAATAATTATACCTCTCTAATTGCCAATAATTGATTTATTGAGACAATTTATTTTTGTGTTAGGTTTGGTTCATAGTAATTTGTATTCATCTCAATAGTAATTATTTTTTATGTTTATTTTGATATGAATTTTTTTAGCATGATAATATATTGAAAAATTGATTTATTTTTATTATCATAAATAAATCAATTATAGATGAGTGATAAAATAAAATATATTGAAAAATATTTTTGTCTTAGGTTTGGTTTATAGTAATTTCTATTCATCTCAATAGTAACAAGAGCTGCAGGGCAGCCAAGTTCCTGCCAAAAGTTATAGAATAGTTATGTTTTAATTAGTTGTTAGTTGTGTTTAATAAATTCAAATTTTTTTGGGAAGACTATAATAGGCATGAGAGGGAATTATAATGGTAACTGCAAGTTTTAGGGTATCACTATAATATTATTTAAAATTAGGGGGAAAACTTATAAATCCATGTCAATTTTTATAATTAGAGATAAAAATGAATTTTTTACCTTTGATTGAAATCACCCCATTGGTTTTCATCCAAAGGGTCGAATTAGGCAATTTCTCTTACAAAAAAGTCAACCTCTAGTACAAGATGATAAGAAAACCTTCTAATTACAACTATAATTTATATGGGTTGTGTGATGATAATTTTAGTTGTAATATCAAAGATAATGGTTTCTTGATCATGGACAATGATTCAACATAACCTTGTCAAATATTTGCAAAAAAAATTCAAAAATTAAAATTAAAGTAACAAAACATTAAATACATGATTTATAAATTGAAAAAAATTAAAAAATCTCCTAAAATATTTGCATAGATTCAAGAATAACCCAATTTGAACCATGCTTACCCCACATAGTCTTCAAGGGGCCTATAATGTTATGAAAGATTTACCAGAAAAAAAAAATCATAAAAAACTAGATAGCATGATTTAAGAGATTGAAATGAATTAAAAAAATTCTCATATAATAACTAAAGAGCTCACACATAACCAGGTTTACAAGTCATAAGAAGGTGAGTCCAAAATTTAAAAATTAAAATCAAAATTAAAACAATTTAGATAGCATGATTTAACAGATCAAAATTAGGGTTAGGTTTCATGTTAAGGTTATTATTAGGATTAAGGATAGGGTTATAATTAGATATAGAATTAGGGTTAGGGTTATAGCTCAAATTAAGGTATACTTTACAATTAGAGGAAGAATTAGAATTAAGGTTATTATTAGGATTAAGATTAGGGTTATAATTAGATATAAAATTAGGGTTAGGGTTATAGTTCATATTAAGGTTTACTTTACGATTGGACATAGAATTAGAATTAGGTTTCACGTCAAGGTTATAATTAAGGTTAAATTTAGGAAAGTTCTTCCACACTCAATTTTCTAAGTTTTAGAAACTTCTTTTTTAGGTAATTATTTAACATATTCTTTGTATATCTTATCTTTATAAATAATGTCATATAAATTATTTAATTTATATGGTAAATAAGCTAGTTTTAAAAAAACTAGTTTAAAAACTTATGGCCTCCCACACACTTGATGCTAAAGTGACCATCTATGTTACAAAATAAAATATAAAATTATAATATTATTATTTAATATAATAAATTATATTTTAGATGGTATAAATATTACATATCTATTGTATATATATTATAATATTATAATGATGTTAAAATTATATATTAGATATTATATATGTTACATATGTATTATATATATTATAATATTATAATATGTTGTTAAATTAATAATATAAAATATTAAAAATATATTATTTATTTGAATTTGTTATTAGATTATTTTATATATTTGAATTTAATAGAATGGAAAATATAATAAATAAATATGAGTATAAATAAATATATATTTATATTTAGTATTAAAAAAAATTCATATAATGTATTATTAAAAAGAATGTTGTAATAAATATATTGACTTTATGGTTAATCCTATAAATTAACTTGTGAAGATTTTTTATAAATATATCTATTTTATCTAATGAGTATATTATATGAGATTGTTGACTATTAGTTACCTATGTGTTTTGCATAAATTTTCCTAGCATCAAAATCACTGAAAATTGTGTAGCAATTAGATTCAAGAGAATTGATTTTTGAAATATAATCTGTTATATAATTTGCATCTATAGATTGAAAAAAATTATTAATAACTAGTTAATGGTGGTGCCTATAGTAATTTCTATTCATCTCAATAGTAATTATTTTTTTATGTTTATTTTCATTTTTATTAATTTCATAAATCAAATTATTCTTTTGCAAAAAAAAATCAAAATTTTGGAAATATATTTTAAAAAATATTAATGGTCGTTAATTTTCAGCCCGTGGTGATGAATTTTTCATGGCAGTGAAAATTAACCACCATTAATATTTTTTAATAGATATAATTTTCACCTTGGCTACAATTTATTGATAATTTTATTTTTAATTATTGGTGTTTATTACCCATAGTAATTTCTATTCATATCAATAGTAATTTTTGATTGGTTGAGATACCCATTATTTTTTACCTGTTTATTTAAAAAATAATAATTATACACCTCTCTAATTGCCAATAATTGATTTATTGAGATGATTTATTTTTGTGTTAGGTTTGATTCATAGTAATTTCTATTCATCTCATATTTTTATTTTTATTATCATAAATCAAATTCTCAAAGTTAATTGATTCATTTTTTATTCATTTTTATTATCATAAATCAATTATTCTTTTGCAAAAAAAATCAAATTTTTGGAAATATATTTAAAAAAAATAATGATGGTTAATTTTTTCTGAATTGCTAGCTGTGAATTTTATGCCATTAAATATGAGGTAAAAATCTTCATATAAGATAAATCTAATAATTTTAGAAATACCATACACCTTTAATGAACCTATAACATAAATTAATTAGTCTTTAGATAAACCATTCCTTATAATTAGTAAAAAATTTAAATAAGAAAATAAATAGCATGTTGCCAACACTACATAATATTATACAACCAACTTAATAAGTATCGAAACAAATATGCTATATTTCAATTTTCTTAAAATATGCTAACCCTACCCACATATTCTTCCCCTTATTCAAGCATGTTTGTTAGAAATAATACTAGTGTTAAGCACATTTTACTTAATAACAATTAAGGCTTAATAATTTGCAAGCAAATTAAGGAAAAAATTTATAAATAAGATAGAAGTAAAATATTTGGATAATACCAATGTTAGGATGGAGTATATACTAAACAAGAACCTCTTCATTAGCTTCAAATTGAGCATATGTAGACAATATGATAATTTACATTTTCTTGAAAGTTTCTAAAACATTTTTAACAAATCTATTTGGATAGCCTTTTTTATTAGGAATTATGTCAAAAAAAAATCTTGTGTCTTGACTAATATTTCTATTCTCACATAAATTCTTCCCCCACATAATTTTTTAACAAGTCTAGAGAGAAAGATAATTTCAATCAATGAAACATATAATGGTTGTGAATTCACTTTTTTTTTTAATAAAAGGTTAGTTGGATTCATAACTAGCCTATTTCTCCTTCTATTCTTTACTTTCTTATTGATTTGTATTAACTTCTCCCTTAACTCCTTCCTTTTTGTTCATTTTTATCCTTCCAAAAATTCCCTCTTTTATCAAAACACATGAAGGATATCACTCCCTCCAATGTGTTAGTTTTTTTTATCTATCTAGTGTGAACCATTGGAAAATAATGGGGGATGCCATTCCTCATCAATGACACAACAACCTCCTTCTTTCCTAGAGAAATACCCCTACTGAATGGTTGGTTTCCCACCATAGGAGAGAGGTTTAATATTTTCTCTCATATTTCCAATCTTAATTTTACTAGCTCCATTGACCCCCTTTTCCCCTCTTTTTGTTATTTTCTCTTATTTTCTAATTTTACCTTCTTTTATTTCATTTCTAATTTCTTTGTTAATATATACACACACACACACACACACACACACACACACATATATATATATATATATAAAATCTAGACCTTAGTATCTAATGATATAGGTCAAAGGAATCAAACCCTAGAAATACCAGAATCAACACTTGTCCAACAAGACCTAATGGATCAATCGAACTTCTACATGTGGTTTTCTATAGAATATCTAGGAGACAAAAAGGAATAATTAATCATCCAACAAATCAGAGTGACTACGTAGGGGTCATCATTGCAAAATGAATATTAGCAAGATACTTACAACTAGCTAATTCTTCTAATTGTAACTCAAAATTTAAGGATATTAAAACAAGGTTGTTTGACATTAGAATCAATCTCATGACAAATTTGTAGCTATTTTTGCATTGTTTTCACCCTTGTACTTATAAGGCCATTCAATATTCTCCCACACATTTCATAATGAGAGCATTAGTATTCAATTAGTCAAATTGATAGCACACATTTAAATACACCTTGCCATCAATGGAAACTAAATCCAATAGGTTATAACACTTCTAATTTACTCATCAAGTGCGACCATTCAACATGAGAAAATTAATTTTTAGAAGTATTAAACCATAGCATTTACCATTAAATTTTCATAAACATTCAAAATCATCAAGTGTGATTAATGTTCAAACATTAAGGTTCCCACTTTAGTATAGATTATATCAAGACACCAAGCAAAAAGGAAAATATGGAGTTTGTGGAGATGTGACATTAAGCATTGCACTAGATTTATAGTACTAGTAGCAAACTTGTTGCATGGAAGGAATACAAAAATTGGAAACACGACTACAAATGATGTTTCCATTATTTATTTTATAGTTGATATATGTGAACTATAATATCTAGCAGATGTGGAGAGATTAAAATTAGAAGCATCAAAAGAGATAATAGATGTTACCCAAATGAGATCATGGATTGTAATCTAGTGATCAAAAGCATGATGTTAAAAACTAATATACACTTTTTATTAAAATATCTTTAAACATAATTTATTACTATTACTTAGCAAGTTAATATAACTCATTTGGGTATTTGCAAATTGTTATCAATTCAAAGGTCAAACCTCGTCTTCCTCAAGAATTTGTAGTAAACTTAGCACTTATAGCCTATGGAAAGGTCATTTCCAAATAACTATAGGAGAAACCATTTTTGAGGTTACGAAGAAGTTAGAGCAAGTTGTGGAGAGATTGAAGAATTCTTATTAGAAGTTGAGAACAGATGAGTTGAGTTACATGATGGAGTAGCATGTGGAGAATTGATTTTTTATCAACTTGGTCACACATGGATTTAGGGAATTGAATTTAGGATTGGAAATTAATTCAATGTATGGAGGGCTTATGGTAAAAGTGTATATATATATGATTAGAGATAGTGCTTTCTTTTGACATTTACAAAAGCAATTCATTTTTTTCTTCTAATTATTACATCATAGAGAGATTATATAATAAGACACATAATCTTATGTCATTATGGTGTACATAAGAATTAAAACACAACTAACATATATTTAAAAAAAATTAAAACTATAAATTCAAAATATAACTAACATCACTGAATATATAAATAAACATACAAATATAAAACAAAACAATAAATATTTTTATTTTACTTTATTAATAATAAAAATAAATATATTATTTAATAATTTTTATCTAGTCTAAAAATTATTATTTATTTTTTAAATATAAAGAAGTGAAATTTTAAAATATAAAAATATATAAAATAAAACTATTAAATATATTAATATATTATTCAAACTATATATATATATATATATAGAAATGATGAATGATCACTTTTCAAAAATAATTAAAATTTATATGTGAAAGTATAATAATTATTTCAATAAAAATAAAGTAAAAAATAAAAAATAAAATAAATAATTTTAAAATAAAATAAATTAATTCTTAAATAAATAAAATAACTAATTACAATTACGTATTTTACACATTAAACAAATAAAATCTATAAACCAATAAATTAAAAAAAATATCATCTCAATTCTGTGAAATTTCTTAGATTTCTTATTTAACCAACTAAATATATTAAGTTGTTCTCTATTAACTCTTTTGTTTTCTTTTCAACTTACCTCTATTAAAGTGGCCGCCTTTACCAGTCAAAGTAAGATTTATTGTATTCTCATCCCATCCAAGAAGATTATGGGCGCTCCCTAAAAATTCTCTCAATAAATAATTATGCTTATGAGTGCGCCCGAAAAATTCTCCCTCAATAATCATGCTTTAATTGTCCATCACAAAGATAATCACTTACCGAGTAGGAATTTTCGCATGATTTAAAATTTCAATCAATGTCATTCATACTCTCTTGTCACAAATTTCTTTTCAAACGATTTAAATTTTTTTTGTTTCTAATTCAATTACTTCTGCATAGTTTCCACACGTCAGAAATCTATGAATGTTATTTGAGTGAGAATTTTCAAACGATTTAACATCTTACACGTAGTCCATCAAAAACGGTGCTCAAATATTACTCAACGACTTTTCCATATTTTCCGCACATTGACAGACTTTGAAAAGTATCGTTCTTTTATATTTCTAGACTTTGAAGACTTTGGTTGCACCTGAAAATTCGAGGAATGCTCTGTGGGTATTATAAATACTCATCAATTTGCAGCCAATTCCATAGAGAGTAAGCCTCAATTCATAGTCAGTATTATTATTTTGGATATTGAGAGGGTTGAAGAAAAGATGGGCAAACGGATATTTGTGGTGGTGGTGTTGTTGGCCATGGTGGGCAACTGCTGCTGCTCTTGGGGAGGATGCCCTCCTCACGAACGAAGTGCCCTCATCCACTTCAAACAACACCTGCATGATCCACATCAACTCTTGGCATCGTGGAAAGGCTTATACTGCTGCTCCTGGAAGGGAATCACCTGCCACAGGCGCACAGGCCACGTGGTTGGTTTGAATCTTAGTGCCTTTTTTAATTCCTTGTCAGTAGTAGTGGGGAATTCAAGCGACCAAATTTTCCCTGCTTTAGTCCAACTGCAGCATTTGGAGTACCTCGACCTCAGTGGGATTAACTTGTCCCCTCTTCCCTTCCCATCACATCTGCAGAGCCTTAGTAGATTGACGCATTTGAATTCCAAGTGAGCTTGGCAACATGTCTATATTGGAATTTCTAGACATTTCCAATAATTACGATCTTACCGGCCGAATTCCAAGTGAGCTTGGCAACATGTCTAGATTGGAATTTCTAAGCATCTCCCGCAATTATAATCTGGAGACGAGGCAATTGGGCTCATGGATTCGAAATTTGAGAGGCTTGAAGAAACTCTATTTGTACGGTGTGAATCTAACAGCGGGAGATGATGGCGTGGTAGAGAATGTTGCATCCCTCACCAACCTTACAAGGCTTGGCATGTCTGGGCTGTCAGGTACAATTCTCTCTTCTCTTGCAAACCTCACCTCCCTCTCCCATCTCCACCTTAAGGATAGTGACGTCACTCACCAACCCTTTCCCATATGGATTTCAAACCTTACATCTTTGGTTTCCCTCATGCTCCACAACTACAGTCTCCATGATTCCATCCCTTCTGTTGTGTTAAGTCTTCACCACTTGAGAAACCTTTATTTGGACTACAACCCCGACCTCAAAGTAAACCTATCCTTCATTGTGCAACATGCTTCCCAACTTAGCAGCCTTTTTATCTCAGATTCAAATTTGGGAGGAGTGATTCCAAATTCTATTGGAAATATGTCCTCATTGGCCGACTTGATTCTTTGGGGTAACAATATTGAAGGCATTATTCCTCCTACTATTGGAAATATGTCCTCATTGACTCACTTGGATCTTTCGGATAACCAAATTGAAGGAATTATTCCTCCCACTATCGGAAATATGTCCTCGTTGACCGGCTTGGATCTTTCTTATAACTCACTAAGAGGCAACATTCCATGGAGCTCTTTAGGTGGACTATCAAAGTTGTTATATCTTGTCCTTAAGTCAAACCAATTAAATGGAAGCATGCCATCTAATTTTGGTAATCTTTCATCCTTGGTTTCACTTTCTCTTAGCAATAACTATTTGAGTGGCACATTCTTGCTTTCTCAACTAGAATTTTTCACAAAGATGAGAAAATTGGGCCTTTCCAATAATTTTTTGACAATAGAAATCAGTCCCTCTTGGATCCCTAAATTCCAACTTGAAATTTTGTATTTGAGTTCTTGTAATATGCTTGGTGATTTCCCTGGTTTCATATCCACTCAATACACCATAGAGATTATAGACCTATCCAACAATTCTTTGAGTGGAAATATTCCAGTATGGTTGTGGGACCTTACATATTTGGAGAGACTCAATCTCTCATATAATCAATTTGGAGGGCCATTGTCCTCTAAGTTCAGTGCATTTGATGCTCAATATGTGGACCTACATAGAAATAAGTTACAAGGGAATATCTTTGTGCCACATCCTAATGTGCAGTTCTTCGACATGTCAGAGAATCAATTTGAGGGCATCATTCAAAAAAATATGAACAAATATGGTCCTAGTCAACTCATATATTTGTCACTTGCAAATAACAATATTAGTGGTATCTTTCCACATTCTGTTTGTGGAGGTCTCCAATTGTAGGTTCTAGATGTATCACATAACAAGTTTACAGGTAATTTATTTGCAAGTTTTGGCAATTGCTCATCAACATTGAAGGTGTTGAATCTAGAAGACAATGATTTGGAAGGTGAGATCAGGAGCATGGTTTGTCTTCAAACATTAAAATTAGGAAGTAATAGATTGCAAGGTCAAATTCCATCATCACTTCAAAAGTGTAGCTCTTTGGAGATTCTAGATTTGGGATATAATAGCATGCAAGGAAAAATCCCAAATTGGATAGACAAATTGACTAATCTCCGAATTTTAGTATTGAGATCTAATAAATTCAAAGGTGAAATACCATTACAATTGGCAAAGCTACAACATCTTCAAGTCTTGATTTTGTCAAATAACAATTTGTCTGGAGTTATTCCAAGCAACTTGAGTAACTTGAAAGCAATGAAAAATCAAACAGAAAGCTCAGATGTCCTTCAATATTCAAATTCCAGCTTAAAATCTTACATAGATAAAATGGAAATCATCAACAAAGACCAAGTTCTAGAGTATGCGAAATCTTTGGCAATGGTTCGATGCCTTGATCTCTCTAGTAACAACTTCTCAGGTGATATTCCTCAAGGCATTGGATTCCTCATTGGTCTAAAAGTTCTCAATTTATCAAGAAATCATCTTAGTGAAAAAATCCCTACTTCTTTTGGAAATCTTGTGAAATTGGAGTCACTTGATATTTCATGGAACAATCTTACTGGAGATATTCCTGCAGAACTAGAACTTCTCACATTTTTAAGTTATTTCAACATATCTTATAATAATTTATTTGGTAGAATACCAACAGGAGGCCAATTTTTCACATTCAGTGGTGGTTCATTTTCAAACAATGCACATCTGTGTGGAATTCAAATAAACACAAGTTGTTCCTCTTCTCTTTCTCCAAAGAGCACTCATGATGAAGATGTAAGTGAAGAGGAGTGGGATGAAGATGTGTGGTGGGCAGTAGGAATTGGATTGAGCATTGGATTTGGGTTTTCAGTTGCAATTGGAGTATTATGTTTCATCAAAAAAATTCGTTTTAAATGCTTCAAGATCATGGATAAAATTATTGTCATTCTTGATCAAAATGTAATAGAAAAAATATTTTAATAAAGTTATTTTCTTCCCCATCCCCTTCCCCTCAAATATTCCCTCCCCTTCCCTTCTATAAGTGTGGATGCATATGGATTTTCTTATTATTATTTTTTATTTGATAGGAATTATTATTTTAAATACCATATTGTATAGTACATCCATGTATAACATGAAAGTAAATAGATATTCAAAATTCAATTGACTATTTTTATTGTCTCTTCTTTTGATTAAAGCTTAGTAGTGAACATTATTCCACATAAATATCTATTGTGTGACCATTTTTTAAAATAAAAATCTTGCTCGCATAATATAGATGTTTCATTAATTATAAGTCATACTAACAACCAAATTGTTTGATATACATGCAAAAAACCAAAAATCAAAAAATTCAAATAAATTTAATGTCAATAATTAAAATGCCTACTTATCAATGAAGACAAATGAAATAAGATATGCATAACATTCAATTCTTTACTTGGCAAGAATTAATTTATCTTTATATGTAGATATCATAAAAAAAAAGTTTCAAGCTCTTCTTGTTCTATAAGTTGTTAGATGTATAGAAATTAAATTATAGTGCTTCATATTTAATTTCAATATATGAGATTTGTTATTATCATTTTTTTAAATTAATGTTCTTTAGTATAAACCATTATGTGTTACACAAAATTTAGCTTCAAGACATTTGGTGAGAGAGGCTTATGTGTGTGTTAGATTATTTTTATATAAATAAAAAATCTACCTAAGACATAATTTCTATGAACTAATCACAAATCTAGATTGGAGAATAAATATATTCAATATTCATTATGTTGAGGCAAACTAAAAATAGTAAAGTACAAATATATAATCGTCTTGGATGCATGAATAAAGGATGGCACATTTTGAAGAGGTCATGAGCCCAATAAATTCACTTTATTAATGAGGATATTAAATTAATAGAAATTGGAAGTGATATATCTATTAGTAAAGAGGATTAGGAGATTATTATACTAAAGTATATATTTTAATATTAGGGCCCTCTTTGATGGTGAAAAAAGTTAGGGAAACATAAATATTTATATCTTAATAAATTATTATTCATCCTCCCATTTTATAGTTTGGAACATAAGAAAATGTTTTTGCTTTAAAAGTAGCACAAAAGTAGGTACATTGAAAGACAAACTTTTTTATTTAATTATTGTGGAATTTACTTAATAAATACGATAAATTTATGAACCCATATATCCATTAGGATAAAGGCAAATGTTATGAGTTTTTGTGTAAATCATACCATTTTGGGATTATTATTGGTCATGCACTCACTCGTGCATGATAAATATATGGGTGTATATGGCTTTGAAACGAAAGTTCTACTAACTAGATCTTAATATTACAAGGAGTGTTATTTTGGAACAAAGTTCTACTTCAATAATCTTCATGTAGCGTTGCACCTTGATCACATGTTATGGTCTTTGATTTTCCATGCATTATTGCTTGAGTTTGGGGTGTACAAATTGACTTAATAACTATTTTACCATTAGCCAAGGGATGCATACTATTTAAGTTGTTTAGAGACCCACCAATCACCATGAATAGGAGCTATTTAATACATGAATTGTTGATTTCACGGACAAATCTTCTTATTGAAGAAAAAGACCTAGGGATTTGAGGTGTTGTTTATATGACAGAGTCCTTTATTTCTCTATTTTGACTTCATAATCATGTGAATAAAATATTAATTCTATTACTTAAGAATTTTAGCACATTTGAATGATATTTAAAGAATTTTTTTCGAAGGGATTCAATGTTGGGATCTCATTTGAGTTGAGTATTTTTAGAGAAGGAAGAGGATAAAATTAGAATTTTTAAGGGGATTTGAATTTATAGAGATTATGAGGCTCTTTAACTGGTGCCCTCTCTTTCTCAAGAGTGATTTTATTGTGATTATTTAATAAGTTTATTTAGCATGTTTAATTTAGGGTTTTGATTTTTAAATATATTTTAAAAGGAGAGCATTATGGTTTGATGTATTTCAAATATATAACTTATTTTGGATGAGCTTAAATGAAAATTCTCCTAAGAAGAGTGTTGAACCTAGTGATGGTCCTGGTTTGACACTTGCTATTATCCCTTTGGCTAGTTGTCCGCCTTCTATATACAATGAACACGAATGGGATGTGACCAACCTGCTCATAGGTTGACTTGCATGTGCCTTAATAGTCTTTTGCATTATTTCTTTTTTATGCATTTTCATTTTTATGTGATTGCATGTGTTTAATGTGATCCCTCATACTATTATGTTTGATGTATCTCTCTCTTTCTGAAATTCCTCTATTTGTACCTTCATTGTTCTCTATGTCGTAAATCTTTTATCCTTATCTTTATCTTTTCTTTGTCTGGTTGATCCAAAATATTTTTCCTTTATCTTTTCAATTTGTTTGGAGTTTTCCTTTTGGGGATGATGCAAGACGTCGAGACATTTATGTTTCTTTCGGGTATGTGTAGGATCATGGGGGTCCAAACTAGGCCTCTAAGTGGCGATGAAAATTCAGAAAATCAGAGTTAGGTAACTTGACATAAAAATTTGAATAGGTTATTAATATAATTTGAAAAATATGTAAGAACAAAAGTTGTAGAAAATTGAATGTAGTTTCTAGGCTACTAGTCCATTTTTGGAAAAAAGTAAAATTTTGTTGAGAAAATTTGAAATTTCAATGCAGTGGTACTAAATTTTCAAGAAAAAGATAAGAAGCTGGTGTGTGTCTGACCACCATAAGTACAAGAAAAACATAATATTTTTTTCTAAATTTTTAAATATAAGTAGAGGAAACATGTTTGGATGTGCCAAATGTTTTTTTGTAAATTTTTTCCACGTAATTAATTAGTTATGATTTTTTTACTCGAACTTTTCAGAATTATTAAAACATCTATGTCTAACCACCATAACTTGGTCAAAAAATCATGAAATTCAATTTTATTTTATTTTTATCTTATAGTATGTGAAACATAGAATGTGGTGCATCTTGTAGATTTGAAAAATGTTAAGTTGTTTGAAAGTTATAGAATTTTTTCAATCAGCCTATCAATCAAGACTTTAGACGTAATGCAAGTAGAAAATCAATAATAATTATTTATTTAATTCAAAATAAGGAAAAAGTTATATTAGTAGAAAACTAGCAATTTTTTCTATAAACCCTTTTCATTTGATGAAATTTAGGTAAAAAAATCCATCAGCCACAAGGGAAAACTTTAGAAAACTAATCAAATTTTCAAAAACACGTTTTTTGGGTTGACTTTCAAGTTAGGAAATCCCAAACCAAATCCTAAACAGATATCCATTTTGGTTTGGTAATACCAAACTGAAACATATATCTATTTCAAAACAGATATCCATTTTTTTTTTCAAAATGGATATCCGTTTTGGAAAGCAGAAAACAACTTTTTTGAAAAACAAAATGGATATCTATTTGAAATGGATATCCGTTTTGAAGACCTAAAAAACCCTCTTTAGTAAAATGGGCATAACTTTTGCATTTCTTATCAAAATTTTGACTTTTTATAGGCGTTGGAAAGGTGATTGAGAGCTCTATGACATGGTATGGGTGGTATTTATATATTCTATACAATAAAATAATTATAATCATTTTAATTTCATATTTCATTTTTCAAACATCTAATGCTCACTACTTTCACATGCAAAGTCTTTTTTCATGATTTTTTTTGTAACACTCATCTCAAAATACTTGAAACATTAGAAAAATTAATGAATAATGAAATATTTATATTTTTGTAGCAAGGAGATGAACAAATCTTCATATATCACCATATCTCTCTATCCCTTTCTCTACCTCTCTAT
>VDFB02086081.1:21374538-21395927 GCA_007258455.2 Sequoia sempervirens
TTTTATAGATTTGGGACCAGGATTCACCGAGAATGGAAAATGAGTCCCTCTAGACTTGAAAAATAGTATCAACAACATTTCAAATTTCATTTCTTGTCTTCATCCACATTCCAGGTGCAAACTTTTAGTTTGGTTCAGTTTTGTTTAGTTTTGCTTCCATTTCTAGGTGTTGTCACATAACAGATGTGTTTTCAAATGTCACTTGCTTCTTAGGTTTTGCATTCATAATCAATCAATTACTTAGCTTAGTTGGATTTAGAACATCTCATTTAGTCTTAATAACATCATACACATCTTAATTTGAGTGAACCACGAAGATTTTGTGTGGGGTTTATCTCTCTCCTTTTAGGTGAAACATCCTAAGAGTGCAAGAGTATCCTATAAGTCCCATACCCAAAAATCTACAGTTCATTTTGGTGAACCTACTTTTCAAATACTTTTTTGATTTGGTGTCCTTCATCATAGATCTAGCTTTCATTAGAGTTTGCATGATTCATTTGCATGTTAGGTGTTAAATTTTTCATCAATAAAAAGTGCATTTAGGTTGCATTGTTGGTATCTGAATTCATTTTTTTTTTTGAAATTCTGCATTTTTCATTTAGGTCTGCATCACAACACTTTTTTTTTTTTAGACTGTAGGAATCGGGTAGCACAACCCCCTATAAACTGCAGTGCGCCTGGTAAACTTTTTAACGTGACTGGTGGCACTGGCGCGACACGCCCTCCGGTACCATGGGACGGGGGAGACTAGAACTCGTGACTAGCAGAGCCGCAACAGAATTACTTAGCCAACCAAGCTAGGGCCCCCGCCCCTGCATCACAACACTTAGAAAACAACAAAATCACTTAATTTTTTCTAAAAATTCTAAAAAAATTCCATACTGGGACTCATTCACCACCTTGGGCGAATCAGTCCCTTTTCACCCCTGAAACTACCTTTTACAGAGCTGCAAACCCTATTTTTAGGCTTGTGTTTGGTGCCATTTCCTAGTTGTATCAGTTGGCTGCATTTCTATAACATGCATTTCTTCAAATCTAGCCTAAAATAGCTCATTTTATGCATTGTTTCATTTCACACATTTCATTTTTTAGACTTTTACATATTGTAATTAGCAACTTTGTTTTACATCCGAAAATTCCATATAAATCATTGCATTGCACTTTATTTACTTTTGCATAGCATGTTCTTTTTCACAAGGTGTGTCTTTGATTTAATTAAACATGGATTTTATAAGCATAATATTGCCTCTTAATTGTGATTTGATTACAACTATGAGGAGCATAGCTTTGACCAAAAAATTACATTAACCATTGGTGTGAATGGAGGTGTAGATAATTATAACATGCATACTTATTTTTCTCCTGATACCTCTCCTATTAGTGACAAAGGTATCTTGGTGAAGAAAGTTACAATCCTTGTGGGTCTTGATGCTCCATCTCCTCATTCCCCTTTGGACGATGTTAGACAACAAGAACATGAGATCATAGACACACGTCTATACATCACCTTACCTAGTCTACATAACCATGACAATCAAACTTGTCCATCTCCTAATATCCCTCCTCAATGTAAAGAGGATAGGTTGGTGTTAGACAACATCCCTATTAAGAGTCATGGTGCCCTTGATCCTCCCTTCCCTAATGCTCCTCCCATTTGGGATAATCTATTTGAAAGCCATAGTGGACCTTCTCTTGATGCCTCCCCCGCTTGTGATGAAGCTACTTTACAAACTTCAAACTTGGATGAACATATTACAAGATCTCCTAGTAGGGTAGATAACATGGCACAAGAGAATGAGACCTTAAGGACAATGGACATTCAACTAACACCTTCTCCTAATCATCCCCCTCTTGGCAATCCCATCATTGATCATTCCCCTATTGGCGATGAAGTTATTGTGGAGGAACCAAGCCTTACTTGTCAAGAACATGTGGCTTGTTGTTCTCCTAAAAACTCTCCTTCTAGGGAGAATATCATGGTGCTAGAAAAAGGAGACACTCATAATGTATCTTCCTTAGATAAAATGGTGATTCTCGATTTCCCTTCATTAGAAATACATCAAACCAAGATCGCTCAGGTTATGAATGAGAAAGTTTCCATTAGATCCCCCTCGATCAATGGTCCTCATACATACCTTGTGGGACATCCTAACAACCCTCTAATTCTCTACCCACCTTCACATAAACAACAAACACAAAATAAACCTGAACTTATCCTTTACCCTCCTCAAACTAATGTATAGCAGCAACTGAGTTATAATACCATTTCTCATAAATATAACTCACAATAATCTACAACCGTAACAACCCACACCAACACCCTTACCGTTGCCTAATCCTATCCCATGTAAGCCTTTCTTGCAAGGTTGAAAGGAGTATGATCTTATCGAGCAACTTAAGAATACTCCTGCTAAGATATCATTGTGGGACCTTATTCAAGCCTCCCCTCGCTATCACAACATGATCCAAACATCCTTAAACAAGTTCCTGTCCCTTCTAATGTACCAACATTTCATCAATAATTTTGGCTCACCCTTGTCCTGCACTTAGTGGGGGCAAGGGGTTATGTATCCTTGTCCTCATATGTCACTTTTTGTTGCCTATTTTGACTAATCATTAATCTTTCATGAACATATAAGAGCAAGCTTGGGATTTGGAGGATGTGCCTTAAGTTAGCTCGCATGTAACATACTACCTTATTCATGATGTAGCTTATTGGAAACATATGACTTCACATAGGGATTTCTGAGTAAGCTCTCATGTCCTCTTCTTCTACTTTAAAGAAATTTCTCATAGTACTAGTGCTCGCAACCGCTTTAAAGTGGGGGCATACATCACCACTTACATAATTTCACTATGATTTCATCTCTTGGAAGCATTAGGTACAATGTTTCCCTAGATGAGACCTTGCACTTGTCCTCTCTTGGAAACAAGATGAGACCATTTGCACTTATCCTCTCTTGGAGACATTTGGCATGATGTTCCCTAAGATGAGACCTTGCACGAACAAAGAAAAATCCCTTTGAACACTCCTTACACTATTTTTCATTAACAATGTCTATGAGTGTCAAGGATAAAAAAATTTGCTTACCTCATAGAGCTCAAAAATCATTTTCCTTTGTGGCACCTTGTTAAAGTTATTAGGAGGTATAACTTTGATATGGTTGAGCGGGACGCTCATTCTAAGGCATGAATTTCCCCATAGCCACCTATGTGTTTGAGTGAATACCAACTAGTGTATGTTTCTCACCTTTGGGATTTCTCACCCCACGGACAACTTGAAGTTATGGGGCCCCAGAGTGAGTATACTTTTGGGATTTCTCACCCAGTAGACATCCACAAGTGTCGTCACCCCAGAGTAAATATGCATTTCTTTTTCCAAACAAACAACCTAGATCTAATCCACAACTAGTTGGACAAATGATCGAAGCTTGATCCACCCCTTTCATTTTCATCTTTCTCGTTCTTGCCATTGCAAGATTTTGTATCTTGATGGTTTGAATTAGGATCTTGGATCTTGGGGGCTTGCACAACCTCTTTTGATCTTTTTCATTCTTTTTCATCTGCATCTATACACTTAGATCTCTCTTGAATGTCTACTTTAGTGTGAGTTTGAAGCAAGTTCATCCTCTCACTAAAGTGGGGGCTAAATGTGTAGTAGAAAAAAGTACCATTTTCTTGACATGGGATTAATTGGACTTAATGAGGCCTTGATTAAGGTGTTGTGAGGCATTTTATGCATCCACACTAGGTCTTGGACCCTTGCAAATGGAATAACATGCACTTAACAATGTCTTGTAAAGGCATTGTAAAGTGTTGTAAGATAATTTCACACTTTTCTAGACTTAATGAAGGGTGATCCCACAATAGTCGTTTACAATTTTTGGCCAAACTGGACACTGAAATAATTTTTTCTAACTAAATCTTCACTGTTGGACACCTATAGCGGCTAAATCGTGAGGAATTTGAAGATGATGCAAACTAGAGTTTCATGAAATTTTGTCTATCGATTCTAAATATATTGTTTTAAAAAAAATTGGAATCCGATTGCACCTCTATTTCCATCTCCCTCGAAAACTAGTTTTTTCATAAAATAACATTTTTAAGGAGTGATGCTCACCATATAATGCATAACCTTTTTTCCATGAAGGATAAAATTCTAATTATTTCGAATTTAGATTTGTAACTACGATATCTAGTGCTTCGACTTGGTTAGATAGTTTTTAATTGAATATTTTTTTCCTTAATCAAGTTTCGAAGTCAAACCTATTACAATTCAGACATAGGCAAACTGTATAACATGTAATTTTTTTTGTATGTATCAAAATTCAATTTTTTTTGTTGGATCAAGGACTTCAATATTTAGTGCACTCATATTTTTCAATTTTTTTTATAATATTCTATTTTCTACATGTGCAAAAAAAAGAGCTTAATTTTGGGTGAAAAACCTATGTTTAATAAAACTAAAAAAACAAATAGATAATAAAACCAAAACATATTAAAATTATAGTCATTGGATAGCTCGTTTTGAGGAATCCCTGATTCTAGTTGGGTTCGTGAAGTCTCCTCCATTTTCATCCTCAACCCAAGCTTCGAAGGGAAAATTTTCTCTTTTTTTGGTGGTAGAGAGTAGGGATTAGGGAAAAGGGGGGTTCGCTCAAACCAAGGGGTTTGAGTGAACCCCCTTTCAAAAAGGGGTTTGCATGTGCTTTTTTGACAGGATGCATTTAATGGGTTCACTCGAACCTAGGTTTGAGTGAACCATCTTTTGGATTGTTAAAACCAATGAGTTCATTCGAACCCCAAGAATGATTTTTTTTTGGCATGGAGTCATTTTTTGTTAGTTTTCCTTCCTCATTTGAATTGTAAACCACTCTTGTGGGTCTAGCCTGAACCTATTTCTCCCTAATTCAACATTACAAAATGTGTTTAATAACATTATTATATCAATCTAGAAGGTTTTTGAACTAAACTTAATGTTCAACTAGTGTTGTAATGTGTCTTGCACATTCATATTGGTTCTTGTTCCTTCCTAGGCTATGTGTACCTCATTTTAGCATTGTAAAGTGTATTTAATCACACTTTCACATTGAATTTTGTGTCCCAAGCCCTAATTACTCTTTACATCATCACTAATAGGCACTTATTAACCCATATTGTGCATCCCAAGGCTTAAATTGATCAAATACCAGACAAGGTTGCAAATTAAACCTTATTTCCTTATCTCTTGACATCTTAGTTGTCAAAATGGCCCCTATGGGACCCATTCACCATGCATGGAAAATCAGTCCCACCTAGGTGGACCCATTCACCATGTGTGGCAAATTAGTCCCATTTGGCCTAATCTTGACCTTTGAGTGGAAAAAAGTGAAATTTAAGTTTAATATTACTTTATGTTAGCTTGTGATGAGGTATTAATGAGTAAAATAGGTGAAATTCCTATAAATATAAGTATTTTAACCCTAATTCACATCTCTTATAATAATTCATTCATCCACCAATCTTTCATCTCAAGTCAAGCAACTTAGGGTTTTAGCATTACAAGCCATTTAAGATTAATTTTTAGACATTCAAGGGCAGATCCTTCATATTTTGCTACAAATTTTCAAGATCAATCATCATGGAAAGGTAATAAACTCCATTATTGCATGTTTAATTACTTTCTTTCATCATTTTGGTTTAATTACCTAAAAGGGGTTTGACCTAGGAAAACCCCCATGCCCTAACGTTCAACATTTCTTCTTCTCTTCTTGTGTGTTTGTAGATTTAGGTCTCTTGAAAGCTTGGAAATCATTAATATTCAAGTTGCAAGGTTCTTCAAGTTGTCCATTCATTCAACAAGTCAAAATATATACAAAAACTCACTTTCAGGTTTAGAAATCAGACTTTCAAAAGCATACACCTGTAGAAAGCCAAAGTGTAGACCAAAAGCTCCAAAATCCACCTTTGAATATTCAGAAATTAAAAAGTGGACTCATTCACCATGAGTGGCTAATGAGTCCAACTTCTAGGTCAATTTTGATTTTTCTGCATTTTTAGATACTTTTTTGTTAGAAATAGGTTTCGACACAATTTTGCAAAATTGGGACCGATTCACCTAGAATGGAGAATGATTCCCTCCAGACCTGAAAATCAGAATCAACAACATTTCAAATGTCATTTCTAGTCTTCATCCACATTTCAGGTGCACACTTTCAGTTTGGTTCATTTTTTTTAGTTTTGCATCCATTTCTAGGTGTTGTCGCCTTACACAATGTGTTTTCAAACATCACTTGAGCTTCTTAGGTTTTGCATTCATAATTAATCAATTACTTAGCTTAGTTGGATTTAGATCATCTCATTTAGTCTTAATAACATCATACACATCTTAATTTGAGTGAACAACCATGGTTTTTGGCCCATCTTTCCCCTTTTAGGTGAAAAACCCTAGAAGTGGTAGAAAGAATTAGGGTGCCAAAAATCTATAGTTCAATATTTATCTACGCTATTATGAGTGATAAAATAATTTGAAGGAAAGTATGTGATGGATCTCCCAAATTCAAGTTCAAAGTGTGTAGGGATAATCAATGTTGGATACAACACAAATAGTGTCATGATCAACACTAGAAAAAATCACTCCCACAACATAATCGCTAATAATACCCCATGTTGATAAACTCCCTGGTTTGTTTGGTTTAGGTATGATTCCATAAATATAAGGAAAAATATCAAGCCACTTGAGATGTGTTAAGATGTCATTTCACCAAGACTCATAATTATCCTTTTTTAGGATGACTACAAAAGGATGAATACAAAAACCCATGATACTTCCTCAAATGAAAAAATCATAGATTGGTAACCTCAATACATGTAAAGCAGTTCAAATGAAGTTATGTCATGCAAATAGAACCTTTACAGGTGTCAAAATGTCTTTAAAGAAACTAACAAAAATGTGAAATAAAATACTAAATAAAATGTACTTTGGGAAAATTTTGAAAAAAGTGCATGAATGCATTTGAAGAGCTCTAAAATACCCTTACAATGCCACAAGAATCACAAAAATAGGAGATAGAGGAAATAAATTATGAGATCATAAGAAAATAATGATGATTTTACTTTGACTAAGAATAAAATGGATTAACAAAAAAATCTAATTATGAGACTTGCACCAATTGAAAGTTCTTGGAGCTAGCTTTTTGACAATATTTTTTTTTCCTGATTTCAAGAGAATGATTGAATCCAAACAAGCATTGATATTGAGATTAACCTATAATTTTATTGTCAATTGAATGGAATTCCTAGATTGTAATAAAATACAATAATGAATTCTTATAAAAGTAAAAGTGTAAACCCTAGATAGAGATTTGATTAGATTATGAAAAGTGTCATAATCTTATGCAATGAGACAACTTGACCTATAAATAACCCAATCAAATAATTAAAAACACTCCTAAGTTTAACTTAAGTAATTAAAGTAATAAGGGACCTAATAATTAATTAATGATTAAATAATTATCAGGTGATTTCCTAATTACTCCAACATAACTAATCATGAATAAACTAATATTATTATTATAGGCTATGAATTAAATCAATAATTACCATATCATCCCTTTAGTATTTTTATACAGTTTTGATTAAGGTTATTGAACCATGAAAAATTCATCACCAACTAAAATTCACTGCCAACAATTCATCGTAGGGAAAATTAACTGCCATTAATATTTTTAAGATATATAATTTTCACCTTAGTTACAATTTATTGATAATTATATTTTTAATTGTTGGTTTTTATTACCCATAGTAATTTCTATTCATATCAATAACTTAAGTATTGATTTATTGAGATACCCATTATTTTTTACCTATTTATTTATTGGGATACCTAGAAAATAATAATTATACCTCTCTAATTGCCAATAATTGATTTATTGAGACAATTTATTTTTGTGTTAGGTTTGGTTCATAGTAATTTGTATTCATCTCAATAGTAATTATTTTTTATGTTTATTTTGATATGAATGTTTTTAGCATGATAATATATTGAAAAATTGATTTATTTTTATTATCATAAATAAATCAATTATAGATGAGTGATAAAATAAAATATATTGAAAAATATTTTTGTCTTAGGTTTGGTTTATAGTAATTTCTATTCATCTCAATAGTAACAAGAGCTGCAGGGCAGTCAAGTTCCTGCCAAAAGTTATAGAATAGTTATGTTTTAATTAGTTGTTAGTTGTGTTTAATAAATTCAAAATTTTTTGGGAAGACTATAATAGGCATGAGAGGGAATTATAATGGTAACTGCAAGTTTTAGGGTATCCCTATAATATTATTTAAAATTAGGGGGAAAACTTATAAATATATGTCAATTTTTATAATTAGAGATAAAAATGAATTTTTTACCTTTGATTGAAATCACCCCATTGGTTTTCATCCAAAGGGTCGAATTAGGCAATTTCTCTTACAAAAAAGTCAACCTCTAGTACAAGATGATTAGAAAACCTTCTAATTACAACTATAATTTATATGGGTTGTGTGATGATAATTTTATGTGTAATATCAAAGATAATGGTTTCTTGACCATGGACAATGATTCAGCATAACCTTGTCAAATATTTGCAAAAAAAATTCAAAAATTAAAATTAAAGTAACCAAACATTAAATACATGATTTATAAATTGAAAAAAATTAAAAAATCTCCTAAAATATTTTCATAGATTCAAGAATAACCCAATTTGAACCATGCTTACCCCACATAGTCTTCAAGGGGCCTATAATGTTATGAAAGATTTACCGAAAAAAAAAATCATAAAAAAATAGATAGCATGATTTAAGAGATTGAAATGAATTAAAAAAATTCTCATATAATAATTAAAGAGCTCACGCATAACCAGGTTTACAAGTCATAAGAAGGTGAGTCCAAAATTTAAAAATTAAAATCAAAATTAAAACAATTTAGATAGCATGATTTAACAGATCAGAATTAGGGTTAGGTTTCATGTTAAGGTTATTATTAGGATTAAGGATAGGGTTATAATTAGATATAGAATTAGGGTTAGGGTTATAGCTCAAATTAAGGTATACTTTACAATTAGAGGAAGAATTAGAATTAAGGTTATTATTAGGATTAAGATTAGGGTTATAATTAGATATAAAATTAGGGTTAGGGTTATAGTTCATATTAAGGTTTACTTTACGATTGGACATAGAATTAGAATTAGGTTTCACGTCAAGGTTATAATTAAGGTTAAATTTAGGAAAGTTCTTCCACACTCAATTTTCTAAGTTTTAGAAACTTCTTTTTTAGGTAATTATTTAACATATTCTTTGTATATCTTATCTTTATAAATAATGTCATATAAATTATTTAATTTATATGGTAAATAAGCTATTTTTAAAAATACTAGTTTAAAAACTTATGGCCTCCCACACACTTGATGCTAAAGTGACCATCTATGTTACAAAATAAAATATAAAATTATAATATTATTATTTAATATAATAAATTATATTTTAGATGGTATAAATATTACATATCTATTGTATATATATTATAATATTATAATGATGTTAAAATTATATATTAGATATTATATATGTTACATATGTATTATATATATTATAATATTATAATATGTTGTTAAATTAATAATATAAAATATTAAAAATATATTATTTATTTGAATTTGTTATTAGATTATTTTATATATTTGAATTTAATAGAATGGAAAATATAATAAATAAATATGAGTATAAATAAATATATATTTATATTTAGTATTAAAAAAAATTCATATAATGTATTATTAAAAAGAATGTTGTAATAAATATATTGACTTTATGGTTAATCCTATAAATTAACTTATGAAGATTTTTTATAAATATATCTATTTTATCTAACGAGTATATTATATGAGATTGTTGACTATTAGTTACCTATGTGTTTTGCATAAATTTTCCTAGCGCCAAAATCACTGAAAATTGTGTACCAATTAGATTCAAGAGAATTGATTTTTGAAATATAATTTTTTATATAATTTGCATCTATAGATTGAAAAAAATTATTAATAACTAGTTAATGGTGGTGCCTATAGTAATTTCTATTCATCTCAATAGTAATTATTTTTTAAGTTTATTTTCATTTTTATTAATTTCATAAATCAAATTATTCTTTTGCAAAAAAAAATCAAAATTTTGGAAATATATTTTAAAAAATATTAATGGTCGTTAATTTTCAGCCCGTGGTGATGAATTTTTCATGGCAGTGAAAATTAACCACCATTAATATTTTTTAATAGATATAATTTTCACCTTGGCTACAATTTATTGATAATTTTATTTTTAATTATTGGTGTTTATTACCCATAGTAATTTCTATTCATCTCAATAGTAATTATTGATTGGTTGAGATACCCATTATTTTTTACCTGTTTATTTAAAAAATAATAATTATACACCTCTCTAATTGCCAATAATTGATTTATTGAGATGATTTATTTTTGTGTTAGGTTTGATTCATAGTAATTTCTATTCATCTCATATTTTTATTTTTATTATCATAAATCAAATTCTCAAAGTTAATTGATTCATTTTTTATTCATTTTTATTATCATAAATCAATTATTCTTTCGCAAAAAAAATCAAATTTTTGGAAATATATTTAAAAAAAATTAATGATGGTTAATTTTCTCTGAATTGCTGGCTGTGAATTTTATGCCATTAAATACGAGGTAAAAATATTCATATAAGATAAATCTAATATTTTTAGAAATACCATACACCTTTAATGAACCCATAACATAAATTAATTAGTCTTTAGATAAGGATTAGTAAAAAATTTAAATAAGAAAATAAATAGCATGTTGCCAACACTACATAATATTATACAACCAACTTAATAAGTATCGAAACAAATATGCTATATTTCAATTTTCTTAAAATATGCTAACCCTACCCACATATTCTTCCCCTTATTCAAGCATGTTTGTTAGAAATAATACTAGTGTTAAGCACATTTTACTTAATAACAATTAAGGTTTAATAATTTGCAAGCAAATTAAGGAAAAAATTTATAAATAAGATAGAAGTAAAATATTTGGATAATACCAATGTTAGGATGGAGTATATACTAAACAAGAACCTCTTCATTAGCTTCAAATTGAGCATATGTAGACAATATGATAATTTACATTTTCTTGAAAGTTTCTAAAACATTTTTAACAAATCTATTTGGATAGCCTTTTCTATTAGGAATTATGTCAAAAAAAAAATCTTGTGTCTTGAATAATATTTCTATTCTCACATAAATTCTTCCCCCACATAATTTTTTAACAAGTCTAGAGAGAAAGATAATTTCAATCAATGAAACATATAATGGTTGTGAATTCACTTTTTTTTTTAATAAAAGGTTAGTTGGATTCATAACTAGCCTATTTCTCCTTCTATTCTTTACTTTCTTATTGATTTGTATTAACTTCTCCCTTAACTCCTTCCTTTTTGTTCATTTTTATCCTTCCAAAAATTCCCTCTTTTATCAAAACACATGAAGGATATCACTCCCTCCAATGTGTTAGTTTTTTTTATCTATCTAGTGTGAACCATTGGAAAATAATGGGGGATGCCATTCCTCATCAATGACACAACAACCTCCTTCCTTCCTAGAGAAATACCCCTACTGAATGGTTGGTTTCCCACCATAGGAGAGAGGTTTAATATTTTCTCTCATATTTCCAATCTTAGTTTTACTAGCTCCATTGACCCCCTTTTCCCCTCTTTTTGTTATTTTCTCTTATTTTCTAATTTTACCTTCTTTTATTTCATTTCTAATTTCTTTGTTAATATATATATATACACATACATACATATATATATATATATATATATAATCTACCTTAGTATCTAATGATATAGGTCAAAGGAATCAAACCCTAGAAATACCATAATCAACACTTGTCCAACAAGACCTAATGGATCAATCGAATTTCTACATGTGGTTTTCTATAGAATATCTAGGAGACAAAAAGGAATAATTAATCATCCAACAAATCAGAGTGACTACGTAGGGGTCATCATTGCAACATGAATATTAGCAAGATACTTACAACTAGCTAATTCTTCTAATTGTAACTCAAAATTTAAGGATATTAAAACAAGGTTGTTTGACATTAGAATCAATCTCATGACAAATTTGTAGCTATTTTTGCATTGTTTTCACCCTTGTACTTATAAGGCCATTGAATATTCTCCCACACATTTCATAATGAGAGCATTAGTATCCAATTAGTCAAATTGATAGCACACATTTAAATACACCTTGCCATCAATGGAAACTAAATCCAATCAGGTTATAACACTTCTAATTTACTCATCAAGTGTGATTAATGTTCAAACATTAAGGTTCCCACTTTAGTATAGATTATATCAAGACACCAAGAATTTAGCAAAAAGGAAAATATGGAGTTTGTGGAGATGTGACATTAAGCATTGCACTAGATTTATAGTACTAGTAGCAAACTTGTTGCATGAAAGGAATACACAAATTGGAAACACGACTACAAATGATGTTTCCATTATTTATTTTATAGTTGATATATGTGAACTATAATATCTAGCAGATGTGGAGAGATTAAAATTAGAAGCATCAAAAGAGATAATAGATGTTACCCAAATGAGATCATGGATTGTAATCTAGTGATCAAAAGCATGATGTTAAAAACTAATATACACTTTTTATTAAAATATCTTTAAACATAATTTATTACTATTACTTAGCAAGTTAATATAACTCATTTGGGTATTTGCAAATTGTTATCAATTCAAAGGTCAAACCTCGTCTTCCTCAAGAATTTGTAGTAAACTTAGCACTTATAGCCTATGGAAAGGTCATTTCCAAATAACTATAGGAGAAACCATTTTTGAGGTTACGAAGAAGTTAGAGCAAGTTGTGGAGAGATTGAAGAATTCTTATTAGAAGTTGAGAACATATGAGTTGAGTTACATGATGGAGTAGCATGTGGAGAATTGATTTTTTATCAATTTGGTCACACATGGATTTAGGGAATTGAATTTAGGATTGGAAATTAATTCAATGTATGGAGGGCTTATGGTAAAAGTGTATATATATATATGATTAGAGATAGTGCTTTCTTTTGACATTTACAAAAGCAATTCATTTTTTTTTCTAATTATTACATCATAGAGAGATTATATAATAAGACACATAATCTTATGTCATTATGGTGTACATAAGAATTAAAACACAATTAACATATATTTAAAAAAAATTAAAACTATAAATTCAAAATATAACTAACATCACTGAATATATAAATAAACATACAAATATAAAACAAAACAATAAATATTTTTATTTTACTTTATTAATAATAAAAATAAATATATTATTTAATAATTTTTATCTAGTCTAAAAATTATTATTTATTTTTTAAATATAAAGAAGTGAAATTTTAAAATATAAAAATATATAAAATAAAACTATTAAATATATTAATATATTATTCAAACTATATATATATATATATATATATATATATATATATATATATATATATATAGAAATGATGAATTATCACTTTTCAAAAATAATTAAAATTTATATGTGAAAGTATAATAATTATTTCAATAAAAATAAAGTAAAAAATAAAAAATAAAAATAATAATTTTAAAATAAAATAAATTAATTCTTAAATAAATAAAATAACTAATTACAATTACGTATTTTACACATTAAACAAATAAAATCTATAAACCAATAAATTAAAAAAAATATCATCTCAATTCTGTGAAATTTCTTAGATTTCTTATTTAACCAACTAAATATATTAAGTTGTTCTCTATTAACTCTTTTGTTTTCTTTTCAACTTACCTCTATTTAAGTGGCCGCCTTTACCGGTCAAAGTAAGATTTATTGTATTCTCATCCCATCCAAGAAGATTATGGGCGCTCCCTAAAAATTCTCTCAATAAATAATTATGCTTATGAGTGCGCCCGAAAAATTCTCCCTCAATAATCATGCTTTAATTGTCCATCACAAAGATAATCACTTACCGAGTAGGAATTTTCGCATGATTTAAAATTTCAATCAATGTCATTCATACTCTCTTGTCACAAATTTCTTTTCAAACGATTTAATTTTTTTTTTGTTTCTAATTCAATTACTTCTGCATAGTTTCCACACGTCAGAAATCTATGAATGTTATTTGAGTGAGAATTTTCAAACGATTTAACATCTTACACGTAGTCCATAAAAAACGGTGCTCAAATATTACTCAACGACTTTTCCATATTTTCCGCACATTGACAGACTTTGAAAAGTATCGTTCTTTTATATTTCTAGACTTTGAAGACTTTGGTTGCACCTGAAAATTCGAGGAATGCTCTGTGGGTATTATAAATACTCATCAATTTGCAGCCAATTCCATACAGAGTAAGCCTCAATTCATAGTCAGTATTATTATTTTGGATATTGAGAGGGTTGAAGAAAAGATGGGCAAAGGGATATTTGTGGTGGTGGTGTTGTTGGCCATGGTGGGCACCTGCTGCTGCTCCTGGGGAGGATGCCCTCCTCACGAACGAAGTGCCCTCATCCACTTCAAACAACACCTGCACGATCCACATCAACTCTTGGCATCGTGGAAAGGCTTATACTGCTGCTCCTGGAAGGGAATCACCTGCCACAGGCGCACAGGCCACGTGGTTGGTCTGAATCTTGGTGGCTTTTATTATTTGTCAGCAGTAGTGAAGAATTCAAGCAGCCAAATTTTCCCTGCTTTAGTCCAATTGCAGCATTTGGAGTACCTTGACCTCAGTGAAGTTGACTTGTCCCCTCTTCCGTTCCCTCCACATTTTCAGAGTCTTAGCAGATTGACGCATTTGAGCTTCGATGATTGTGGGCTTACTGGCCAAATTCCAAGAGAGCTTGGCAACATGTCTAGCTTGGAGTTTCTAGACATCTCCTATAATTACGGTCTTACCGGCCGAATTCCAAGTGAGCTTGGCAACCTGTCTAGGTTGGAATTTCTAAGCATCTCCGGTAATTATAATCTGGAGATGATGCAATTCAGCTCATGGATTCGAAATTTGCGAGGCTTGGAGGAACTCTATTTGTACGGTGTGAATCTAACAACAGGAGATGATGGCGTGGTAGAGAGTGTTGCATCCCTCACCAACCTTACAAGGCTTGGCATGTCTGGGCTGTCAGGTACAATTCTCTCTTCTCTTTCAAACCTCACCTCCCTCTCCCATCTCTATCTTATAGATAGCGATGCCACTCACCAACCCTTTCCCATCTGGATTTCAAACCTTACATCTTTGGTTACCCTCCAGCTCTTCAACTACAGTGTCCATGATTCCATCCCTTCTGTTGTGTTAATTCTTCCCCACTTGAGAAACCTTTATTTGTTGTACAACCCCGACCTCAAAGTAAACCTATCCTTCATTGTGCAACATGCTTCGCAACTTAGCACCCTTTTCATTCTACAATCAAATGTGGGAGGAGTGATTCCAAATTCTATTGGAAATATGTCCTCATTGACCCACTTGTATCTTTTGAGTAACAAAATTGAAGGAATTCTTCCTCCTACTATTGGAAATATGTCCTCATTGACCGAATTGAATCTTCAGGGTAACAAAATTGAAGGAATTCTTCCTCCTACTATTGGAAATATGTTCTCATTGATCTACTTGGATCTTTCTCATAACTCACTAAGAGGCAACATTCCATGGAGCTCTTTAGGTGGACTATCAAAGCTATTATATCTTGACCTTGATTCAAACCAATTAAATGGAAGCATGCCATCTACTTTTGGTAATCTCTCATCCTTGGTTTCACTTTCTCTTAGCAATAACTATTTGAGTGGCACATTCTTGCTTTCTCAACTAGAATTTTTCACAAAGATGAGAAAATTGGGCCTTTCCAATAATTTTTTGACAATAGAAATCAGTCCCTCTTGGATCCCTAAATTCCAACTTGAAATTTTGTATTTGAGTTCTTGTAATATGCTTGGTGATTTCCCTGGTTTCATATCCACTCAATACACCATAGAGATTATAGACCTATCCAACAATTCTTTGAGTGGAAATATTCCAGAATGGTTGTGGGACCTTACATATTTGGAGAGACTCAATCTCTCATATAATCAATTTGGAGGGCCATTGTCCTCTAAGTTCAGCGCATTTGATGCTCAATATGTGGACCTACATAGAAATAAGTTACAAGGGAATATCTTTGTGCCACATCCTAATGTGCAGTTCTTCGACATGTCAGAGAATCAATTTGAGGGCATCATTCAAAAAAATATGAACAAATATGGTCCTAGTCAACTCATATATTTGTCACTTGCAAATAACAATATTAGTGGTATCTTTCCACATTCTGTTTGTGGAGGTCCCCAATTGCAAGTTCTAGATGTATCACATAACAAGTTTACAGGTAATTTATTTGCAAGTTTTGGCAATTGCTCATCAACATTGAAGGTGTTGAATCTAGAAGACAATGATTTGGAAGGTGATTTCAGGAGCATGGTTTGTCTTCAAACATTAAAATTAGGAAGTAATAGATTGCAAGGTCAAATTCCATCATCACTTCAAAAGTGTAGCTCTTTGGAGATTCTAGATTTGGGATATAATAGCATGCAAGGAAAAATCCCAAATTGGATAGACAAATTGACTGATCTCCGAATTTTAGTATTGAGATCTAATAAATTCAAAGGTGAAATACCATTACAATTGGCAAAGCTACAACATCTTCAAGTCTTGATTTTGTCAAATAACAATTTGTCTGGAGTTATTCCAAGCAACTTGAGTAACTTGAAAGCAATGAAAAATCAAACAGAAAGCTCAGATGTCCTTCAATATTCAAATTCCAGCTTAAAATCTTACATAGATAAAATGGAAATCATCAACAAAGACCAAGTTCTAGAGTATGCGAAATCTTTGGCAATGGTTCGATGCCTTGATCTCTCTAGTAACAACTTCTCAGGTGATATTCCTCAAGGCATTGGATTCCTCATTGGTCTAAAAGTTCTCAATTTATCAAGAAATCATCTTAGTGAAAAAATCCCTACTTCTTTTGGAAATCTTGTGAAATTGGAGTCACTTGATATTTCATGGAACAATCTTACTGGAGATATTCCTGCAGAACTAGAACTTCTCACATTTTAAAGTTATTTCAACATATCTTATAATAATTTATTTGGTAGAATACCAACAGGAGGCCAATTTTTCACATTCAGTGGTGGTTCATTTTCAAACAATGCACATCTGTGTGGAATTCAAATAAACACAAGTTGTTCCTCTTCTCTTTCTCCAAAGAGCACTCATGATGAAGATGTAAGTGAAGAGGAGTGGGATGAAGATGTGTGGTGGGAAGTAGGAATTGGATTGAGCATTGGATTTGGGTTTTCAGTTGCAATTGGAGTATTATGTTTCATCAAAAAAATTCGTTTTAAATGCTTCAAGATCATGGATAAAATTATTGTCATTCTTGATCAAAATGTAATAGAAAAAATATTTTAATAAAGTTATTTTCTTCCCCATCCCCTTCCCCTCAAATATTCCCCCCCCCCTTCCCTTCTATAAGTGTGGATGCATATGGATTTTCTTATTATTATTTTTTATTTGATAGGAATTATTATTTTAAATACCATATTGTATGGTACATCCATGTATAACATGAAAGTAAATAGATATTCAAAATTCAATTGACTATTTTTATTGTCTCTTCTTTTGATTAAAGCTTAGTAGTGAACATTATTCCACATAAATATCTATTGTGTGACCATTTTTTAAAATAAAATTCTTGCTCGCATAATATAGATGTTTCATTAATTATAAGTCATACTAACAACCAAATTTTTTGATATACATGCAAAGAAACCAAAAATCAAAAAATTCAAATAAATTTAATGTCAATAATTAAAATGCCTACTTATCAATGAAGACAAATGAAATAAGATATGCATAACATTCAATTCTTTACTTGGAAAGAATTAATTTATCTTTATATGTAGATATCATAAAAAAAAAGTTTCAAGCTCTTCTTGTTCTATAAGTTGTTAGATGTATAGAAATTAAATTATAGTGCTTCATATTTAATTTCAATATATGAGATTTGTTATTATCATTTTTTTAAATTAATGTTCTTTAGTATAAACCATCATGTGTTACACAAAATTTAGCTTCAAGACATTTGGTGAGAGAAGCTTATGTGTGTGTTAGATTATTTTTATATAAATAAAAAATCTACCTAAGACATAATGTCTATGAACTAATCACAAATCTAGATTGGAGAATAAATATATTCAATATTCATTATGTTGAGGCAAACTAAAAATAGTAAAGTACAAGTATATAATCGTCTTGGATGCATGAATAAAGGATGACACATTTTGAAGAGGTCATGAGCCCAATAAATTCACTTTATTAATGAGGATATTAAATTAATAGAAATTGGAAGTGATATATCTATTAGTAAAGAGGATTAGGAGATTATTATACTAAAGTATATATTTTAATATTAGGGCCCTCTTTGATGGTGAAAAAAGTTAGGGGAAACATAAATATTTATATCTTAATAAATTATTATTCATCCTCCCATTTTATAGTTTGGAACATAAGAAAATATTTTTGCTTTAAAAGTAGCACAAAAGTAGGTACATTGAAAGACAAACTTTTTTATTTAATTATTGTGGAATTTACTTAATAAATAAGATAAATTTATGAACCCATATATCCATTAGGATAAAGGCAAATGTTATGAGTTTTTGTGTAAATCATACCATTTTGGGATTATTATTGGTCATGCACTCACTCATGCATGATAAATATATGGGTGTATATGGCTTTGAAACGAAAGTTCTACTAACTAGATCGTAATATTACAAGGAGTGTTATTTTGGAACAAAGTTCTACTGCAATAATCTTCATGTAGCGTTGCACCTTGATCACATGTTATGGTCTTTGATTTTCCATGCATTATTGCTTGAGTTTGGGGTGTACAAATTGACTTAATAACTATTTTACCATTATCCAAGGGATGCATACTATTTAATTTGTTTAGAGACCCACCAATCACCATGAATAGGAGCTATTTAATACATGAATTGTTGATTTCACCGACAAATCTTCTTATTGAAAAAAAAGACCTAGGGATTTGAGGTGTTGTTTTCTCTATTTTGACTTCATAATCATGTGAATAAAATATTAATTCTATTACTTAAGAATTTAGAATTTTAGCACATTTGAATGATATTTAAAGAATTTTTTTCGAAGGGATTCAATGTTGGGATCTCATTTGAGTTGAGTATTTTTAGAGAAGGAAGAGGATAAAATTAGAATTTTTAAGGGGATTTGAATTTATAGAGATTATGAGGCTCTTTAACTAGTGCCCTCTCTTTCTCAAGAGTGATTTTATTGTGATTATTTAATAAGTTTATTTAGCATGTTTAATTTAGGCTTTTGATTTTTAAATATATTTTAAAAGGAGAGCATTATGGCTTGATGTATTTCAAATATATAACTTATTTTGGATGAGCTTAAATGAAAATTCTCCTAAGAAGAGTGTTGAACCTAGTGATGGTCCTAGTTCGACACTTGCTATTGTCCTTTGGCTAGTTGTCCGCTTTTTATATACAATGAACACGATTGGGATGTGACCAACCTGCTCATAGGTTGACTTGCATGTGCCTTAATAGTCTTTTGCATTATTTCTTTTTCATGCATTTTTATTTTTATGTGATTGCATGTGTGTAATGTGATCCCTCATACTATTATGTTTGATGTATCTCTCTCTTTCTCAAATTCCTCTATTTGTACCTTCATTCTTCTCTATGTCGTAAATCTTTTATCCTTATCTTTATCTTTTCTTTGTCTTGTTGACCCAAAATCTTTTTCCTTTATTTTTTCAATTTGTCTCATGTTTTCCTTTTGGGGATGATGCAAGACATCAAGACATTTATGTTTCTTTCGGGTATGTGCAGGATCATGGCAGTCCAAACTAGGCCTCTAAGTGGCGATGAAAATTCAGAAAATCAGAGTTAGGTAACTTGACATAAAAATTTGAATAGGTTATTAACATAGTTTGGAAAATATGTAAGAACAAAAGTTGTAGCAAATTGAATGTAGTTTCTAGGCTACTAGTCTGTTTTTGGAAAAAAGTAAAATTTTGTTGAGAAAATTTGAAATTTCAATGCAGTGGTACTAAATTTTCAAGAAAAAGATAAGAAGTTGGTGTGTGTCTGACCACCCTAAGTACAAGAAAAACATAATATTTTTTTCTAAATTTTTAAATATAAGTAGAGGACACATGTTTGGATGTGCCAAATTCTTTTTAAAAAAAAATTTCCACGTAAATAATTAGTTATGATTTTTTTACTAGAAATTTTTAGAATTATTAAAACCCCTGTGTCTGACCACCATAACTTGGTCAAAAAATTATGAAATTCAATTTTATTTTATTTTTATCTTATAGTATGTGAAACATAGAATGTGGTGCATCTTGTAGATTTGAAAAATGTTAAGTTGTTTGAAAGTTATAGAATTTTTTCAATCGGCCTATCAATTGGGACTTTAGACGTAATGTAGGTAGAAAATCAACAATAATTATTTATTTAATTCAAAATAAGGAAAAGTTATATTAGTAGAAAGCTAGCAATTTTTTCTATAAACCCTTTTCATTTGATGAAATTTAGGTAAAAAAACCCATCAGCCACAAGGGCAAACTTTGGAAAACTAATCAAATTTTCAAAAACATGTTTTTTGGGTTGACTTTCAAGTCAGGAAATCCCAAACCAAATCCTAAACAGATATCCATTTTGGTTTGGTAATACCAAATTGAAATAGATATCTATTTCAAAATAGATATCCATTTTTTTTTCAAAATGGATATCCGTTTTGAAGACCTAAAAAACCCTCTTTAGTAAAATGGGCATAACTTTTGCATTTCTTATCAAAATTTTGACTTTTTATAGGCGTTGGAAAGGTGATTGAGATCTCTATGAAATGGTATAGGTGGTATTTATATATTGTAAACAATAAAATAATTATAATCATTTTAACTTCATATTTCATTTTTTCAAACATCTAATGCTCACTACTTTCACATGCAAAGTCTTTTTTCATGATTTTTTTTGTAACACTCATCTCAAAATACTTGAAACATTAGAAAAATTAATGAATAATGAAATATTTATATTTTTTGTAGCAAGGAGATGAACAAATCTTCATAAATCACAATATCTCTCTATCCCTTTCTCTACCTCTCTATATATCACTATGTCTCCCCTTAAGCTCTAGACATATCCCTCCCTCCTTTCTTCTCTCTTTGTTCCTCTTTATACCTATCTTTCTCACTCTCTCTCTTCTTGAGCTCTAGACCTATCTTTCTA
>VDFB02086081.1:21396027-21455233 GCA_007258455.2 Sequoia sempervirens
TCTCTCTCTCCTCTCTCTCCTCTCTCTCTCTCTCATACACTCACACTCTCAAGTATCTTCTTTTTCTCTCAATTATCTCTCCCTCTCCATCCCTCTATCTCTTTATCTCCCTCTCTCCCTCTTAGGTCTCTATTTCTCTCTATCTCTCTGTCTCTCTCCCACTCCCTCCTTCTATCTATCCCTCTCCCTCTCAAGTCTCTCTCTCTTCCTCCCTCTATCTTTCTCTCTCTCTCCGTCTCCCTCTCACTTTCCATCTCCCTCTCTCCCTCTCTCTCCCCCCACCCTTTGAAGTCTCTCTCTCTTAGGTCTCTCCCACTCTCTCTCTCTCCCTCTTAGGTCTATCTCTCTCTCTCTCCCCCTGCTTTTTTTCGATCTCCCATTACCCCTCTCTCTCACTCACTCACTCACTTTCCAACTCCCTCTCAAGTATCTCTCTCTCACTCCCTCTCTCTCTCTAGTTTCTCCTTCCCACCTTAACTAGATAAATCTCTCTATCTAGTGTTTCCTTCCCACCCTAACTAGATAACTCTATCTCTCCCCCCTTCTCTCTCCTTCTATCTCCCTTGCCTCCCTCTCCCTCCCTCTATCTATATATCCCTATCTCTCTCTCTCTCTCTCTCTCTCTCTCCATTAGAAGTAACTTGACATGGGGAGAGAGAGAGAGAGGGAGAGTGACTTGAGATGGAAAGAGGGAAGGAGAGATATAGAGAGAGAGTGGGAGAGAGAGATTTGAGAGGGAGATAGTGTGAGTGTGAGTGAGACATCAAGAGAGAGAGAGAGGGAGTGGGAGATACTTGAGAGAGAGACTTGAGAGGGAGAGAGGGAGTGGGAAAGAATTGAGAGAGAGAGAGAGAAGGAGAGGGGAGATGGATATGGAGAGGGAGATGGAGAGGGAGAAAGAGAGAGAGGGAGATGGAGTGGGAGGGACCTGGGAGAGAGAGGGAGTGAGAGAGAGAGAGGGAAGGAGGGATGGAGAGAAAGGTAGAGAGATATTTCTAGAGCTCAAGGAGAGAGAGTGAGAAAGATAGGTATAAAGAGGGATAAAGAGAGAAGGAGGGAGGGATAGGTCTAGAGCTTAAGGGGAGACATAGTGATATATAGAGAGGTAGAGAAATGGATAGAGAGATATGATGATTTATGAATATTTGTTCATCTCCTTGCTACAAAAACTATAAATATTTCATTATTCATTACTTTTCCTAATGTTTCAAGTATTTTGAGATAAGTGTTACAAAAAAATCATGAAAAAAAGACTTTGCATGTGAAATTAGTGAGAATTTGATGTTTCAAAAATGACATATGAAGTTCAAATGACTATAATTATTTTTTGGTGTAAAATATAGAAACACCACCTATTCCATTGTGTAGAGCTCTCAATCACCTTTCCAATGCCTATAAAAACTTGAAATTTTGATAAGAATGAAAAGTTTATGCCCATTTTACTAAAGAGGGTTTTTTAGGTTTTCAAAACGGATATCTGTTTTCATTTTTTTTTTTTAAATGTCTTTCCGATTTCCAAAATGGATATCTAGTTCAATTTGGTATTACCAAACCAAAATGGATATTGTACCCAAGCCTGAAAAAAGTCAAAGGTGTGAATTCCACATTTTTAGACGTGTTAAAAATGCCTTTTTTTTCACATTGCCACTTTTTGGACCCCCATGATCTTGCACATGCCCTTCCATGTTTCTTCCATGTTGACCTAAAAGGATTTCTTTTCTTTTCTTTTGCTTTGTTTGTGTCATTATTCTAGTTCTATGAGTATTTTGGGAGTGATTACAGTTTTGAGCTTTCTAAAAATTATTGTAGAAAGAACATACTGACCCCAAATCCATAGATACCTCATGTGTTTGGAGTTTCATTTTTAGGGGAAACCCCTCTCTTTTCTTTTGCATGATGTAGCTTTATTTGGAAACATATGCATTTCCATAGGACTTTCCAAGAAAGCTCTCGTCTTCTTTATTATTAGCATTTATCATTTTCTACTTTAAAGTAATTACTCATAGTATGGTGTTTAGCAATTTCTTTAAAGTGGGGGCATACATTGGCATTATTCTTTTGCATTTTTCTTGTTTCATGGTGTAGTCTTCTTACTTTGTGTGATGCATCTTTCACTTTGTGGATGACTTTGGGTGTGATGTCCCTCAAGAGTTTAGTCTCTCTTAGCATATTATATTCCTCTTCGTGGCTTGATGCGACACACTACATCCCCTAAGGTGTGAATCTTCTATTCTTTGATTGGTCCTCTCTTGGAGACATTAGGCATGATGTTACCTAAGTTAAGACCTTGCATGAACTAAGTAAGAATCCTTTGAACAATCCCTACACTATCTTTTCATTTACAATTTTGGTTATATAGCCACCTTGTATAATACACCTTGCATGCCTGTGGAGCCATCTTGTTTGTTCATGAGTTCCAAGCATACGAAGCTTTGCTTGCCTCATGAAGCTCAAAGTTCATTGTTGTGTGATACCTTATCAAAGTTATCAAGAGGTATGTTTGGTAAGGTTTGACGGGAAGTCCATCTAAGGCATGACTTTCCCATAGCCACTCGTGTGTTTGTGTCTATGAGTTCATACTGGCCATGTGTGTATGTGTCTCACCTCTTTCGAATACTCACCTAGCACTAAGCTTGAAGCTCCATTGCCTCAGATTGAGCAGTTATTTTCATAAAAACAATCGAGATCTAACCAACATCATGTTGGAAAAATGGTTGAAGCTTGATCTAGGGTATGTGCAGGATCATGATGGGCCAAAAAGTGGCAATATTATGGGTATTTGTAGGGTATGTGGCTGACGACCTTTTTTTTACCCAAAATTGATGAAACGAAAAGGGTTTTTAGAGGAGATTCTCAACTTTCCACCAATATAAATTATGTTTTAATTTGAATTTAATAAATAATTAATATTTATTTTCTATTAGAATTACGACTAAAGTCCTGATCGATAGGCTAATTGAAAAACATCTATAACTTTCAAACAGTATCACATTTTTTGAATCCAAAACATGCGTCACATTCTATGCTTCACATACTATAGGATTAAAAAAAGAATAATTAAATTTCATGAATTTTTTACCAAGTTAAGGTGGTCAGACATACGAGTTTTTATATTTTTTAAAAGTTGTAATAAAAAATTGATAATTAATTATTTACTTGGAAACAAATTACAAAAAAATATGCATCACATCCATATATGAGTCCTCTACTTATATATAAAATATTATAAAAAAAATATTATCATTTTATTATGGTTAGGGCGGTCAGACAGACACCTACTTCTTATTTTTTCCCTAAAATTTAAGTACTACTGCATTGAAATTTTAAATTTTCACCATATAGATTTTATTTATTTTTAGATAAACCTAGTAGTTTAGAAACTACATTCAATTTTCTACAAATTCTATTCTTACATTTTTTTGAAATAATATAGATAACTTATTCAAATTTTTACGTCAAGTTGCTTAACACTGATTTTTATGAATTTTTTGCCACTTAAGGGCCTATTTTATCCATGATGATCCTGCACATACCCTCCACCCATTTTGTTTTGTTCTTTCTTTTCTCTTTGTCTTTGTGGTGTATGCTTGTGCTTTGATGATGCTCTTTATACCATTTTCATGTGTGTTCTTTTGTGCCTATGTTGGTTTGCCATAGGATCTTGATCCTGGGGGCTTGATCACCCATCTAGATTGTTGTCATCCTATCTTTGTCATTGGTGCACTTGGACCCCTCTTGAAGTGAGTTTGTCTACTTTAGTGTGAGTTTGAAGCAAGTTCCTTCTCTCACTAAAGTGGGAGCTAAATGTAGTGTCTAAAAATGTTGTCTGTGACATTTTCACACTTGTTTGGGCCCTCCTTATAAAATTGAGCTTAATGATGCCTTGACTTAGTGTTGTAATGTGTTAAATAACACACTCACATTAGGTATTGGGCCCTTGTAAACTAAATTAACTTAATTATACCTTATTTAGAGTGTTGTAAAGTATTGTAACACACTTTCACACTTTTCTAAGGTTTTTATTAAATAATTGGGCTTCTTTATGCTTTAATTGGCCTTATTTTGCATCCACAAGCCTTAATTAATGCATCTTTTCAAAGATAATCTTGACATAAATTAAAATCCAATCATAATTTAGGTGTTTTTAGGCTGTGTGGCAGAGATTTAGTGATCTGGGACTCATACGCCACCTTGGGTATATGAGTCCCACCCAGGGTTTTGTGTCCCAATCTAGATTTCACACCTTTATAAGAATTTTTGAAAATATGTCCCATAATTATTCCTATGGGACTCATACACCAGTTCTAGCATATGAGTCCCATGTGGCCCAAAATTAAATTTAATTAAAATTCTTGCTGGGATTTTAGCCTCCTAGATCTAATGTCGGCTTGTAGTGTTGCAATTTTGGGAAATTAGGCATAAATAAGTCTAAATACAATATTTTTTCACTCATTTTCACCAAAGAATTCAATATATCATCCTAAGCCTTCAAGTATTCATGCATTATAGCAAATTAAAGTTCACAAGAGCATTGAAGATTCTTCAAGAGCTGATTATCAAGTGATTTAGAGCATTATGCAAGTATCAAGCATCATGTCAAAGTTATCATGCATTATGTTTTTTTTTTTAGTTAACATTTTTAATCTAGGGTTTTATTATTCAAGCTAGCATTCAATTCAAGATCTATCACATTCAAGCAAGAGTCAAGATCTACATCCATTGGAGCCATTTCGTACATGTTCGTAGCACTCTATTTCTAGGGTTTGGTGAGTTGCAACATAACATTTTGTTCATTCATCATTTTCATTTCCTATTTCATTTCATTTGAAGGTTTGATTACCAAAATAGGGTTTGACCAAGGAAAACCCCTTTCCACTAACAAAACAACATTTTCCCCTTTATTTAGTTTGTGATTTACAGATCTAGGTTGAAGACATATTGAAGAGCTAGTTTGGAGAAAGTTGTCATAGTTGTCACCTTGCATTCAATATCATTGGAGAACATCTGCAAGCTACAAATTGAAGATTCAAATCTGGAAATTAGGTGAAAGGACAAAGTAAACATTGAAGAGCACTTTCAAACTTTGAATTTCTAGAAAAACTTAACTAGACTGATACACCACTTTTGGTGTATGAGTCCCAGTATAGGAAATTTTGTAGATTTCAGAACTTCTAGACACCTCTCTATTAGATTTTGATTACTACCTAGAAACCCTAATCTGGGACTAAATCGCCTAGACTAGTGAATGAGTCCCAGTAGGCTTTAAAATTAGTGTTTTTAGGATTTCAGGCCTTTATCCAGTCATCTTCAGGTTTCCAAGTGCATGTGCCTTTCATCTCTCAGTTTTTTGTTTTGATTTACATGCATTTTTAGGTCATTTAGTGAAGTCTTGCATCGTATTAGATTTAAGCATTAGATCCTACATTTCATTAGTCTTTCCAAGCCATAGATTGGTGGTGAACCTCTCTTTAGTTTATAATCAGACCCTAGGACAACCCTATTGCAAGATATTTTCTCCTTTGTACACCTTAGGTTGATATTTCTAAGGTTTTCCTTGAATGAGAGAGTGTGAAGATTTTTATTCTATCTCCCAAGCATAGAAGCAACAAAATTCAACCTTTCAAGTGTCTATTGTTGTCAGGATGGGACATCTCCTCTACCATAGCATTTGATGCCACTAGGAGGTATGAGGGTGAGAATCAAATTTTGGGTTTAGAAGAATAAGTAGAATCCTTATATTTTGGTTCATGATTCCACCCAAGCCATGAGACTTTGGCTATTTGTTCAATTTTCTCAGAGACCAACAAGCCACAAGTAATAAGTGACCCCAATGAGCTGACATGAAATATCACCGTGTAGTGCAGAAAATTGTATTCCTTGCTCGATATGGGAATAATTAATGATAAATTGGACCTAATGCCGCCTTGATCTAGTGTTGTGAGGCATTTTACACATCCACATTAGGTCTTGGGCTTGTTTAAAGCTAAATTAACCTAATTTTTCCCTAATTTAGTGTCGTAAAATGTATTTATGTACATCTTCACATTAAATTTGGGAGGCTTGTAAATCAAGTGGACATAATCTAGTGTTGTAATGTGTTTTTTACATTCACATGGGATTTAGGGCCCTTTTAAGCTAAATAGACTTAATTTTTCCTTAATTTAGTGTTTGAAAGTGTATTTATTTACATTTTCACATTGGATTTTGGCCCCTATTGCATTTATGACCTTTATATCATCATTAATAGGCCCCTATGACCCCATATTCTACATCCAAATGCATTTTTTGATAAAAAAACTCAATAAAATCAATATATAAACCCAATTTCTTCACTCCCTAACATCCTAGCTGGAAAAATAGCTCCTGTGGGGCCCATTCACCACCTTGGGCGAATGAGTCCCATTTGAGCTATTTTCGAGGTTTAAGTGGGAAAAAGTTGCTTTTTAATTTAAATATCTTTAGTGTTGGCATTAGAGATCAAATTAATGGTCATTTGAGTGGCTCACCTATATAAGAAAGCCTTAAAATCCTCATTTTATCCTAACAATCATCCAAGTAACATAAGCCTACATGTTATCAAGTCAAGCAAGCAAGGGTTAAGCATTCCAAGGTCATCAAGATAGCTTTCAAGACCAATTCAAGGGCATTCAAGGGCAAGATTCTTCAACTGTTGTAGCAATTCAAGATCCATCATCATGCCAAGGTTCTAATAGCATTACTTCATGTTCATGCTTCATTATCTTATTTCATCATTTTGGCTTAATTACCTAAAAGGGGTTTGACCAAGGAAAACCCCTACTCCCTAACAATCAACACTTTTGTTCTCTTTCTTTATGTGATTGCAAATCTAAGACTTGGAGATGATTGAAGAATAGGTTTCAAACTTTTTGGAGTCATCTCCCTACTTGCAAGGTCAAAATCTTCACAAAAAGTCACTTACAACCTCAAAAATTAGGGTTTCAGATTGAGACACCCAGAGGAATAGAAAGAGAAAATCGAGAAGTGTAGATCAAAAGTTTAAATTTCCAAAAAAAATCCAAAATGGACTCATTCACCAAGAGTGGTGAATGAGCCCCATTGTGTGAGTTTTTCAGAGATCTTTGTAGATTTGGATACCCATTTGGCCGAAACTTGCTCTAGTATAGTTTTCAAGAATCAGGATTGATTCGCCCAAAATGGAAAATGAGTCCCACTAGATTTAAAAATAAAAATTTTCAATATTTCAGAGCTCCATTCCATCTCCAACAAGTTTCCAAGTGCACACTTACAATTTGACTTCTTTCTATTTTATTCTTCTTGCATTTTCAAGTGATTTAGTTCAATTTTGCATATTTCATTATCTTTTCCAAGTTTACACTTGGTGATGAAGCATTCATTATACATTATTCAATCCCTAGAATAGTCCCTTTGCTAGATTTCAATCTCCTTTGCACTGAAATATCAAGGGTTTGTTCTTTAGTGAAAGGTTGGAAATTAGTCTTTCTCCTTTTAGGTCCAAAACCCTAGAAGTGAAAGAAAGATCCCCACCAATTTTATTAATTTCACATTGTTAGAAGAGTGGGGGACATAAGTGAAATGTTGGAAGCTTCCTTAATAGTTAATACAACCCTCTTCACTAAGGCTATTAAGAAGTTGTAAGGAGATCTTGATAAGGAAAATGCCTTGAGCTAGAGTTTGCAACAAATGCTCAACACAATACAGGGGCTATCACTCCCTCCATAAAAAATACATGATGCTCAAGCCTCGTAAGATTAAAATAAATTGGTCATTGAAATAAAGGAGTTGAGAGAGGAATTGAAACAAAGTAAAGCAAAGGCCAGATCAACAAAGGAAGGAGTTGTGAAGAAGGTTTCTAACCTAGTTGACAATATTTTGGGGTATAGGTTGTCAAGGATCCTCTCCCAATGGAATAAAGAATGAGACCATTATACCAAATTGAAGAATGCATTCTCAAACCATAATCAAGTATGGATGAGGTTGAGATTCTTACAATTCAGTTAGTCCCATGGAATTGAGGCGTTGAAACTTCTTGACAACAATTCCAATTTTGATGGAAGTTTAGTATCTGACATTTTTAATGAGTCATATTTATTGGATGACATTGTGAATCATCACAAATGGTATAGGAATCTAATGAAAAAGGAGTTGAACACTTTTGAATATTTTGATGAGTTCTACATGCTTGAGCAATTTTGAGTGAAGAGGGTGAGGTTATAACATATGTGGAGTGGAAGTCAAAGTTTGAAAATCTTATAACTCTCATGTATAGTAAAATAAATAAGGATAGTGAGGTGGATGCTAACAAGCTCAACTCATGTATTGATGCACTCACGAGGTTGGAGTACACTTTATTAGGTTTCCCAGACCTAATGCACATTTTGATTGGAGAGTATTATAAGTCACATCTGGAGAGAATTGGAATTTTTTTCTACCAAGTGTTGATACATTAGCATAATAGGTGGAAGACATGGAAGAATAAAGATATGGAAATTTTAGTTGTGTTCATTTGAATTCCAACAACTAGGTATAACTGTTGCATGGGCTTGTTAGGAAGATAATGTTAGATATGTCCTATCACTTGAAGGAAGCAATTTGAGAGGATCACTTCCCATACACTAACTTAATGTCACAAAGATCTCTGACCACTTCCCATACACTAACTTTATTGCCACCACCTAGATTTTTTTCTTCTAGTGACTAGGAAATTGAAATGAGGATTTTTTCTTGTTGCTTCCCTTATGTTATAAAAGGGAATTTTGAGCCTCATTTCAAGTGTTCTACTTCTTATTCTTTGTAAGTATTTTTATAGAATTAGGATTGTATAGGTAATTCCTCTGAAATTCAGAGAAGAAATGTTGTTATTTTTCTTTGTAATAACAACAGATAACTAAAATACACTTTCTGTTGTCTTAAATTTGAGTAAAATTTTGTCATACTTTCCAACATTATATACATTTTGGTGCAGTCAAGGATGGAGGGTCCAAGAATAGGACTGTACAGCCTTGCAACAAGAGTAAACACAATGGAAAATCAAATAATTGGAATAACAATTGATCCCTCATGGGGTAAGAGAAAGATCAATTATTCACAGACAACATGCCCTGCCTTCTAGCTTACAACTTATAAAATGATATGGCGTTAAGCCCAAAAATACAATGTGGATTGAAATCCTTATATGATATATCTTCCAACTTCTCCCACTCTCTATGAATATCACCATCTCTAATGCAACTACACAATGCTTACATATATCAATTCCCAGCTCCATACAAGGTTCGTGTTGGCCTCAAGAGGTCCCAAATCTCAAAGTTGATGAAATGTGTGAAGGTTGGCCAAAACATATGGTTCTCCTTTGATCCTTGCTTTAACATGATGTGGTTAAAAATTGAGACCCCACAGTGAATGCAAATCCTTATGAAATGGTTTCCTAAACTCTGCAAGTCATGGAATAGGTCCACATACTTGAAAAGCCAAGACTGGTATGTGAATACTCTCTGTCTAATTACAATTGATATTTTGTTAGTGACATCTTCATAGTGGGATCTCAAAACACTTGAATTTTGGATATGATGTAGATGTTGCAATGTTATAGTGTAGTATAATACGGTATGGAATACTGAGACTGGGTCTTGATAGTTAACTTTTAAAATGCAAGAAAACATGAATGCAAATATTTTTTTTTTGGTTGATGCAAGATTGATTTCAAACTTGGATGCTCCTAAATCAAACATTTGAGTTTGAAGAAAAGTGATCCTCTCACTTTCCTGGGGCTAGAGGATAACCAATGCGGTCCAACTCAACCTAAGAAACACATGATGAATCTTCCTTTGGTTTTCCTTGCCATTTGACTAGATACTCCTTGTATTTCCTTCCTTTGGTACTAAGTCCAACTTTGTTGTCTAAAATTTTCTCATTTTTCTCCGAATGATGTGCTATCTGGTCCGAAAAACTAACTTCTATGTCATCTAGTGAATTTCCTTCATGATATTGGTATAGGTCTACAATGTTAAATATAGGTGATATGCTAGATTCCTCTAGTAGCTCCACTTCATATATGCATTTCTAGAATCAAAATTCTTGATGATCTTAGAAGGTCCAAACTTTTTCATCTTCAACTTATTATATGTCCCCATTGGAAATCTTTCTTTTCTTAGATATACCCTTACTTCCTCTCCCACTACAAACTCCTTATGTCTTCTCTTCTCATCTACTTTCTCCTTGTAGGTATTGTTCATCTTCTCTAGATGCTCCTTAACTTGAGTATGCATTTTTTCCATGAATCTTGCAAACTCTTCTTCCTCCACACTCCTTTTATTCTCCATATTGATATCTCTTAATTCTGTTATGCCTCTACGTTGTTGTCTTGTCACAATTTCAAATGGTGTCTTCCTTGTGGTCTAGTTTATTGAATTGTTGTATGCAAATTCTTCTTGCGGTAGTATTAAGTCCCAATTTATTACTTTACCTTCATTCAAATACCTCAAAAAGTTTCCCAAACTCCTATTTACGACTTTTTTTCGTCCATCTTTCTGTGGGTGAAATTTTGAACTATACTTCAAATCTATCGTCATCGTCTTCCATAATGTTTTCTAGAAATATCTAATAAATTTAGTGTCTTTTTTTGATATTATACTCTTTGGTAGTCCATGTAATCTAACAATCTATTTGAAAAATGGGTGTACAATATGTACTGCATCATTGGTTTTCTTACAAGGTATGAAATGTGCCATCTTAGAAAATCTATCCATAACCACAAATATAGAGTCAAATCCTCTCAGTATCTTAGGTAATACCAACACAAAATACATGCTAATTTCTTCCCATGGTCTCTCTGGTACTCTCAATGGTGTATACATTCTAGTGTTTTGACTGTTTCCTTTTGTAACTTGACAAATCCTACAACTTTGAACATATTTCTTGACATCCTTATACAACTATGGCAAAAAATAGTTCTCACTTACCAATTTTATGGTCTTATAAATTCCATAATGTCCTATTAATCATTCACAATGCTTTTCCTTGATCAAATTATCTCTCATTGAACTTCTATGGATACATAATTTATTGTTCTTGAATAACATATCTTCTTGAATGAAATAATCCAACCATTTGCTTCTATCTATCTCTATAGGTTCCTTGCAAGCCTTCCATTGCTTAGCAAAATCAATGTCATCCTTATACATATGCTTCAATTATTCAAAACCTAATACTTCAATTCTCATCTCTATCAACAAACTTCTTCTCATGCTCAATGCATTTTCAACCTTGTTTGACTTTCTACTTTGGTGCTTCAACACAAATGTGTAACTCTACAAGAACTCTACCTGTCTCATGTCTCTAGTTCAACTTGACTATTCAAATATTGTAAAGCTTGGTGATCCATTTATGACACAAATTCTTTGGGTAACAAGTAATGTCTCCACTTCTTCAAGTCTTGTATTATTGCATAGAATTCTTGATCATAAACTGAATATATTCTCCTAGCATCATTGAATTTTTTACTGAAGTAGGCTACTAGTCTCCCTTCCTAACTAAACATAACTCCTATTGCACTCCCACTAGCATCACAATCTACTTGGAATACCTTATCAAATTTTGGTAGTGCTAACACAAGTTGTTCTGGCACCTTTTTCATCAAAAAATCAAAACTCTTATGTGCTCTGATGTCCACTTGAATTCCTTTTGGTCACCCCTCATTATCTTTTTCATAGGTGTGAAAATACTACTAAAATTTCTAATGAAATTTTGGCAAAAACTTGCTAGTCCATGAAATGATCTTACTTCTCCAACATTCATAGGTGTAGGCCATTCAACTATTGCTTTAACCTTCTCAGTGTCCATCTTTAATCCTTATCACAAATCCCAAATACACAATTTCTTCCTTCATGAAGCTACACTTCCTGATGTTTATCAACAACTTATCCTCCCTTAGTCTCTAAAATACTTTTTTGATGTGATCCAAATGTTGTCCCTTAGTCTTACTAAAAAATTAGAATATCATCTAGGTAAACAATGACAAAATTTCCTATGAATTTCATCAAGACTTCATTCATCAGCATCATAAATGTACTAGGTGCATTAGTTAGTCCAAATGACATGACCAACCATTCATACAACCCCTTATTTTTCTTGAAAGTACTCTTCCATTCATGTCCCTCTTTGATCCTGATTTGATGGTATCCACTCTTTAGGTCTATCTTGGTAAAATACTTTGCTCTACTCAAACTGTCCATGATGTCATCCATCCTAGGAAATGGGAATCTATACTTCATAGTGATCTTATTAATAGCCCTTGAATCTATACACATCCTCCATTCTTTGTATTTCTTAGGTGCAAGTACAGTTAGTACCACACATGGGCTCATGCTTTCTCTGATCAATCCTTTCTTTAGTAGTTCCTATATCTATCTATTTAGCTCCACATTCTCTACTAGTGTCATCCATTGTGCAACTTTATTTGGAAAACTAGCTCCTGGAATAAGATCTATATGAATACTGATACTCTAGATTGGTGGTAATCCATTAGGCACATTCTCTGATACAAAATCTTGGTACTTTGTCAATTGTTCAGTGACTTCCTTCTCCAATGATTCTTCTTCTCTTGCGGAAATTATCTCTACATATAGAGCTCAACACTTCCTTGGAATCAAATCAAAACATAGGTTTTTATGTCTCAATCCATCCAAAAATTTCCTTCCATCTACCAAATTGATTCTAGTTGTTCCACATACTTCACTTTTAGGTTCATCTCCCAAAGGTGTCAAGGTGATTCTCTTTCCATTGGATGTTATGGTATAGGTGTTCTTTCTCCCATCATGTATAGCTTTCTTATCATACTGCCAAGGTCTACCCAACAACATATGACATACATCCATCAACATCATATCACATAGTACTTCATCATTATATGATCCTAAATGAAATTTTACTAGAAATTTCTCACTTACTAGTATCTTGTGCTCATCTTGAATCTAGGCTATCCTATAAGGCTTAAAATGTTTTCTTATTTCCAAATTCAACTTTTTCATCATTTCCTCATAAACTAGGTTAGCTAAGCTACCACTATCAATGATAACTTTGCAACACTTACCTCCTACTTTGCATCTAGTCCAAAACAAACTTTTCCTTTGTGATGCTTCCTTAGGTACTCCTTTCTCCTAGAACAATTCTCTCCTCATGAATAATGATTCTCCCTTCTCAGAACTTCCTCCAAAACTTGATGATTCCATTGGTTCTTCCTTCGAATATCTGATTCTTGCATGATTTTCAATCTTACTTTTTTGGTGACACTCAAATGCTATATGTCCTCCTCCACCCTTAAAACAGGTTCCTCTAAAAGTTCTCTTGCCATATCCTTTCTCATCTCTCCGGTATCCATCATTGCGGCAAGAATTGTAGCCTCCTCTATTGTGGTGGTAAGAATTTTTGTCATCTCTCCTTCTATGGTATGAATTAGAATCCCTCTCTTCCTTGCGGTACGAATCTACGTCCTTGTTTTGCTCCGCATATGGTTTTTCTACTCTAGAATGTGACCTTCCTTTTTGAAATCTACCTCATCTTCCTCTCTCCCTCTATTCATGTCTCTTTTTTAGCTTGTCCGCCACCTTTAATGCAAATTGATATGCTTCCTCTACCAAATTCATCCTTACCAGACTCGACTTTTCATGAATGTTCATGCTCAACCCATTGATATATCTTAACACTTTCTCCTTGCTTGCTTCACTATCTCTAGTCTTGATGACAGTCTTATGAAATTCCTCAGTGTATTCTTTCACAGTATTTTCCTTCTATCTTAGGTTTTGCAATCTGTTCAACAGCTCCAACTCATAGTCCATAGGTATAAACTAGTTCTTCAATTTTGTCACCATTCTATCCCATTTCACAATCTTCTCTTTACTTTTTCTATTTTTCTCCAATTGAAATTCATTCCACCATATTGCAGCATGTCCCTTCAGTTTAGTCTTTGCAATTCTCACTCTCTTCAGGTATTCAATTTCTTCATGTTCAAAGTATTCTTCAATTTAAATTATCTAATCAATCAAATCTTTAGGGTTTAGGTTATCGGTATAGTTTGAAATCTCCATTATAGGTCACTTTCCTATTTTCAAAATAGCCTTCAACATCTTCATATGATCTGGCTCTTCCTCTTTTGTGGTTTCTTTAGTTAGGTTCGTAGCTTGAACTTCATCATCATCACTTTCATCATTAGGTATAAGGTTTAAACATTTTCTTTTGTCTTCTCCAATAGCATCCAATATAACTTTCATTGTTCACATCATTTCCATCATCTCATCCATCTTTCTAGCAACATTAACAATAGTATGAATTCTCCTTGGTGACATCTCTTCCTAGGATCTAGTGCAACTACCTCATTCAGAAATATAGCTATAGGGTTGCAACTACCACACAATCAGAGATATGTTGACAAACACAAGTAGGCTACCTCAAGTCGGCAATTTTTTAACACAAAGATCTTATCAAATTCCTTACCTAACTTCACTCTCCTCTCCCAAGGTCCGCAACTTGCTCTGATACCACTTGGTGCAGTCAAGGATGGAGGGTCTAGGAATAGGATTTTCAAGCCTTGTAGCAAGAGTAAACACAACGAAAACTTAAAGAATTGAAATAAAAATCCCTCACGGGGTATAGAGAATGATCAATTAAATTCAAAAACAACATGCCCCGCCTTCCAGCTTCCAACTTACAAAATGATATGGTGTTAAGTCCAAAAATAAAACATGAATCAAAATCCTTATATCATATATCTTCCTACTTCTCCCACTCTTTATGACTATCACCATCTCTAATGCAACTACACAATGCTTATATATATCATTTCCCAACTCTAAACAAGGTCTGCGTCAGCCTTAAGAGGTCCTAAACCCCAAAGTTGATGAAATGTGTGAAGGTCGACCAAAACATATGGTTCTCCATTGATCCTTGATTTAACATGATGTGGTTCAAAATGAAGGCCCCACAATGAATGTGCATCCTTATAAAATAGTTTCTTGAGCTCCGCAAGTCACATAATATGTCCACACACTTGAAAATCCAAGACTGGTTTGTGAATGCTCTCTATCCAATTATAGTTGATATTATGTTAGTGATATCTTCGTATTGGGATCTCCAAAGAACTTGAATTTTGGATCTGATGTAGATGTTGCAATGAAGATCATATGTCCTACTCTACCAGCTCTAAAGTTATAATATAGTATAATGCGATATGAAATATTGAGACTGGGTCCTGACAGTTAACTACTAAAATGCAAGAACACATGAATGCAAATATTTTTTTTAGTTGATTCAAGATTGCTTGTAACTTGGGATCCTCCTACATCACATTCTCTCTTGAATCAATATAATCAAGGATTATTTTTACTTCTCATCTCATATTTAGTGTTATGGATATTTAAAAATTGTTGTTTTCTATTAAATGAATGGAGCAACTTTGTTTTCAGTTTATTTATTAGATATTATGTGGGTGCAATTTGGATTTGTAGGTAGTGTGATAGGATTATACTTTTTTTGGTTTCTCATTGTAGGTGTGGACATGGAAAAAATAACCATTCTAATTTTTCTCATGTTTGGGCCATCATAGTGGACTTTGGCTTGATTTTTTCTAGATTTAATGTTGTAATGTGACCAACACATTCACATTAGGTCTTGGACCCTTGTGAATCATTAAGACTTCTAGGATGTCTTGTAAAAGTGTTGTGAACTATTGTAACCCACTTTCACACTTTTCTAGGACCCTTTTAATATAATTCACTTAAATATCTCTGTTTCATCACTTACCGAGTCTTATTTAAAAGTGTTGTAAAGAGTTGTAACAAACTCTCTCACTTTCTAGAATTGTCATCACTAATTCAACCCTTTCTCATGTTTAAGTGACCCCTTAATGAACTTTCTGGCCATACTTAAGTGTATTTTTGAGGATATTCCCATTAAACATTATTTAATGCACTTTAATTTTTGAAACCTAGTGAAATTGCCTTGGTGGGACCAAGTTACCACTTGGGGTGACTTAGTCCCAATGGGAACAAGAATCAAAATAATTTTAATTTCTTGGTGGGATTTTATTCTCTTACCCTTGAGGTTGCAATGTGATGTGTTATTTTCAAAAATTAATGGAAATTCAAGTATAAATAAGGGTTTTTCCTATCATTTTAACCCCCATTCATTCACTCAAGAAATTCATTCATTCACTTAATCATTCTCAAGCATTCAAGCACTCTAAGCATAATCAAGTCTTCCATTGGACCACTTCATTGCATATCTTTATATTTCTACATCAAGGTTTTGGTGAATTCTTGACATTGCATGTTGTTTATTCATCATTCTCTTCTCATTCCATTTCATTTCATAGGGTTTGATTACCAAATCAGGGTTTGACCAAGGTAAACCCCTATACTCTAACCCTTAACCCTTCTTTCCCTCTTTGCATGTGTGTTTGTAGGATTTGTATGCAAATTTGTCAAATATTCTAGTGTCAAAAAGAGGTAAAAAATCCATCAAATTCAACATAACCCTAATTGAAGCTTGGAGACTCTTTTTAACCCTTTTTCTATAGATTCAAATTTAGACACCTATCAGAAAAGGAAGTGCAGATTGGAAGCTACAAAATCCTATTTTGAAATTCCAAAAATCCCTAGGTGGACTAAGTCACCATCTGTGGCGAACTAGTCCCACTTCCAGGCCAAAAAAATGATTTTTGCATTTTTGAGTACCCATTTGGCAGATTCCCACTCCAACAGATTTTCCTTGAAACTAGACTAAGTCACCTAGCTTGGTGTAAGTGTCCCAGTCAACATTTCCAATCAACTCTATAGGATTCTAGAGCCTCTCTATATCAGAATTCAAATTCGAGGTGCACCTCTCCAATTTTGTTTAATTCTATCATCATTTACTTGCATTTTTAGGTGTTTTTGCATACATCACTGTGTTTTCCAACACTTTGTATTTCTTAGGTTTAACATAAATAAATCATTTATTTTTTATTTCATTACATTTAGACATCATATTTAGGTACATTTCATTCCTCATAACATCAATATTTGAATGTAACATTGTATTTTGGCCCATCTTTCTCCTTTTAGGTGAAAAACTCTAGAAGGAACTTAAATCATTCAAGTTCCAAAATATTTGTTTACATTTTGGTGAACTCAAATTTTGAACGCTCTTACTTCTTATTTCAAGAGAATCCTAGGTTTAACCTACATTAGAATTGCATTGTTTAATTTGCATCCTAGGGTTTTAAAAATTGCATTAGTGAAAAACCTCATACTGCTTTCATTTTTGCATCTTATTTCATTTGAAAAATAATAAATTTTTGAATTCTCATACTGAAGCTGCATCTTTGCATCTAAAGGACATCAAATTGCATTCAAAATTTCTAAAAAAATCACAAAAAAATCCTCATTGGGACTAATTTTCCACACTAGGTGACTTAGTCCTTCTGCACATTTTACACTATTATTTTTAGCATTTTCCATCTATTTTCCACATTTCTATCTTTTGTTATTACATCTCTATTACAGTTTCCAGAATTTATGTTATTAGCATTTTATTACTCCTAGTTTTCATTTTATTTGCATCCACCCCACCTTTAGTAGCCTTTGTATGAGTGTTTGGTGCCCTATTGATAATACTTTAGTGAGAATAAATTTAGGACTCATAGCATCCCTTGATAACACACTCATTGTGGACGTTGGGTTGTCTTGAGCTACTACTCCTAGTATTGACAATAGTGCATTAGGCATGGACCCTACCTTTAGCAATATTGTTCCTTCCAATAGCATGTACAAGTTGACACATAAAATGATCACATTCCACAAGAAAAATTCATTAACATTCATGAGGATTTAGCACATTTGCAACAAAACTTGTGTCTTGAAAACATTTCAACCACTGCAATTCCTACTATAGAAAATATCCATAGCCTAATTGAAAGTGAAAAAGGCTTAAACATTATGAAATGAATTATTAAGATATACAACAAACATGCTCCTTGCACATCCCAATCAACATACATTGTGGTTAGTCAAGGAGGACTTAACACTCCTCCTCCTTCCACAGTGGCATCTATACCTACCTACACTACACCACAAGTCACAACCACAATGCAATAGGTTAGCAATGTGATTCCTTCCTTGACTATTCCTGCTAGCATTCCTAATTCTTATGTGGCATCAAATGTTCTCCCCTCTTCCACCATTCCCTCTATTAGCATTCCATTCACTTTCCCTATCACTACATACACTTCATTACCACTTTCCCTTCCACCTCATACCACTTACACTGACCCTCTCATCACACAAATTTTCCAAACCGTCTCCTCCATGTAAAAACAAATATCCACCGTCAACTAAAACCAGAATGGACCACCCACCTATTATCTTTGAAGTAGCCCATTCTCCTTGGAAATCATAAGAACATCGATGCCACAAGGAATAGACATGCATAGGTTTGAGAAGTATGGAGGAAAGGGTGATCCTACTAATCATGTTAATTCTCACACAACCTTGTGCAGTGACTTTGTCCTTGATGATAAATTTTTGGCCAAACTATTTCCTAGGACTTTAAAAGACATTACCTTAGAATGGTTTTCATCCTTACCCAATAATTCAATTTGGTCATTCAATGAACTATTTGATGCATTCATAATTCATTTTCAAGTGCATATGACTCCAAAGAAGACATTGGTTGATTTAATGAGATGCAAACAAAATGTGGATGAAAAAGTAACTGATTTCATCTCACGCTATCAGTCACTTTATGCCCAACTCGATGTCAAAATTCCTAATCCACATCTCCAAAAGATGTTCATTAAAAATTTACAAAGTCACATTTAGGATAGATTGACCATGATGAAATTTACCTCCTTTATGCACTTGTGTACATCCCTTTGTGATTATAACAATTTGTTAGTAGTCGTGATGCAAAGTCCACTTCCAACTGAATTGAAAAATCTAAATATAGTGCTTCAAACAATTCACAACCATTTCGAAAACAAAACAAAGGGTTCTTATAGTTCAATCCCCCTCAAAAACCAACTCAATTGGTCAACAACCAAGTAGCGGCTATTAAAGCCATGATACCTTATAGTTATGGAGATCCAAAATGACATTTTACACCATTACTAGACACTCTTCATAACATAATGACCCAGCTTAAATATAGAAACAAATGATTTTTTTACCTACTGTTAAACCATTGGATCCAACTAAAATTTTCCTCTAGCCTTTCAACCTAACGCTTATTACCATTATCATAGACAAAATGGACATGACACAAAATAGTGTAAGCATCTTAAAAACATAGTGCAAGGCCTCATTGATTCTGGTCATCTATCTATTTCAAATGTTAATGTTAAAGGCAATACATCCGTTGCCCCACCCAATCAAAATTTGCAAATTTTACCAATCTGATGCCTAAAAATAATGTGTCATTCGTCAAAGCCAGTGAAACTAAAAACAATGATGTGATGATTGTTCATAAAGCTATTGAACATCTCAATCCTATTCTAGATACCATTACTATTAATCCTATAAAGTAAATGGTAAGAGCAATAGACACTATCCCTCGTAAGGGCCAACCTAAGAAAAATATTTATATTACTTTCTCTTCTAAGGATATTCTTTCGAATCTTCTCAATGGTCCTCTTTACATAGCCGGTCATATTTATGATAATCCCACTAATGGGATACTCATAGATCTTGCCTGTGTCGAGAATGTGATCACTAAAGAATTTTTGGTATTACATGATATTTATCAAGATTATTATGTCAAACTAAGAGCATGGATCAAAACACACAATGGCTTTGCATTCCCTATGATAGCATCAATTGTTCTTCCATTACAAATAGGACCTAAGACATTGGATGTTACATTCTTTATCATTCCCCAATCGGATCAGTTTCGCCTACAGCTAGGCCATCCATGGCTTTGCTTGATAAAACTTATCCCTTTAGTCATCCACAAATGTTTAAAGTTTCCACATGATAATGGCATATTCACTGTTCACCATAGTGACTTTAACCCTTTTTATTCTAAAGGAAACTTCTCCTTAGAAGCCTTTTGGCATGAGCCCATGGAACCCATAACACCTCGCAAAGATTTATTTTTCATTGCTTATCAAAAGTTTAAAGCAAAGAAAATTTCTGAATTGTCCCTCCAAAACTAGTCCTCATCCACCTCCAACACTCCCATCCTTGATGAGACTGAACCATAGATTTTTGGCACCAATGCATTTCTCTGGCACCAATGCATTTCTCTAACACTTTTAGGGTTTTTCACCTAAAAGGAGAGAGGTAGTGCCAAAAATGCTAAGGGTTTCATTAAAATTATGTTATGTGTGATGTTATTTGAGCTAAATGAATGGAACTAAGTGCAATTAAGTGATCTATATGGTTGATTATGAATGCAAAACTAAGATCTAAGCTATGTTGGAAAACACACTATGATATGCAAACAATGAACTAAAAGATGAATGAATGCAAAAAATATAGAGAAAGGTTGAATCAGAGTGCACCTGGGAAAGATTTGAGGAATTTGGAATGTCCTTAATGCTGTATAAAATTACTAAAAATCAACAATGGGACTCATTTTCCTAGGGTGGTGAATTAATCTCGCTACTGGTGAAATTTGTTGAGAACCAACTTTTTGATTGTCGAGATCCAAAATCTAATAAAATTTAGATTTTTAGTCTTAAGGTGAGAATAATTCACCACTGGTGCCAAATCAGTCCTCTCCCAAAATTCTGAGAAATCAGGAGACAACTCTACAACACCAAATCTAGAAATGTTTTCTTGTCGGGTTACTGAAGTCAATTCTGTAGGAAACAAACAAAAAACCTTCCCCAAGCTTGAAATATGAATGATTTGACTTGAAGCACCTAGTTGACTTGTTGACCAATCTTCAATCACCTAAATGCTTGTTAAATTTGCATACAAAGGTCTACAAACACACATGCAAGAGGGGAAAAATGGTTGAGGGTTAGCAAATAGGGGTTTGCCTTGGTCAAACCCCACTTTGGTAATCAAACCCTTAATAAAATAGTGAAATGTAAGAGAATAAAAAAAATAACATGCAAATGCTATCAACTTACCAAACCCTTGTTGATGAAAATCTAAAGTTGTATCAATGGATGCTCCACAATGCTTGAATAATGCTTGATTTGATGTTATAAGGTGCTTGAATGATTGAGTGAATAGTTGAATGAGTGAACTTGATGAATGCTTGAATGAATGAATGGGCTTAGAATGGATGTAAAAAAACTTATTTATACATTCTTGTTCATTAGTAACCCGTTAATACCTTATCATAGGCCAAAATCAAGTGATTTTGAATAAAAACGCAAAATGAAATTTAAAATATTTTGAATTTGGAGCCAAGGGGGACTCATTTGCCACCCATGGTGAATGGGTCCCACCTAGGACCTAAAAATGGGTGTTAGGAATTATCTTGTATTTAATGTTGTTTGTCAAGCTTACATTAAAAAATACACTTAATTAAAGCTTATAAGGACATAAAAGGGTCAAATAAAGCATAAGAAAGGTTTAAATTGGGAAATTATGCCTAGAAAAGCATGAAATCTTGTTACAAGACATTACAACACTTCAAAATAGGACTTGATTAGTGATGAAATGTGATTTTTAGGTGAATTGCAATGAATATAGTCTAGAAGAGTGTAGAAATGTTTTACAACACTTCACAAACCTTCACAAGACGTTAATATTTGAATTTTAGTACATAAATATGCATGTTCAAGCCATGTTACAACATAAAATTAGAGAAAAATAGAACAAACATAATTAAAAAAAACCTAAAAAGCCATGAAAGTGACAAGGGGCCATTTTTCTATGACACATTTAGCCCCCACTTTAGTGAGAGGATGAACTTGTTTGAAACTCACACTACAGTAGCCATGAACATCGAGAGGAGGGTTCAAATGCACTTACATTAGCAAGAAGGAATAACAATAATCAATATGGATGATCAAGCACCTAGGATGAAAATCCCATGGAAAACTAACCATAAGGACAAAGGAACACACAAATGTTGAGAATCGGATGAAGCTTCAATCGTCTGTCCAACTAGTTGTGGATTAGATCTAGGTTGATTAGGAATGTATACTCACTCTGGGGTGACATAACACATGATGGTCCACTGGGTGAGAAGGCCCAAGTATACTAACTCTGGGGCCATGGAACTTCTGATTGTTCGTAGGGTGAGAAATCCCAAACATAGGAGATACACACGCTAGTTGGTATGCACTCACACACACAAAGGTAGCTATGGGGAAAAATCATGCCACTAGATGGGCTTCTCGCTCAACCATATCAAAGTTATACCCCTTGATAACTTTAACAAGGTTCCACAAAGGAAAATTTTTGGTTACTGCTTCATGAGACAAGAAAAGCTCCATATGCTTAGAACTCATGAACAAAAAGGAAGGTACCACAGGCATGCAAGTTGCATTATACAAGGTGGAAAAAATGCAAAATGTAAAATGTAAAAGATGTTTAAAGGATTCTTGTTAAGTTCATGCAAGTTCAATCACTTAGAGAACATTGTGCCTAATGTCTCCAAGAGAGGACCAATCAAAGAATAGTATAAATTCACAACTTACTAGATGTAATGCGTTGCATCAAGCCACCAAGAGGAATGTAATATACTAAGATAGATCACACTTATGAAGGACATCACACCCAATGTCATCCAAAAAGTGACAAACACATCATATGAATGACAAGGCTACACTAGGAACCAAGAATGCGAATGAATTAAGGGTAATGTATGCTCCCCACTTTAAAGGAATTACTACACATCATTCTGTGAGCAATTACTTTAAAGTAGCAAAGAAAAGAAAATGAAAAAGGAAAAAAAGACATGAGAGACAACTTGGAAAGCCCTATGCCAAGTCATATGTTTTGAAGTTAGGCTGCATCATGTCAACAAAAATGAAGATCAAGTGAGTTTCCCCCAAGAAAAGAGCACACCAAACACATAAGGGATCTATGGATTTGGGGCCAGTATGTTCATTCCTGAAATGTTTTTATGAAACAGCTCAAAATTATTATCATTTTCCAAAGCACATAGAACTAGAAGAATGACACAGAGAGCAAAAAAGAAAGTCCGTTTTGGGTCAACATGGAAGAGACATTTGGTATCAATGCTTTGCATCATCTACAAAAGGAAAACAAAGTGAAAATAAAATTAAAAGGAAAAAGAAAATGAAAAAGCATTTGGGTCAGCATGAAGGAGACATTGCGGTCTTAATGCCTTGCATCATCCCCAAAAGGAAAACATAAAACAAAAAAAAGGACCTTTTGGGTCAACATGGAAGAGACATAGGGCATCTCTACACTTTGTGTCATCCCAAAAAGGAAAACACAAAACAAAAAAGAGAAAATGACAAAGACCATTTGGGTCAACATGGAAGAGACATAAGGCATATCTACACTTTGTGTCATCCCCAAAAGGAAAACACAAGATAAAAAGTGAAAAAGGTAAGCCACAACATATAGAAGAAGAGAGATACAAATAGAAAAAGTGTATGATGAGAGAAAAAATTGAACACATGATACATGCAAAAATGATACACACATGAAGGAAAAAGAAGCAAGTAATGCAAATGGAAGTCAACCATTAACTAAGTTATTTGTTTCTCAATCTGAAGCAACTAAGTAGAAAAGGAATAACATAGTTAAGTGACAAAGACAAATGCATTGCAAGGACAAGGCTAACAATTTATTTCCCCCACAAATTGTAAAGGAAAGAATAAGCCAAGGTGAGTGATGGAAAAGGATCATGCGATAGTGAGAATAAGGAATTCTACAACTATGGCATGATGATGGGATTTGGTTGCTTTAAGGTACGATGGGGAAACAATCGGTAGTAGTGAAGTGATAATTATCCAATATGTCCTTCAATGTCCGACATTCTTCTGTTGCATATTTTTTTGTAATTTTTTTCCAAGTAAATAATTAATTATGAATTTTTTATTACAACTTTTAGAAAATATAAAAACTCGTCTATCTGACCACCTTAACTTGGTCAAAAATTCATGAAATTTATTTTTTATTTTTTTAATCCTATAGTATGTGAAGCATAGAATGTGACGCATGTTTTGGATTCAAAAAATACGATACCGTTTGAAAGTTATAGATGTTTTTCAATCAGCCTATCGATTAGGACTTTAGTCATAATTCTAATAGAAAATGAATAATAATTATTTATTAAATTCAAATTAAATCATAATTTATATTTTTGGAAAGCTGGGGATCTCCTCTAAAAACCCTTTTCGTTTCATTAATTTTGGGTGAAAAAAAATTCATCAGCCACATACCCTACAAATATTGCCACTTTTTGGCGCACCATGATCCTGCACATACCCTTTAATAGAATTAAATGAATTAAGTTAAAAATGTGTATCCACATTTCATTATGATTTAGGAGAGGAAAAATTAAATTAGTGACTTAAAGAATGAGATTTTTCTCCTTGGATGGAAAGATATTCAACATAAAGCACCTAAATTGTAGGTCTAAAATTGTGTTTAGATGTTCATAAAATATTCTAGTGTGTTGTATGTCCAATATTATATATGGAGAAGTATATGGCCTATGAAATGTTCATGAAAATTTTCTAAACTTGGTTTGGTAATATTGCATACCACCTCAAGGTCTTGGCCAAAGGGCTGATGAATTTTCTAATTCACAATTCATTAGATTCACATTGTTTTGTTACTATAAATTTGTGTCTTGTATATATCAAGTGTTCTATATTTTTACAATCTTGACACTTGTTCCAATCAAGATGAAGTGTTTCTTTTTACTAATCCTATTTTGTTCTCTGGTTTAGTTTTCCACCTAGAGATAAGTTGGGATCTCATTGTTCCTATAAGAGGTACAAGTCCCCAATTAGATCCAATGTTAGAGCCTAACTTTATAGGCCTCAAAATTATTGTTCCCTTGCATTGTATTAGATTTGTGATAACCATCCATATATAACCAATCTAAGATAGTATAAGGAGGTTTTCCATGGCTCAAAATTTTATCCACATGCTACATCGTGTCATCACCTATGTGATCCTCTAGTGTCAAAGGTTGTAAAAAATCCAAAAATTCACATGTGTGTTAGGTCTATTGGGTCATTTCCAATAGTTTTTTAAAGTTATTAGAGTTTCAAACATTTGAATTTATTGATGCTAGTATACCATCCTTGTCATCTCTGACTTCCCCTTTGTCTTTCTTGGGTTTCCAAACTCCATTATCTTGGCATACCTTTCAACCCAATCCTAACATCCCAGTCACTTTCCTCATAAAATTCTTCTAAGGATTCTTGTTGAACTATCAACCCATTCCTTACCTTCATACCACCCACTTGAGCCCCAAAATCATGACCCCATACCTTAGAGAATCTTAAGCATTAGATTTTCAAATTGTGTTTCCCTTGATATCATTTTCACATCTCTAACCTCTAATCCTAGAAAGTATTCATGGAACACTTAAGTCATTCATATGAGATAAACTTTTAGGATTCCTTATCCCATAATACCTTTCATTATTTCCCTATCAAATTTTTGGATTTTCATTTCCCCAAGTACCCTTTGCATGTCATCCCCAACTCCCAACTCCTAACTCAATGTTTTACACCAAGTATTCTATATCAAATTCAAATTTGTGACCTTCCCCTTCCCTAGGTACTTATTTTTTGTCATGCCCACCTCTCAAACCCCATCGATTCCTTCATGTAATTTATCAAATTTATACTTTCTCTCATTCCTTTACCTCAATTCTCTTCCTTATGCATCTCTAAAAGTCTACCATGCAATGAATTCACTTATATGTTAGATATCAAAGTTGGAGATGTGGAAATGTCTTAAAAATGGTACTAGGTATGAGTCATGCTAACCCTAATCTCCAACATTCTAGAAATTTCTCATCTCATTAGGACTATTTTTTATGTTTCCCTCCATCTACATGACTTCTTCATTGAACCCTTGATACCCAATACTCTAACTTATCAATTGGAATGTAGTATGACCCTCGACTTGTCATGGTCTAAAACTCCCATATTTTTGTGTAGCATCCCATTGACTTGATTTAATGTAGTGACCACTTAAAAAGGGTTTATGCCACTTGAAAATAATGTTCATCATTTAGGTGTGGATTTATAAGTGGTTTCTAGTGATAAGGAATAAAACCACATAGGATGCCATTAATGTTTTAACATTTCCATGTAGCTACCAAATCAAAATTAATGACACCTAGAAATTATATTTTATTCTAAAGCACATATATTTAAAGGAGAAAATAATAAAAATGGTTATACCCTACTTTATTATCATGGTTGAAGATTGGATAACTTAATACATTCATGTCATTTCCTAGGCCATCTTCCAATAGATTTTGTAGGAACTCTATCACCCTATATACACAAATCTTAAGTTCATTAATGACCAACATGATGTTAGGAGAATGACATCTCAACATTACAATTGCATGAGATTATTATTTATAGTAAGATTAAATTTGAGCATGGATTGGTCTAAAATCTTAAGGTTTTACTCTGTGTTTAGAGTTATGAATTTTTATTGGATGTGGACTAGAGATTGATGTTTCTCTCATCTTATCCTAATGTAGTGTTCTGAGATAATGTGATCATGGTTTAGTAACTAATCATTGTGTAGATGTTTCCCTCACTCTCTCTCTCATTTGTTCATCATGGTGGATTTATCCTAGAAGTGGTTAGTCTTCCATTGTTGCCACCTTGTTTATGCAATGGTGAAGTTTTCTTCTTTTCTTTCTTGTTGTGTCATTATGACACATGTGTACACATTATTATGGAAGTGTGACATGCCATTGTTGTATTATTGACATTATTGTCAGTGTTCAAAAAAATATTGTTCCATTAGATTTTGTTTGGAGCATGTTAGCTTGGAGCATTACAACTGTATATAATTTTTATATCTCATTTTTTTGAGAAAGTATATAAACATTCTAGTATGCATACTTTTTTTTATATATAGATAATCATTAGTTTAGAGGTTCAAACATTACAATGATTATTATATATTATCGCAAACATCTCCTTTTATGTTACCATAATTACCAATAAAATTTAAATTTTTATGTTATACAATGATATTCAATAAATTTAATCCATTCATGTTATCATGATGTCCAATAACTCTAAACATGGAAAATAATTTATAAAAATTGTAATCATTATTTAAGAACTCAAGGTTTGGACAAAGATTTTTTTGTATTTCATATTTGTATACTATTGATCTATTTCTTGAAATTAAAGTAGTTAAATATTTATTTTGCATGCAGGTTTTCTTTCTAAGCATTGGTTGATCACATATGCCATTATCTTTTATGTTTACTAACCAACTATTATATTTTATTTTATCTTTTGATTACAGATGGTGTTTTATCTTGTTTAGTCTCATTATAAAATGTATTTTTTTCTATACCGTATTTAGATTCGATTTTTCCTTGTCATATAAAATCAATAAGGAAACCACACACATTTGTATCATAGATGATTTTTCTTATATATTTATATTTCTTAGCAAAGCATTTGAATCATTTGTCATTTGCAAAAGTACTTAGAACTTTTTCTCAATTATTTTTAAAATCTATTGACAATATAGCTACAACATTTGAATGAACATCTTAAAATGGTCAGAATGAGAAACAAGCCAAATTTGTAATTACATTTTAATCATCTTCTATAGACCTAGTATTCTAGGTAACTTGTCAACCTAGTTATTTTAGACTTGATTTTTTTAAAGTGCTTGAGCTTTGTGTATTTAAAAATAAATAAAAAAAATAAAGAGAAACAATCTCTTCTATATAATTAATATTTGATTTGGAAAGAAACTATATATAAATCTCATAGATTGAGAAAAGATTCATAAGATGAATTCTAAAAATAATAAATATAAAGTATTTTGTTGGTAGAACTATAAATATTACATATTTTTTTATATATTTAGATTCTTTTACTAATTCTAAATTAGAAGTATATGAATGGATACAAATTCTTTATAGATAGGTAGTAGGTAGTACTGGACAAAATTGCTACTATTCTTTCACATTATGTAAAGCAAATTAAAATAAAAAATGAGTCCAAAAAACATCTAAAGTGATTTTTTTATACACAAAGATATTAAGTACCATACATTAAAAAAATTGTAAATATAAATTTTATTACCAACAAAAATATTTATATAACTTTTAATTACTAATTTAAACACTTAAAAATTTAATAAACGTTAAATTAAAAATTGTATTCATTTTATATTAGAAAAAGTAGCTTTCATTTTCATCCAAAATGTCAAATTTCTCATATTCAAGAACTATCAAATCTTTTCTGTTGAAGAGTTGTCAAATTTATTGTATAGAAGATGCGCATATTCAAATTGATTAATACAGAGGCGTATACCACACTCTTCCAAATAACAAAGTAGAAAATCGATTAATTTTAGTCAGTCATTGATATTTTCTACTGCTAATTTCTTACACGATACTCCATTCAAATTGATTAGTACCGATGTGATGTGATGCGAATACAAAGATAAGCACTTACTGAGTGCGCTCGAAAAGAATTCACTCAAAAATCTCTTCACACGGCAATTAGAAAATGACATTCAATTACTTCTGCAAAATTTCCACACTGCAATAGATTTTGAACGCCATTACTCTATGTTATTTTCTACAACGTATATATTAAGAAAACTCTTCAATTCTATTACTTCTGCAAATTTCCCACGCTTTTGAGTAGACTTTGAACACTAGCCACTGAGAAATTTTCGGGCGCACCCATAATTTTCTTTGTCACTAATTTCTTCCCACTAACAAATGATAAAATAAAATTCCAGTCAAATTCATTATTACAGATGCGATGCGTTGCATTACTAGAATTTTCAGCTGCAACCAAAGTCTTGAGAACTTAGAAAATATAAAGAAACTGTTGAAAGAATGATTAATACAGATGCGTTGCATATGCATTGAACACCCTTTCATGTCCGAAAATAATCATTATATTATTACCATGACTGAATTAACAAATGGAAGTGATATAAATGTTAAAAGCATGAAGTTTCTGCAGTCAATGATCATGAAGTGAGCTATTTCTGGATTAAAACTGCGTAAATTTTTTGTAGCAACATTTCGGATCATACTCTATGATCCATGATCCATCATCACTCTCTCTCTCTCTCTTTTGTGCTTGCATATCCTGATGATAGATCATGGAGTATGATCCGAAACATTGATACAAAAAATACACAGTTTTAATACAGAAATAGCTCACTTCATCATATAAATGTTCTTTGTTGGTGACAAAATATTGGACTCATTTTTTATTTCATTTTTCTTTACATTCAATGTGAAAGAATTATAGCAATCTTTTTCAATACTGCCTACAGTATATTGAGCATCTCTATAAAGAATTTGTGTCCAATCATATACTTCTAATTTGTAATTACTAAAAGCAATTAAATATATAAAAAAAACAAATATTTATAGTCCTATCAACCAAATACTTTATATTTATTATTTTTTAAATTTATCTTATGAATCTTGTGTCATTGTTTGAGATATATATATATAGTTTCTTTTTAGAAAAAATATAAAATATATCAAATAATTTTTCCATTTAATTAATTTTTAAAGAAATACACAAAACTCGAGCACTTTTTTAGAGATCTCTCGTAGTTGATCAATTGACAAAGAAGTTCTACCTCAATTGTAATTGCAAAATTGACATCAATAACAATCTATAAGGTCTCATAATCTTGATATGATAACAAGAATTTCAACTTGGCCTTAGGCTAGTATAGACAATTCTTGGTGGTTCTTTCCAGGAGGGTTTGAAGATTTTTTATTCCTCTACTAAACAATTTCAAAACATGAACCCAAGGGGCTTTGGCAAGAGGATGATCTTGATTGGATAGATTCAAAGACCACAAAATAGACTACTAGTTCATTAAGAGGCCACTAGAGAAATTGTTACTTGCCTAGAGAGGCTAGGGATTGATAGAATCCTAAGCTTTCTAGATGCTATTAATATAAATGTTCCTTACATCAACATATCTAGATAGAATACCTCATGTTGAGGAGAGTAAAGATTCCAAGTCCTTTCAAAGATGGTAATCTAGTAGGAATACATAATAAAATACAATTCCTAATGAGAATTTCTTGGTACCATGTCATTCTAAAGCTTTGATGATCAATTAAGAATAGAGATTAATTCCTTGATGATGGATTAAAAGAAGTCCTAAATATACCTTAAATCACAAAATAGTCCTTATGAAAGAACTCTTTTTTTTTCTCTTATGTAGCATACTTGAGATAACTCTTAGTTGGAGGTTTCTACTAAGCTTCACAGGAACATTTTAGTTTGGGAGATAACTTACAATTAGTAATGGCATCTCCCAAAGTGGGGGCTAAATGTAGTGTAGAAAATTGTTCTCCCTGCTTGGAGATGGTACAATTTGACCCTTACTTTGGACCTATTTTAGTACCCTTACATTCATGACCCTTTAAATTCATGACCCTTTAAATCATCATTAATAGGCCCCTATAACCTTTTATTTTGGATCCCAAGGCTTATTTCAACTAAAATCCTTACAATAACTACAACGGTATTCAATTTTCTAACAACATGACATTTTCTCACATTGAAAAACTAGGGTGGGACTCATATGCCACCTTAGATGTATGAGTGCCCCTAGGTGGGAGCCATGCACCACCTTGGGCATATGAGTCTCGTGTTGTAATGCCCTGCCACACAACCCTAGAGGAAGTTGCAATTCACTACTTAAATGCACCAATTTATTTTTTATTTTTTATTTTTGTTTAAGTGCAAATAACATGTAAGATGAATACACATTGCCAACCACCTCTAAGGCCACGAGACAAAGATTACTTTAAAACCCAAACAACAATAAACAATAATATAAACCGAAACATTAAACACTTAAGGAAAGGAGACAACATACATTCCATACAATATAACTTACAATGAAGGATAAGAAATAACAAAAGATTTCAATTAATAGTATTTAAACAATAAGATTACAACACTCATTCCCCGAATGAGGTAATTCCAACAAAAAGATTACATATTACAAATTCCACCTTGATAACAACTGAGGGGTAAGAAATACAATAAGAATTGAGAGAACAAGGCATGAGAAGAAATTGATTCCCACGAGCTCTCCAACTGGAAATCACGACAACACGAACAAGAAGAAGAACCAACGGATTAAGATGCATGCCACCTAACCACGTGGAATCCAAAAGGTTCCACTCCCTTCGTGCTAAGAGATAGTAACCAAGAATTCCTACACAAGACCATCTACCACTAGACATTGGCCACACAAAATTGATACAAAATAAATACAAGACCTCATCACATGACTGAACGGTCATACGTGCAACTCTAGGTATGACTCACACAACACTATCATAGGTTACAATTCTTCTAGACATAGAAAAGATCAAGGATGACACAAATATAAAGTACACACTACTGACTTAGGAAGAGTGTCATTGCATAGCTCGTCAAGGGATATCCTCTGGGAATCTTCCTAGGCTCCGGCCCCCACCTTGGGTTATCTTGGTGGCCTCTACTGAAATCCTAGCACGCATGCTCACTCATGTGGAATCAAATACCTCTCGTGAAGACAAGATAGATGATCTTGCCATTCCAGGCCTTCCCGTCTCATCCCAAGTCTAAAACAAGCCCTTGGGCCCATGAGCGAGGCACAAATTATCTTGTTTAATGTTTCATGCAACCTAAGCTTCTAAAAGTTTAATTTAGTTATCATCGAATTAACCAACTTACAAAGGGTTATCCTGGCACCACTTTGTGCACCAACGCCCATTGCAAGCCACTCTCCTAAGACAACCCACACGGTGAAATCCACAATAAGAAACAAGATAACACGACCTCTCCATTTCAAGGAGGTAACAAAACAAGGATAATCACCCCAACACTAAAGACCACAAGGTCAAGACCCTCTCCAAACACTGGAGGCAACAAGGTCCAGCCCTCTCCAAACACGGGAGGAAACAAGGTGACATAATCCACTCCATACAATGGAGGAAAATAAAATACAAAATACCACTCCATCCAAAGGAGGCACAAATTACATAACTCTCTCCTAATCCAAAGGAGACACACACCATCCCCATTCATGAAAACCGGGTGAAACAACATGGTGTAACTATGCACATTTTCCCATGACACATCAAAAGTTGACTCATGTACCACAACCGATACCAATAAATGAACTTCTATCTGGAAGACTTTCAATACAATGACTCTAATCCCACAACATTGAGAAAGTACATATAAACACTAAAATCATTTCGAGCAACCAAATGCGCTAATGTTCAGATTGCCTAAATCCAGTCAAACACAGTTTACATGACTTACATCTATCCAATCAATCAAACCCATTCCTTTTCACGACATAGAAATATGCAAAGAACATAACACATACTCTAAATTTCACAACCATATTCCAACATCAAGACATTTTAATAAATAACATCATCGAACTGGAATTAAACCAATCAATCACTCTACGTCTCACAATCATATACTGTAAATAAATCTACTTGATTTATAAAAAATTTGAATTAAATAAATTACTCTTATAGCAATAAGTCAAACAACTCAATCTCATATATTTCATGAAATCATTCATTACTTCTAAGTTTAACCACTGTATTCTATAAATAAAACTTTTAGTCAATAATCATTTAGATCAAATACTCAATCTTAATCTCAACTCCGCATTAAGTAAATCAACTAAAACTCATCTCTCCTTGAACACAAACATATTCCAATCAATTATACTAAATAGTATATACATAAATCCTCTTGCTGACATTCAAGAATTTAAACCAATAATAAAACTCTACTTGCTCAGTCTATAATTAATCAAAGTCAAATTATCAATAAATCCACATTTGACAAATAAAGTCCTTCGATTTAAAATAAATCATTCGTTAATTCTAAGCTCTTCAATTATGTTTCATAATTAAAGATCAGAACCACCTGATTGAACTAAGTCATTCATTATCTCTAATCTTCTCAATTGTCTTCTATACTTAGAACATTTTGATAAATAGACATCTAGATTAATTAAATTAGTCTTGAATTCAAATTCGCATCAATAATTTAACTAAATGTTAATTAAAACACTTAATCTATAGTACATCATGAATTAATAAATGAATTAATCGAATTCAATATTCTAAATAAAACGTATGATCAACATCAACTTTCATTTCTTCAATACCAAAGTGATAATCATTTTAGAGTAAGTTCTATTTTCGATATTCAATTATCATTTAAATGCGTACCCATAAATATCATTTAGGATTCTAAGATTTCCCGTTCAAAACATAATTTAAAACCTCATTAATTAAAATATATCTAATAGTTTATATATTTCAATTAATCGTGTTTAATTCCTTATTATTTTTCATATACAAATTATGTCTTTAATATACATTTAAATAATTACTAAAAATCAACTCTTTTAAAAAAATTTACATCTATATATTAAAATATCAATTTCCTCAATTGTCATAATCACATGATCGTTTAAAAACAATTTCAAATTTAACAATTAGCCTTATTTAAATAAATATGCCAAATAGAATATTATTTAGAATCCCATGATTTCCTGGTCAAAACAAATTCTTGAATAGAATCGATTGATTACAAGAATTCCATTTATTTCGACTTGGTGACAAAATAAATTCCCTAAATAAATCATATTTAAATAGAAACCATTTAAATATAATTATGATTTAAATATATTTGTTTAAAATAACCAATCTATTATTTTATTTTACCATAAAATGGGAAGATGAGGGAATATATATTCATTAAATATATATATATATTTCTATATATAATTTTGAAATTAATCTATATATATATATATATATATTATAATATGTATATATTACATATATATCAATTCATATATATAATATATAAATATTATAATAAATATATATATATATATATATATATATATTAATATATAAAAGAAAAACAAAATTTAAACTAAAGTTTTAAATAAAACAAAATTTTATTAAAATAAAACTAAAGGCCAAAGGCCCTTTTTGGCTGCGTTGCAGCCCCAACAGGGGACGCACCCCTGTGTGGTTGCTACGTAGCCTCACACAGGGGTGCAGCCCCTGTGGTGGCTACTTGCAACCCCCTCCCCATTAATGGGGAGCGCTGCACAACCAACGCCCCCATGGGTGGGGGGGGAATGGCTGCGGGCAGCCCCCACAATTTTTTATTATAATTTTTTTTTTTTTAAATTCATTCGATTTCGTTTTAAAACGAAAATCAAAACTTTCTTCTGGTAAAAAAAAAGAAAAACCAGAACGAATTTCTCACATAAATTTTGAAAAGAGAAACCCTAGCTTGCAAAGATTTAAATGCAAAATATAAATGATTATTCATAAGAATATATCATTTCACAGCCCAAATTGGGCAAATTTTCTTGAAGAACAGATTGAGAAGAAAGAATCCAAGCAAAATAATAAGATGGATTTTTCTGGGTTTTCCCCAAATTGATAAATAAACTAAACCTTTTCATTTGAATCCCTTCCAAGATCTAATGCAAGTTTTGAAACGAATTTTTCATGGTTTAAATTGAATTCAAACAATCTTTCAAGGGTTTACACACAGCCAAACAAAGATTTTTAACAATCAAAAACAAGGATTTAAAGTAATTTCGAAATGGACAAAACAAGAGCAAGAGGAACCTGTTTTTTTTTCTCCAAACTTGAAGATTCGAATGGAGCTTCAATTCCTCTTCAAATTCCAACTCAAGCACACCTTCAATCTCCTTCACCAATCCAAATCAAAACCACCCACTAGAAAATTTTTCTCCCAAAAAAAAAAATGCAAGATCTCCAAACTTAGCTCCATTCCTTGTCCAAAATAGGGTTTTTCCCCAAATTCCTCCAAACCCTAAAATTCCCACTCACAAAATATAATTTTAAAAACATGGGAATATTTCTAATTTTTTTTTATTCAAATCCCAATTTCGAATTTTTTAATTCAACTTTATGCATTTTCCAAATTCCTCATAAAACATATGCATTTCAAAATTATCAATAAATGATTTTCTCAACCATATTTTTCAAAAGTGGAATTAAACATATTAGCATTTAATTATTTATTTTAATTTAATCGTAACTATTCAGACAAGATTTTAATTAAATTCTAAATATCCAATATAACTTCTATTTTCAATTTCATTTGAATTAAGATATACAATAACGCCAAAATCACTATTTCATTTAATGTATCACTATTAATCTAATTAATTAATAAACTAAATCTAGTTTATTAATTAATCAAATCAATCAATAACCCAATTATTATTTTATTAATTTCATCAAATAAATCAATAAAATAAATCACATTTCAACATTGCAGCTAAACACATTTAATCATTAATTAAACTACACCTAGCATTTAATAAACTTTAAAATTTGAAATTAAATAAACACTCAAGGGGAAACTGACCAAGTTAAAACGACTAACCCCGAGAACAACTTGACAATACGTTATGACTAGGGTGACGACTTGGCTCGAAAAACCTAGCTACTATCTCCCAATCAATTACCATTGGTAAACAGACATGCTCAAACCTGTGAAACCAGGTGGAGTCGATGTCATGTACCTGCCAACCTGCAACAAAGAGCATGTCGAACATACATATATATGATATGATTAAACACACTGTGAAGAGGGAATCTCAGAATTGTAGGGTGCTCACAAGCGAGTGATACAATCTGTCCCTTTCACCAATACAGTATCACTAACTGACGTAGCTAACATCAAAGATATGATCAATAGCATACAACATCATTTAATAAGATATCTTCTAAGTTACTCCAAATCATGTCATAAAGATAACATTAGAATAAGATCACATCACATCAACATATAACTTCACATTGTTTAACAATCATGATCGCAAGTAATTAAGTTCCAAAGTCAAAGCATGTTTAGACATAATTGTCACATCATAAGCATAATCAAACATTACCAAGAAAACACTGCCGATCCAAATATCCAGAATGGAGGGGTGTTACATCCTCCCCCCAAGGGTTAGGCTTACTCCTGGAAGCCTACAAACAAGAATAGGGATAGAACTCCCTCAAAGCCAACTAACACACTATCAAGCTATACATTCAACATTGTGAAGCATCCCACCATCAAATCTCCACATCACGTAACCATAATAGTGCCCTATGCACTAATACACATCATAGAGAATCATCATAAAGCCACACCTAATATAATATCATTTCAACGTTCATCTAAATTTTGCATTTTGAATCCAGGTACAATAGTTTTATGTCTATATGATCTCTTAAGTCTTAACAATAAATTTGGGGACTATAGGCCTCACCAACAACATATGCACCTATAATGTAATTATCCTTATCAGGTAATTGTTTCACTAATTCCCTTTTCTCTAAACTTTACTTTTTTGCAAAACAATTTTTTTTCTATTCATACTGTACATTTCTCATAATTATGAATGCAACTTGGGGACTTAGGTCCTTTACCAAAGGTTCAATTCTAATAAAACAAACCTTCATGAATACATAAGCATTTTCTCATAAGATACAACATACCCTGGGTGTCAATACCCCACACACTTAAGGACATCTTCGTTAACCCAATGGAAAGAGAGAGAAGACAAGATATTTATAGTTCTAACATAGGCACGAATGTGATCATGGTTTCGTCATCACACAATCACTTTCACACAAATGCATCTACCACATGAGAGCATGCACAAATCTCTATGAACTAATAACATGTTCATTCATTTCCTATTATCATATTTCATAATCTCAATAAAATATACATGCAAAAGAAACTTCAAAACCACATAGGGTCAATCAAGTAATCATTAATGTAAGGAGGTAAAGCACAAGAAGACATGCACCAGAAACTTGCATGGTGAAGAGAAACAACAAAACTCCAAAGGAGAATGCACACAAAAAGGAACTTCTTGGCACCTTCAAGGTCACACAAACTTTCCAAGAACACGAACAAAGAAAACAAGCAAGGGAAATTTTAGGCGACACATGTCACCTGCAACCCACCAACAAACACACTACAACCACACTCAAGAACCACTCAAGGGTCTCAACCCTTTACACAGTGAAAGAGCCAAGCAACAAGAAGGAAGCCAAACAAAACACACCTCTTGGTAGGCTTGCGAGCCTAACCCTCACAAAAGCATTCAACAAAAGACATGCAAGGGTGGAAACAACAACAAAACTGATTGTCGTCCACCACACACAACACATCAAAATCACACACTACACAATCATCCATAATGCATTCTTCCAATAGAAAGGATATCGGTTTATTGCGCACTACACCGAGGATCCTATCCTTTCCACTGGTTTCCTGCACCTTGGACCTATACCACTTAACGACAACTTCTGGGCAAACAAGAGAAATCAACCCAAAAGGAAAACAACACGAAAGAGAAAAACAACTAGGTCAATACAATGGGCTCATAGTGCTCAGAGTATAAACCTACACAACTTACAACATAATGGGTCCAACATAATCCCAGAGTTCCCAGTGTTAAACCAGGCTCTGATACCTGTGTAATGCTCGCACACGCAACCCTAGAGGAAGTTGCAATTCACTACTTAAATGCACCAATTTTTTTTTGTTTAAGTACAAATAACATGTAAGATGAATACACATTGCCAACAACCTCTAAGGCCACGAGACAAAGATTACTTTAAAACCCAAACAACAACAAACAATAATATAAACCGAAACATTAATCACTTAAGGAAAGGAGACAACATACATTCCATACAAGATAACTTACAACGAAGGATAAGAAATACCAAAAGATTTCAATTAACAATATTTAAACAATAAGATTACAACACTCATTTCCCGAATGAGGTAATTCCAACAAAATGATTACATATTACAAATTCCACCTCGATAACAACTGAGGGGTAATAAAATACAATAAGAACTGAGAGAACAAGGTGCTGAAGAAATTCCATCTGCCAAGCTCTCCAACTGAACTGCGACTACAGCCAACAAGAAGAAGTACCAACACTAAGAAGACGCTTCACTCCAATCGCTGGGAAACCCAATAGGGTTCCACTTCCCCTCCGCTAGGAGATAGTAACAAGGAATTCCTACACAAGACCATCTACCACTAGACACAGGCTACACAAAGCTGATACAAAATAAATACAAGTACCACATCACATGAAATTGAAAGGTCATACGTACAACTCACGATACGACTCTCACAACACCAACATAGGTTACATTGCTTCCAGATACATAATAGATCAAGAGTGTTACAAATATCAAGTACAAACTACTGACTTAGGAAGAGTGTCATCGCATAGCTCGTCAAGGGTTATCCTCTGGGAATCTTCCTAGGCCCCAGCCCCCACTCCACGGGTTACCTGGTAGCCTCTACCGAAATCCCGGCACCCATGCTTACTCATGCAGAACCAAATACCTCTCGTGAAGACGAGATAGATGATCTTGCCATTCCAGGCCTTCCCGTCTCATCCCAAGTCTACAACAAGCCCTTGGGTCCATGAGCGAGGCAAACTTAATCTTGTTTAATGTTTGATGCATCCTAAACTTCTAAAAGTTTATTTAGTTATCACTGAATTAACCAACTTACAAAGGGTTATCCTGGCACCACTTTGTGCGCCGGCCCCCATTGCAAGCCACTCTCCTAAGACAACACCCACAGTAATAACCACAATAGGTATCCAGATAATTACAACCTCTCTATTCAAGGAGGTAACAAATCAAGAACTCACTCTAACACTGGAGGCAACAAGGTTAAGACCCTCTCCAAACACTGGAGGAAAACAACATAACAAAACCACTCCATCCAAGGAGGCACATATTACAAAACCTTCTCCTATTCCCAAGGAGGCACAAATTACAAAACCCTCTCCTATTCCCAAGGAGGCACAAATTACAAAACCCTCTCCTATTCCCAAGGAGGCACAAATCATTCCCGTACATGAAAACTGGGAAAAATGATATGGTGTAACTATACACATTTTCCACAACACATCAAAGGTTGACTCACATACCACAACCGATATTGATAAAAGAACTCCTATCTGGAAGACTTTCAATACATTCACACTAATTCCACAACACATCAAAGACGAACAATTAACCATTGAGAACATTTCAGACAATGAAGTGAGCTACTGTTCGGATTTCCTAAATCCAATCAAACACAGTATTCATGACTTGCATTGATCCAATATAAACTCATTTCCTTTCACGACGTTGACATATATATATCAACCATTCAATTACTCTAAATTTCATAGCCATATTCTAATCAAGACATTTTAATAAATAACATCATCGAACTGGAATTAAACCAATCAATCACTCTACGTTTCACAATCATATACTGTAAGTAAATCCACTTGATTTGTAAGACATCTGGATTAAATAAATTACTCTTATAGCAATAAGTCAACAACTCAATCTCATATGATTCATTAAATCATTCGTTACTTCTAAGTTTAACCACTGTGTTCTATAAGTTAAACTTTTAGTAAATAATCATTTAGATCAAATAACTCAGTTTTAATCTCAACTCCGCATTAAATAAATCAACTAAAACTCATCTCTTCTTGATCACAAATATATTCCAATCAATTATACTAAATATTATATACATAAATCCTCTTGCCGACATTAAAGAATTTAAACTGATAATACGACTCTACTTGATCAATCTATAATTAATCAAAGTCAAATTATCAATAAAACAACATTTGACAAATAAAGTCCTTTGATTTAAATAAATCATTCGTTAATCCTAAACTCTTCAATTTTGTTCCATAATTAAGGATTAGAACCACCTGATTGAACTAAGTTATCCATTGTCTCTAAGTTTCTCAATTGTCTTCTATACTTAGAATGTTTTGATAAATAGACATTTAGATTTAATAAATTAGTCTTTATTTCAAATTCGCATCAATAATTTAACTAAATTTTAATTAAATCACTTAATCTATATTACATCATGAATTAATAAATGAATTAATCGAATTCAATATTCTAAATAAAACGTATGATCAACATCAACTTTCATTTCTTCAATACCAATGCGATAATCATTTTAGAGTAAGTTCTATTTTCGATATTCAATTATCATTTAAATGCGTACCCATAAATATCATTTAGGATTCTAAGATTTCCTGTTCAAAACATAATTTAAAACCTCATTAATTAAAATATATCTAATAGTTTATATATTTCAATTAATCGTGTTTAATTCCTTATTATTTTTCATATACAAATTATGTCTTTAATATACATTTAAATAATTACTAAAAATCAACTCTTTTAAATTTTTTTTACATCTATATATTAAAATATCAATTTCCTCAATTGTCATAATCACATGATCGTTTAAAAACAATTTCAAATTTAACAATTAGCCTTATTTAAATATGCCAAATAGAATATTATTTAGAATCCCATGATTTCCCGGTCAAAACAAATTCTTGAATAGAATCGATTGATTACAAGAACTCCATTTATTTCGACTTGGTGACAAAATAAATTCCCTAAATAAATTATATTTAAATAGAACCCATTTAAATATAATTATGATTTAAATATATTTGTTTAAAATAAACAATCTATTATTTTATTTTACCATAAAATGGGAAGATGAGGGAATATATATTCATTAAATATATATATATTTCTATATATAATTTTGAAATTAATCTATATATATATATATTATAATATGTATATATTACATATATATCAAATCAATATATATAATACATAAATATTATAACATATATATTATAGTATATAAAAGGAAAAAAAAACAAAAATTTAAACTAAAAGTTTTAAATAAAAACAAAAAATTTATTAAAAAATAAACTAAATAGCAGCTCGCTTTTGTCATGCTTGTAGCCCCAACAGGATGCACTGTGGTTGCCACAAGAAATGTGGTGGTTTGCCATAGCCCCTCCCCATTCATGGGGAGCACTCTGACGTACCAAGGTCTCCATGGGTGGAGGAGGTGGCTGGCAGTTCCTTGCACTTTTATTATAATTGTTTTTAAATTCATTCGATTTCGTTTTAAAACGAAAATCAAAACTTTCTTCTGGTAAAAAAAAAGAAAAACCAAAACGAATTTCTCACATAAATTTTGAAAAGAGAAACCCTAGCTTGCAAAGATTTAAATGCAAAATATAAATGATTATTCATAAGAATATATCATTTCACAGCCCAAATTGGGCAAATTTTCTTGAAGAACAGATTGAGAAGAAAGAATCCAAGCAAAATAATAAGATGGATTTTTCTGGGTTTTCCCCAAATTGATAAATAAACTAAACCTTTTCATTTGAATCCCTTCCAAGATCTAATGCAAGTTTTGAAACGAATTTTTCATGGTTTAAATTGAATTCAAACAATCTTTCATGGCTTATACATAGCCAAAACAAATATTTTTTAAATAATCAAAATAAGGATTTAAAGTACTTCAACAGACAAAACAAGCAAGAGGAACTCTTTTTTTTTCTCCAAACTTGAAGATTCAATGGAGCTTCAATTCCTTCAATTCCAAAACCAAGCACACCTTCAATCTCCTCTTCACCAATCCAAATCAAACCACCCACCTAAAATTTTTCTCCCAAAAAAAATGCAAGATCAAAACTTAGATCCATTCCTTGTCCAAAATAGGGTTTTTCCCCCAAATTCTTCCAAACCCTAAAATTCCCACTCACAAAATATAATTTTCAAACATGGGAATATTTCTAATTTTTAATTCAAATCCCAATTTCGAATTTTTAATTCAACTTTATGCATTTTCCAAATTCCTCATAAAACATATGCATTTCAAAATTATCAATAAATGATTTTCTCAACCATATTTTTCAAAAGTGGAATTAAACATATTAGCATTTAATTATTTATTTTAATTTAATCGTAACTATTCAGACAAGATTTTAATTAAATCCTAAATATCCAATATAACTTCTATTTTCAATTTCATTTGAATTTAGATATACAATAACGCCAAAATCACTATTTCGTTTAATGTATCACTATTAATCTAATTAATTAATAAACTAAATCTAGTTTATTAATTAATCAAATCAATCAATAACCCAATAATTATTTTATTAATTTCATCAAATAAATCAATAAAATAAATCACATTTCAACATTGTAGCTAAACACATTTAATCATTAATTAAACTACACCTAGCATTTAATAAACTTTAAAATTTGAAATTAAATAAACACTCAAGGGGAAACTGACCAAGTTAAAACGACTAACCCCGACAACAACCCGACAACATGTTATGACTAGGGTGACGACTTGGCTCGGAAAACCTAGCTACTATCTCCCAATCAATTACCGTTGGTAAATGGACACGCTCAAACCTGTAAAACTAGGTGGAGTCGGTGTCATGTACCTGCCAACCTGCAACAAAGAGCATGTCGAACGTACATATATATAATATGATTACACACACCGTGAAGAGGGAATCTCAGAATTGTAGGGCGCTCGCAAGCGAGTGATACAATCCGTCCCTTTCACTAATACAATATCACTAACTGATGCATCTAACATCCAAGATATGATCAATAGCATACAACAACATTTAATCAGATGTCTTGTAAGTTATCTAAATCATGTCATAAAGATAACATCAATAAGATCACATCACATCAACATATAACTTTCACACGTTTAACAATCATGGTCGCAAGTAAATAAGCTCCAAAAGTCAAAGCATGTTCGTGACAATCGGGCTACATCATAATATAAATATATGCACATCACTAAATTCCATCAATACATCATAAGCATAATCAAACATTACTAAGAAAAACACTACTGATCCAAATATCCAAAATAGAGTATACATAAATCATAAAACCCTAGTTGGTTTATGATTGAATGTGGACTCAAAGTAAAAAAGAGATAGTCTTAGTTAATCTAATTGGATCTAGGATAAATTTTCCTACTCAACAAAATTAAAATATCTTTCATATTTGTACCAATAATTATAGAAAATCAAACCAATATAGTGTGGTTAGAATCTATGACCATTTAATTTTAAATGTAAAATTTGTAGTAGACCACTGCATAAAATCAATAGCATTTTAATCCTATTATCTCCTAACTCAAATATAGGTGGTTAAAATGATTTAATGATGATGCATTCACTCTTTTATGGGTATGTGCAGGATCATCATGAAAAAAATAGGCTCTTAAGCGGCGAAAAAATTCAAAAAACTGCATAGGGCAACTTGACATAAAAATTTGAATAAGTTATCTATATTATTTCAAAAATATGTAGGAATAGAATTTGCAGCAAACTGAATGTAGTTTCTAAATTACTAGGTTTTTAATCTATTTGGGGAAAAATTGAAATTTCAATGCAAGAGTAATTTAAATTTCAAGGAAAAATAAGTAGGTGTTTGTCCTGACAACCCTTAACCACAATAAAATGATTAAAAAATTCATAATATTTTAGATATAAGTAGAGTGACTCATGTCTCATGTGTGATACATTTTTAATTTTTTCCAAGTAAATAATTAATTATGAATTTTTTATTACAACTTTTAAATAATATAAAAACTCATATGTCTAAACGTCATAACTTGGTCAAAACTTCATGAAATTCATTTTTTTTTTAATCCTATAGCATGCAAAGCATAGAATGTGACCAATGTTTCAAATTCAAAAAATGTGATACCGTTTGAAAGCTATAGATGTTTTTCAATCAGCCTATCAATCAGGAATTTAGTCGTAATTCAAATAGAAAATGAATAATAACTATTTATTAAATCCAAAGTAAAGCATAATTTATATTGGTGGAAATTTGAGGGGATTTCCTTTTAAAACCCTTTTCATTTCATCAATTTTGGGTTAAAAAAAATTTGTCAGCCCCATACCCTACACATACCCATCATATCACCACTTTTTAGAACATCACGATCATTCACATACCCTTATATTGATCATAATAATAATGGTTTATACACAATGAAAACATGTAACTTCAAATTCAAATAGAGATTATAGGTGTGAAAGATTCTAAATTTAAAAGTTATGACACAAAAAATAGACCACTGCTAAAATTATGACGTGCTAGGGATTTTAGAATAAAACAAGAAAAAGGAAAGAATATTAAGGACTAGGGTTAGAGATACCACTAAGATTATACTATAGATCAAGGTGTTGGGGATTGAACAATCTAGGCATGCCACTAAAAAAAAATTTGAAAGCATAAAAGTAAAATAATGGAATGAGGGAAGGATGGAAAATGTGACACGATGGAGAAGTCTAAAAATTTTATAAAAAGAAGGGTAAAAGGTAGAGTTGGAATAAAAAAATATTTGAAAGGGAAAACACATAGTAAATGAGACTAAGGGATACACAAAATAACATTCTTAACATACACAAAATTAAATTAATAGGAAATGAGACATGCTGGAAAGTGATTGATCCCTTAGCCAACAATATTAGTGTCTATTCAAATGGTAAAAAGAGTTACAAAATCCAAGGAACAAAGATAGATGCTTTGGACTAGAATAGAACAAAATATGTATACTATAAAAATCATAAAATTATGTTAAAAATAATTCAACATTGATCTCTAGTTAGGTAAATTTCAAATACATTAAGAGAATGATTTCCATGACCCCTTCATAAATAAATATATTTCTAGTAAACCAAAAAACCCTCGAGGAAAATACATAATCAAATGTGACATGAGAGACCATATGTCAATATATTTTAAGAATTCCTTTACATCCATCAAGACATCTAATTGTGCAACTACCCTATGCCTAGACTACATATTCCTATAGTCGATACAAATGAGACTCTTCAATTGTAATACTACAACATACATGGTTTGATTAGAAGAATAAATTTGGGCTATGAATATAATAAATTTCCTCAAAATATCATTTCTAAATATGTATAGCCCTTTCCTTTACAATAAACCCCTATGGGCATAAAAAATCAATTGAGTTATATTACAAAACCATAAGCTTTCTTCTATAATCATTTTTCTTCATCAATACAAAATAGTAGTTGATAGTGTACTTGAATGAATAAGAAAATCTATGTTGGATTTATATAGTAGTACATTAGATAGTGGAGTAGATCATCCATCAAGAACACATGTTAATTAAAATTAGTACAAAGGGAAATTTTGCATATGCATTCAAAGTAATCAAAGATTTTAGTTCTTGTATCCTTGTATTAGTAATAGAAGACCTCTAATTGAAATATCACATAGAAGATAAAAATAAATATGGTAGGATCATATAAATGCAATATATTTATGACCAAGAAGAATTAATGAGAATAATCCATAAACCAACTACTTCTAATAATTTACATTTCATTTCAAATCTTTCAACATTAAATAATATTTATTATTTCACATAAAATAGTAGTGAACCCAAATAAAACTCCACTAATAAAACATTAAATAATATATATCATTTCACATAAAATAGTAGTAAACCCAAATAAAACTCCACTAATCTAATACATATGTATAAAACATTAGATGTTTGAAGTAGTGACTTTCTTGCATTTATATTTGTTGACTAGATGACTAACAAGTCCCACCTATGACAATGTCTTTACTAATTATAATGATTGTAAAAATTACTTTATTAAATTTATTTCTAACATTATTAGGTTGATATTCTTAATAAGATTTTGTTTTTGTTGAATAGTATATTTGTTTAGATGGTGCAACTAATACCACAATGATATTCTTTTGGAATCAATAGACCCTAAAACATTGTAATGAATTTATCAATTTTTATAAAATTAATGTACTAAGAACTTATCTAAAACTCATTTAGATAAGTATAGATGTAAAATAATTTGATTATAATATATAAATTGTGTCCAAATTATAAGTTCCAAACTTAAAATTTAGAGTGAGATTAAACCTTCTAGAAATAATTTAGAAGGCCTCAAATGTACTAAAGACTCATGTGGATATGTTAATTAAAATCAGGCTAAGCATCTAAACCATAATTTTGCTAGGTGACTCTCCCTCCACTGTTTACATACATGTCTTGATGCATCTCTAGGGTTTTACACATATAAAGTATAAGGTATTTTTCAATTGTAAGGATTCTTTAAACATGGAGTTACAATTGATTATTTTTCCTCATAATTCCTTTTTTTTTTGGATTGCATATTTCTTTCATAACTAAGAATTTTTCAATTAAAAAAATAATTAGGATTTTACCTATTAGTCATTGTTGGTTTATGTGGCATGGAAAAAATATGATAAAAAAGTTTTATAAAATTAAAAATTTCATTAAGATATTTTTATTTATATATTTTTTGTCAATCCTTCAATTTGCATCAGTATTAAAGAAAAATATTTTTATGATTTTTTTGTTTTAAGTTTTGTCAATGTATACATTAATGCTTGCATACACATAAGTTGACCTATGCCTACTTAGGCATTTATTGTGCAGGCTGATATTTTCTTGATATTTTCCTAATATTTTTCCCAATTAGTTTATAGACTGGAGAGGTGTTGAAACACGTCATACTTGGATATTTATCCTTTATAAGGAGACCCCTGACTATCTAATAACATAGGTCAATTTCATTTGCAATCCCATACTTGTTTTTCTACTCCACGATCTTAGTTTTTTACATGGTATTAGAGCATTGTGGATAGCTTCGAGCCATATGTTCTCTATTGTTGCTTGCAGCACCAACACAACACACTGCAATTGATTCGATCCCACCCCATCAGAGCCTTGCAAATATTTTTCCAGGCCATTGGCGGATGCTTGAATAGAAAATGGTGAAGGCACATATCTGGAAAGTTTGTAGCAGCGATAGAAAGGCGGTAGTTCTTTAATCATATTGCCCTTTCCTCTTTGCACCCTTGCTACGTTTGAAGTCTATGCACTCTCGGGCATTGGAAATCTACAACATGGTGGTCGAAATCCCATACCTGGTGCTTTGGTGGTGAAATTCATGCCAAATTGGGTGCTAGAAACCTGTGCGCAAATCTCCCAAGCCAGTGTAGCCATTTGAGAGGCACGATTCATAGTAGGCCCACACCTTTTTCTTCTGAGAGAATCCATTAATTTGGCATCTGGCATTAAATCTCTGAAACAGTGGAAGACAGTGACTTGCCTCAGCAAGAGACGTTGTAGATTTGATCTCCACTCCAAACGGTTCCCTCCTTTGACTTCCCCACTAAATCTTGCAAAGACCTAGTCAAATCTCAAACCACAGTCACAATTAGATTTTAAATTATTTGTATTAATTTGTTTGCTAGCTCTCACAAGTTACTTTCAAGTAATTTTTTTGACCACTTGGGTATACATCAAAATTTGCAAAGAGAAGTGGAAAGTGAAACTTTGCCATTGTTAAAAATATGTGAAAGAAATTTTTTTTCTTTTGCAATGAGTTTGGAAAAGGGAGCTTAAATTGTAACATATAAAATTAGCATATAAAGTTAGCCTCTAATGTTAATACATAAAGCTGATATAAAAAGTTGCACATTATATTCGCCTATTGAAGATGAAGGGTGAGGTCCGGGTTGGCAGGAGGCCAATTCCCCATCACAATCAAACCCTTTGTAATCTACACTTCACCTTGATTCCAACAAGTGGTTGGAAAGGGCATATTCACCTCTTCGATAGGTTTTGTTTTTTTTGCTTTTCAAGTGCAATTAATTAAATTAGGCCATTTTTGTAGGAAATTACTATTTAATAACTTTTGCTTAGTAGCTCAAAATTGAGTACCATTTTTGGCAAAAGTGAATGGTTTTTCATTCTCCATGCATTGGTCAAATTTATTTTGTAAAATACACTAGATCATAAAGTTCCTATTTGTGTATTTTTTGGATGATTTACAAGCACTCCTATAAAGTGCCAAATTGGGGGGGAAACAAATAATCAAGGGGGGTATTGTTTGTGGTTCATTTTTCACACTTCCTCGAGAAGTGCTTGTGTTTTTTGTATTTTTTTCGCTTTTGCACACATTTCTAAGATCTTCATTTCCTCATTTCTACAATCAACTATCTAAGTCAAAGCAGTATGGAATCTAATGTTATTATAGTGCCCTTAACACCTTTCAATTATCATGATTGGAAGATGAAACTAATTCTTGTACTTAAGAACAAAGGTTTATATAGGGTAACTATGGGAACAAAGAAATAACCTAATGTAACTAAAGACAAAGAAAAAAATTTCAATAAGTGTGATCAAGCATTTGATTTCCTATGTTTAAATTTATCTCCTGATTTGTTGTTCCATGTGAGAACTTGAAAACATCCAACCAAGTTTGGGAAGGTCTTGACAAACTATTTGGGAAAATAGATGAACTTAGAAGCCATGAGTTGGAAAATCAACTCTTAGGTCTTAGTCCTAGGAATTTCTCAACTTTAAAAGACTTTTTTAGTAAGTTTAAATTTTTGAAGTTGCACTTAAAAGGTTGTCGAATTGACAAGAAAGAGGATCAATTAATCCTTTATGTACTTTCTAAGCTAGGTCTAGAATTTTTTGTGTTTGTATCAACTTTCTACTCTACTAAAAGGGCTCTTGGAGCCTCATGGTCAATGCCCACACTTGATAACTTCATTGATGGCCTCACAAGGGAGCAAGAAAAGTTAATTCAAATGGGTACTTTGAATTCTACGAAACCTCAAGTTCTCCTTGTAGGGAATGAAACACATCAAACTTCAAAAGGGAAGAAGAAGAACATTAAAAAGGAAAAGGAAGTTAAGAAAGAAATAAAAATTAGCAACTCCAAAAGGGACTCTCAAGGTAAAAAGAGAGTTGCATGCACCTTTTGTAAAAATCTTGGACATAATGAACAACACTGCATGAAGAAAAAAATTGAAGTTCTACAACAAATTCTCAAAAAGAATAATATAGAGCTACCTGATTCTATCAAGGCATCTTCATCAAATCAAGATAATACTAAGGACAAAGAGAAATTGAAGGGAAAATCCTTAGTTGCTAAAGCATCTTTATCTCCATCATGGATTCTAGACTCTAGTGCTTCACACCATATGGGTTCTTCACATGTTGTATTTTCATCCTTAGAACCATCAAGTATGTCCACAATCACCTTAGGTGATGATACTTTATCATTGGTAAAAGGGAGAGGGTCTATTGAAGTTGAAGGAGGAACATTTTCCAATGTTCTAAGTGTACCTTCACTCTCAACTAATCTCCTTTTAGTGTATCAAATAACTCATTTATGGAAGGGCATGAGAGTATAGTTCTCTCCAAATTCAGTTATGATAAGAGAATTACAAAGCAACAATTTAGTAGCTACAATAGGAGAGGAAAATCATCAATCCAAATTATATGACTTCTCCAATTTTTCCATAGATATTTCTCCAAAAGCACTACTAACTTATTCAGATGAGTAGTTTGGCCATCTTAACTACCGCTATCTTGAACAACTATTTCAATAGAATATGGTTAAGGGATTACCTAAGGTTAAATTTTCTAAAGGTCTTTGTGAAGGTTGTGCACTTGGAAAGCATCTAGAAGCAAAATTTGACAAAGGTAAATCAAGGAGGGCAACACAAGTTTTAGAACTTGTTCATAGTGATGTTTTAGGGGATTTTCCCCATCCATCTTTTACAAAGGCTAGATATTTTCTCACCTTCATTGATGATTTCTTACATTTTACATGGGTCTACTTTCTTAGACAAAAATCAGAAGTGTTTGAGTCTTTTCAAGACTTCAAAGCTCTTGTCGAAAAACAATCAAGGAAATTCATCAAGGTTCTTCGAACAGATAATGGAAGAGAATATGTTAACAATAGTTTTGAGTTGTTTTGTATATTAGAGGGGATAGATCTGTAGCACATAGTTCCTTATACCCCACAACAAAATGGTGTTACAAAATGAAAAAATAGGTCTTTAAAAGAGATGGTTAATTGCACGATTCACTCTAAGGGCCTCACACCATCATATTGGGAAAAATAAACCAACTGTGCATGTTACATACAAAATAGAGTTCCACATAAAGCCTTAAAGGGTATCACTCCCTTTGAAGCTTGGAAAGGATGGAAACTAGCAGTTGATCATTTTAGAGTTTTTGGCTCTCATGCCATGGCATGCATTCCAAAAGAACAACTCAAGGCTATGGACCCACAATCCAAACATTGCATCTTTGTGGGATATCTAGATGGTGTAAAAGGATATCACCTACTCACCCTATCACACATGAGTTTTTGATTGAGAGAAGTGTTAAGTTTCAAAAAACATCTCTTGAAACTATACTTGACCCTTCTCAACATATTGTGGACTCTTTAGATCTTGATTATAGTACTAATGATTTAGGTCATTCTCAATAAATTCCTAGTGTAGTATCTTCTTCTTCTAGTTCTCACAATGATGAGGATTCATCTTCATCTAGTTCAAGGATTGCATTATAAGTTGATATATCTACACCAGACTCACCCACATCTTACACTATACATAGGACATATACAAAGGTACAAGATTCAATAGATGATAGACTGATTCAAGTAGACTTTCAGGGGAGGCCACATGCCTTCTTTTCTTTAGTTTCTAATCCACATACATTTAGGGAGGCATTAGGCATACTAGAGTGGAATATTGCTATGGATGAGGAATATGATTCCTTGATTAGAAATAACACTTGGGATTTGACTTCACTTCCTAAGGGAAGGAAGTTAGTTTGATGTAGGTGGATATATCAAACTAAATTTATAGTAGATGGGTCAGTTGATAAGTACAAGGCACGACTGGTAGCCAAAGTTTTTTCACAAGTTGCAGGCATTGACTATACAAAAAACCTTTGCAGCAATTGCTAAAATGATTTCCATCAAACTCACACTTGCTATAGCTACATCACAAGGATGGAATGTACATTAGATGGATGTGAAGAGTTTTTTCTTCATAGAGACCTTAAGGAGGAAATCTACATGGAACAACCACCAGGTTTTGTTCAAGTTTCATCCTTAGTTTGTAGACTTAAGAAATCTATTTATGGTATTAAACAAGCTCCTAGAGCTTGGTATGCCAAGATGGACTCATACCTACTATCTTCAGGTTTTACTAGATGTCATTTTGATCCTAATGTGTATCTACTACGACAGGTTGATTCACTTTTGATACTGGTTCTATATGTGCATGATCTTTTGATTACTGGGAGTACTTCATCTGTCATTATAGCAGTGAAGACATCACTTCAAGATAGATTTGACATGATAGACTTGGGTTTATTTCACTATTTCCTTGGAATCAAGATTTCATAGTCAGCTTCAAGGATTACTCTTGCACAACCTAAGTATACTCTTGATCTACTTACACAATTTCATATGACTACTTGCAAACCATCTCTAACTCCCTTTCTTTCTAGAGTCAAGCTTGAAACTTCTTGTACTACACCATTGGTAGATGCTACATTGTATTGACAAATTGTTGGCAGTCTTATATACTTGAGTCATACTAGGCCAAACATTTCCTATGCAGTAGGCATGGTTTCGAGATTCATGCAAAAACCTCATGAGTTGCATTGGAAAGTAGCTAAGAGGACCCTTCACTATCTTCATGGTACTCTTGGGTTTGGGATTCACTATAGAGTTGGTTCATCACTTGACTTGGTTGGTTATATAGATTCAGATTGGGCTGGTGACACTAACCATTGTAAGTCCACTTCAGGTTACAACTTTTCACTTGGTTCAGGTCCTATCAGTTGATCTAGCAAGAATTAGAATGCTATTGCTATATCATCCATAGACGCAGAGTTCAGGGGGGTTGTTAACTTAGCTACTGAGGCTATATGGCTTCAAGGCATTCTTTCTGATTTTGGTACTCCTTTCAAGTAGCCTATAGTCATCTATTGTACTTCTTTCTGATTTGTAGAAAGATCATTTTTAGGGTGTTCAGTAGAGTGGGATGTTTGGTAGTTATGTATTTGTTGGCTATTTACATGAAATAAGATTGCAATATCATAAAAGAATTATTACTTAATGCATTCATTTTCAATAATAACAATAATGCTTATCAAAAAATAAGGCTAAAATAAATTTGCACTTTAAATGGTTGAACACCTACCATACTCATCAAAGACAATAAATAATATGGAATAAAGAAAATTCATAATAAATTATCTTCCAATAATATTTTTTCCTTCTTAATTTACATGAAGATTGCAAATAGTAATTTAGATAAAAAAAAATTAAAAATTAAAAAATTAAAAATTAAAAAGATATTAGTTTGAGAGATTTATTCTTGAAACAAGAATACAAATATGGTTTATATGACATGGTTAGCTTCTTGCAGTTGCAGACATTTGTAATATTTATTTTAATTAATATAAACCTAAATCTTACGTATTAAAAAAGAAGAAGATAGAAATAAACAAATAAATAAATTTACTTTAAGAAATTTATTCTTGAAACAAGAATACAAATATTAATGGTAATCAATAAAGCATACAAAATTATGATTAATCATATAATATGTAGAATGATCATAAATTACAAAGAAGTAATAACTCAAAATATAAAGTTTCTTTTGTGACATCCATTAACATTATATTTTGAGATTGTGTGGAGTTCTATCTTTAATATAATTTTATATAAAGGATGAGACTATAAAATATATAGATCATTTTAGGCTATAATGATACTAGAAACTAAACATCTCAAAAGAAAAATATTAATTTTTATACACAATAAAATATAAAATAAATAATTTATTAAAATACACAAACAATTTTATTGAAATAATTATTTAATATAATAAAAAATTAAATAAATATTTAGAGTAAAAAATATTTTGAAATAATTATATAACTGATTATATAATATATAATTTATTCCAAATTTAACTTTTTCAAACATGAAAAATAGAATATAATCAATTATTATTTTTAATTATCTATTAATAAATTCATAAATATGATTTCAAAACATAAAATGAAAATAAATAAATAAAAAAAATTTAAATATCTTAAATATATTTTATTATATAATGTAAACAAATAGATTTTATTGGAGTATATATATATATAAACTAAAACATGTCCACTAACGGATCGTGGTGGAACTGGAGTAAGATAAATGATTGTCAAGGTCGCGCAAATTCCGACAGTTCACCCAATTTCTAGTTCAGAAGGTCATCATGTCATTGTAAGGAAATGATTATTATAATATATACTTATTTGGTGAGAGAGTGTTATGTCTTGACCTGCTTAAGAGTCGGTGTCTTTAAAGTCGCAATTGATGGCTCTGCCTTATTTTATGCACTTTGTTTGTGACACGTAGTTGTAATTATGGGTGAACACGTGGTGATGTTCTTTTGTGCTTTGATGTGTCAATGTTGTATTCTTGGAGATTTGGATGTTATTTGATTGGAGCTTCCAAGTGCTTAAAGGGAGATATATAATTACTAAGTGGGTCCCTAAAGTAATGTGATGGTTCGTAGTTATCTTCACCTCTCAATTTATTGATGGAAATGTTATTAATTTACTTTTGTCCTCTAGTGATCGACTGTAATTAAACTTTGGAAATATTCCTTTTTAATGTTGTCTTTATTTTGGTCAATTAAGCATATTTCAATATTGGTTGATTTAACGTTTAATATTTATTTATTATTATTATTTTAATTTATTTTTTGATGGAGGTCATCTAAAAATTATTTGTACCTATCGATACGGGATCATGAGTTTTTTTGTATTGAACCTCTTCTAGGGCATGATCTCAACCTCATCCCTTATGATGTCAGAGTCTTGCACTCAACAAGACTTGATCCCTAGTGGACTCATTAAAAAAACAAAAAAATGTCAAAAAATTATTTAATTTATGATTTTTTTATATATAATCTTTTATAAATGCAATATATTGAAAAATTAGAAAACAGTGATAATTTTTAGTAATAAATATAAAAATCTTAAATTTTACTCTTTTTGATATAAAAATCAGCAAAACTAGGGTGTTGTCCCTTTAGTACAAAGCCCCACAGGCCATCAACAACAAAGTAACACTAACAACACATTAACAACAAGGTCTAGAAACCTAATCAACACCCTAAACATTTCATATCAAAAAACACATCCAAAGCATAACACAAATACTAATACTAATAGTAATGTCCATCATGAAACCATGATTTAAAGCAATCTTAACCAATAACCACCAAGGGTCATACCAGTCATAAGGAAATATAAAGACAGTATCAATATTTTAGTAAAATAAAGAAGTAACGATGGCCATTGAGGCTAGCACTAGCCAAAAAATTGAGTCACCCGCAACCCTAATCCTTCTTCCCATTGCATGGCTTGATTAAAGTTATGGTAGCCCAATCTTCGGTGAGGAACTTAAGAAGTTCCTTGCTGATATCTTCTTCCTCCACATTGTCAGTGGACTTGTCCTTCTGTAGTAGACACAAAGTGGTGGCAGACATGTGCATGATCTTCAATGCGAATCGTGTAACATCTTGCAACCTTTTCTTCCACTTTGCATTTAAGGTTGTTAACCTCCTCCCAAACAACATCCTTTTTACTACAAGCTTCCTCTATGGGGGCCTTTCCTTCAGCAACGTTCAAGACCCTAATCTTGACCTCCTTAATCCTAATACTAGCAGGACCCAAGAAACCCCTTTTAAGACTTTCAAAAACATGGGAGGAGCTACTAGAAGAAACCGAAAGGGCCTCCTTCTCCACATCCTCTTCCTCCTTACTCTTACTCTCACTCCCATCACTATTAATAGATTATGAAGGCTCCTTAAAACTCTTTTCTTTTTCTTGTTTGATGACCAATCTACTTGACCTGCGAGGGGTACTAGTCTTCTCCGTGATCTCAATGTCAGAGTCAATTTGCTGAAGTCTAAATTTGGTTTTCTTAGAAGCTTTGGCTTTAGTTTTTGAGGTGGGATCTATACTTTTTTTATCCTTTTTCTTCACCACAGGCCCCTAACTAAGGGACGTGTCCTAGGGAGAGGCTTTCATGGCAGGGTTTTTTATACATTTTTTCTTATTAGGGCCAGGGGTATCCATGTTGTTAGCAGACGGAGGAGCGAAAGAGATCGGGGCCTCTTCAATAGTAATAGGTCGAGGAGGGAAAAGGGTAAGGTGGAAATGGTAGAGTCTGGACATAAGCCCTTGGTGGAGAATGGTGAAATTCCTATTCAAGTTCATGGCTTCAACTACATCAAGCATAGTATTTTCAAGAGAATGTAAGAGAAAAAATAGAATGGAGATATTGTGGTGGTTTCTGAGGTGATTGGGGAAATTAAATTGATAGTAATAATACACACCGTATCTCCCTTCAAAAGTGAAATACTTCATTACCACCATGCAAACTTTGTCCCATGGCTCCGGAAGCGCCTCGTGGTCGTAGCCCCCACGCAGCTTGATAGGTTTCTCATCACCCTAGAAGAACAAGTTGAGACTGGTCTGGTCAGAAACTTTGGTGGTTTTCTTCCATTTACGCATGTCCATAGCAAGACCTATGGCCTTAGCAATAGCCTCCTCATTAACTTAAAAATAAATGCTCCCTATAGTTACCCTTTTGCCATCCCAAGAGGTGAGAAATTGTTTGGAGAGGCCCTCGTCAAAGCCAGACATGCACTCCATAAACTGGGAAATTCCACCCTCCCTGCATATATGCCAAATGGTGTCATCCATCTTCCATTCATCACATTTATTTGGCTCAACGTGCACCCGGTCACCAACCATTGCACCAGCAAGAATATAGCAAAAAACCAACACAGTGAAAGGCAGAGAGAAAATGTAATTGAAAATTGTAGAGAAGATGTGATAAAATCCCAATTTGGAAATTGGCACAGAAAAATGCTCACCAAAAAGTAACTTGTAAATCACCAAAAAAAGGCAATTAATGCCACTTCCCATATCCAGTGCAAGCCAAGCAATTCCCCTTTGTGAGAAGACCAAGGCACGATAAAAATGAGGGCGATAATAAATCTGGACAACCCAAAGAATCGAACAAAATTTGCAAGGATGATGGGATTATCATTAAAATCGAGGGGGTTCAAAAAATAATGATCACATTGGTCATTAGGTTCATCATGACAATTCCTAGTGCTGATCCAACAAGGGAAGTACACAACATGTGGCACATCCTTCCCATCAATCTTCGCGCGCAACGACCAATTTTTCAAATAAAGACTCCTGCCAACATCACTAACATAAGTTAGTAAACACCACACCAAGGCCAAAAGGTAAATATTTTTAGCTACCATAATGAACATCTTTAAGATCACTTCTCAGAAGTGCCAATGTAGAAGGGGGAAAAGAGTCTTCCTTCCTCCAACACCATAGACCCTCGTAATCAAGACCCAACACTGCCAAATTTTCAACAACCACATTTCCTTCCCTATAGACATGCTGCAGAGTGAACTCCTCTAAACTAGGAAGAAGATATTGAATGTCCTCAATTATCCCTTGGATTGACCATCCATTCACCATTGTGCCTTTCATGGCTTCAACTATCAGTTGCGAGTCACCCTTAATTTCCAAGGACTTGATGCTAATTGATGGTGCAAACTTGAGACCCTAAAGGAGTGCCATACTTTCTGCCTGATTACTTGTGTGTTCTTTTAGGTTCCCTAAGTAGGTAGCAACCAAACAACCATTATGGTCACAAATTATACCACCCCCAGTAGCTTTCCCAACTCTGGTCCCCCAATCAAAATTCAACTTGCACTAGGGTGGTTTAGGAGTTTTCCATTTTGTGTTATTTATGGCAATCTACTTGGAGTTGTCGAACTTGTGAAAGTCACTAGGAAAATTCCAAATTCTAGCTCAATAGTTTTGTCCCAACCCATTGGGGGGCAACTAGAGATTTTCCACTTATAGATAGAAATGATGTCTGAAAGGAGTTTATTAATGGTTATCAACACACTATCCACATTGTTCTCTTTATCCCTAAAAATCTTGTTGTTCCTTTCTTTCCATAGGCACCAAAAAATATGGGGAGGAATCATTGCCAAAGTTGTTTGATTAGAGGGTGGTTAGAGGGGCACCTCCAATTGATAACGAATTGTTGAATATCCCTATGGAACACCCATTGAATGTTGAACTTTTGAAGAACATTTTTCTAAACTTGGGAAGCAAACTAACAATGGATGAAAAGATGTGAGATTGTCTCCTCATCCATTTTACAAAGGGTGCACCTATTGGGAAATTGAAAACCCCTTTTAACAAGGTTATCAATTGTTAAATTTTTTCCTTGAATAAAATCCCACTAGAAGAAACTGATTTTAGGGATGAGCTGAGAGTTCCAAACCTTCTTCCAGCAATTCTCTTCACCTTCAAATTTTAACAGCAAATGGTAAGTAGACTTAACAAAGAAGGTCCCTGAGTGATTTTTTATCCAAAAAACCCTGTCCTCCTTAGGAAATAGAGGAAGTCTCACCTTATTTAAAAGATCTTGGAGCTTAGCAACCTTAGGGAGAAGGTCAGGCCTATCTAAAAAATCTACTCCAAAATTTTCCATTTGGCTCTAGGGGTAGTATAATCAGCAATATGAGTACCAAAGTAGACCTTAGCATTCTCCCATAGGATATTGAAATTTCTATTAGCTAGGGGTCTGTCCCCAATCCAACAGTCCTCCCAAAATCTTATTGTTCTCCCATTTCCAATTTTCCATTTAATACCTTCCTTCATAAGTGATCTACACTTTAGGATATTGTTCCAAATTTTTAACCTAGAGGGGAGGCCATTCAAATCCAGAGCCATGGAAAAATACCCCTGGTTCAAATACTTGGCCCTCATTATAATGCACCATTCAGCATTCCCAATCATAAGATTCTGACCAATTTTGGTAATGAGGGATCTATTCAAATTAGTTATCTTTCTAATCCCAAAACCCCTTGTCTTTTAGGGTGACAGGCAGTGTCCCAATTAACAAGAGCTAATCCTTTTTTCTCTTCAAAACTAGTCCAAAGGAAGGATCTTTGGATTCTTTCCAAAATTTTCACCATGATACCTGAAATTTTGAAGAGGGAGAGGATGTGGATAGGGATCCCTTGGAGAGAGGCCGAGAGTAATTTTAGTTTACCAACACTGCTAAGGAGCTTACCCTTCCAACTTGCAAGCTTCTTTTGCATTCTCTCTAAAATATTATTCCAAAAACTAGGAGTAATCTCCTTCATAGTGAGGGGTATGTTGGATTTTGTTGATATGTGGTTGTCATTGATGTCAACACTATTGGAATTAATGTCTTTAAGGCTATATATGTCGAGGATATTGAGAAAATTGTAGTAAAATAATTTGCAAGTTATTAGTGATGAAGCAAAGTTCAGTCTATTGTTTAGCTTAGTACATTGATGATCAGAGGTTGTGGATTAAAAGGTTTGTTGTCAAGTATATCTAGTTTATCCATGTTAAGTTTCAGAGACTGCATGAAGATTTGATCGAGTTATGAGCAGTTGTTTTCTGACAGATATTTTGTTGCTTCAGTTGATGTTCTTGAATGAAGATAATGTGATTCTAGTAAGTTCAGTTGGTGTAGATGCTTCTCTGGTGATTCATGATTTTTGTGGATGTTTCTAGATCATTCTCTATGTATTTTGCATGTCCGCATTGATCGTTGTTCCTTCCATTGATTATTTTCATGGTTCATGTTTTTCATGTTCAGCTGCTCCATTGCCAAGGATGGTGTTGTGGATCTTGAGGAATAATTCTTAAGATGTTTCATGTTTGAGTGATGTTGTTTTTTGGTCTTCACTATGTTGTGGCCAACATTGGTTGATTTGCATTGAAAATTGTTCATTGATTTGAGCTGACAGTTTGTATTTATTTTATTATTTTGTTGAAGCCAACATGTAGCGATGTAATCTCTAGTTGTGGATATATATAAGTGATTGCTTATTCCATTTGAAATCATGGCATGTATGAAATGTGTGAATAATGTCCTAATCATTTGAAGGCAGAAGCAGAGTGTGAAGAAGGGCGAGCATAGTGCGAAGAAGTGTTCATGTGCCTAACCGGAACTATAATCAGGCATTGGCAAATGCTATTTTCTTAGTTCAAAATCCTATGGATGTAATCTAAATTTTTCTGTAAGACAGTGTGTCTTC